>BROE01000024.1:0-144730 GCA_036571765.1 Plecoglossus altivelis | reverse complement strand
GGATGAACAGAAAGCATTTCTCTGCAGTTCATTAGATTAGATTCATTAGACTTTCCAGCATGAATTTAGGACATTACCTCCACTGTGGTAGGAGTTCCTATGTCATACTGGGAGTGTGTGAGCTCAGGATCCAAGCTCCACATCGGCTCCACTGGCATCAGCTTGCCTGAAGGTCCAAAACAGTTGCTCAACAGATTACAACACTACATACATTTATTAAAATTGGCCGCCTCTATCTTAGAATCTTTGGAGAGTAGATGGGCATGCATACCAAAATTTAAACTTAAAAAAAATTATTTTAAACAATTACACTTTTATGACATCAGGACTGACTGGCAAACAGCAGTTACATTAGGGCTGCAACAACGAATCAATAAAATCGATACAATTCGATTATTAAGAGTTGTCAACGAATTTCATTATCGTTCGTTGATATATATAGATCTATATAATCATATATCTAAATTCCTATATCTATAGATATATCTCTATCTATATCTAAATCTATATCTATAGATATATCATCTATATCTATCTTATATATCTATTATATCTATATATCATATCTTATTCTATCTATCATCTATATCTCTATCTATAAGATACTTCTATCTATATCTATATTACATATAGATAATACGAGATACTAAGATTTGATAGATAGTTAGATAGATATATAGATAGAGATATAGATATATAGATAGAGATATAGAGATATCTCTATCTATATCTATAGATATATAGATCGATAGATCGATAGATATATATATATATAAATATATTGTTTTTTGTTACTTTAACAGCTCAGGGATGTTAAAAGAGCAACCTGTTTTTACACGTTCTGAGGATTTTTTGCACTGTGATTTTGCACTGTCACTTGTTTTTGAATAAAAGGTTGGAAATTAATGGGGGGTTTTCTTTTCGATTCATCGATTAATTGTAAAAATAATCAACAGATTAATTGATTATCTAAATAATCGTTAGTTGCAGCCCTAAGTTACATAAATCAATCATTCAAAGCCAGCATCTTTTGAGAGAAGTATGGTGCTGGACCTCCACTAACCAGATGGTGTAATTGTCGGGGGGCTCCTAGTGAGGTTGGGTCCCTCAGGAACACCCGTGTGACTGTTTGACTCCTTTATGTCACATGCCTAAATCATTCAGTCGATTAATAATATAGAAGAAAAAAATTGTTGTGCTTTTACACAAGTGGGAAAATATTTTGTCTTTTTCCATGCAAAAATGGCTCACAGAATCAGATTGAACCACATTAATTCTGTGATGAGACATTTCCTATGTTTATCATTTGCAAGTAGGTAAACAGAAGTGTCACACTATTGTGTGACAGACCAATGTCTTCACATAATCAAACATAAGTGATTATGATAAGTTAGGAACAGCACTGTTACAGCTTATCTTAAATGCATGAAAGAATCCCACAAAATGAATGCTGCCAGCTTGGTGTTGCTACCTTTAGGTTAAGGCCACGGCTTCCGAGCGTGGTGCTATGGAGGACAGCAGGTGACCTGTCCTCAAGGGTGTTGTCAGATGCTACTACAGACTTACCAAAGACAGGGGATGAGGAAAGAGACCTGTCAACCAGGAAAAAGTTATTTTTACCTTAATTGAACTATAGACCATTTACTGCTAAATTTTTTGACAATACCTTCCATCAAGTATATCATACATTTCAAAGGTATTCCTGTGTTGTATTACAAATATTTTATTGACACTGTTACTATTACCGAAGGCTACTCTTGGTTCCATCGCACAATTTCCCCTTTCTGACGTATTTAGAGCCAGTCTGAAGATCAGAAGCAGCCTGAGAAGTCTCAAAATTGACAACAGCCAAAAACAGCAAACAATATATTGATTATCAAAATTAACATTGATGTGAATAAAAACATGTTATGTGTCAAACCAAGGAAACCTTTGCGCTGTCATTTGTCATCACTATTATGAGCTATTTTCCATGCATATGTATGATGTGGTTGTTCTCTACGGTTACATACCAGGTTAGGTAATGGTCTTTCGAGAAAATCAAGGTCGCAGGTTTCTGTCACCATAGCACACTCAGACCTCTGTATGTTAGACTCTAAAACAACAACACCAAATTACAGCTGTTTCATTGTGACACGCAAGCCAGTATTGATGATTCCATTGAATCTAGGCCTTACGTGGAGCTCTGGATGTATCCATCTCACATGTTTCTGGCACCAACAGTTCTTTCTTCAGACTCAGACATGAAAGAGAAGACCTTCCTTCCCTGGCTACCAAAATAAAGGAATATAATAAAACAGAACCTGAGCTCTGGCAGAAAAGTCAAGACTGTGTGCATCACAAGCTAGCAACTAGAGCAATCAATGAATATGACATGGTTTCAGTTATTTATCTGGTACCAAATTGACTGTGCATATTGATTCACTTTGTAAAGTATGTAATTAGCTTAAAGCAGGGAATTATTCAATTTTGTGAATATGTCACTAAGTACAAGAAGAGAAAGAACCTGTGTTCCAATCAAGGTTGCTCCAGCTCGGCAGGGTGGGCACTGATGTCAAGGCCCTCCTAAATTGAATGCTGTGCCCTCCCATTATTTTAGCTGATCTAGACCAGAGCTGACCAGAGCTTTACACACAATGTCCCTTTGTGGAAACCAAATACCCAACCACTCTTCCAATTGAATTTGGAATTGAGGCTGTGTGACATGGTATGACCAAGCTTCTGATGAATCAGGAAGCAGCAGACCATCTACCATAGACAATGTGTTACCTAGTTCCTGTGCAATGTTGTCATTTCAAGACATATGAATTACTATTTCTTGTTAGATTAAATAAACATTTAAATTAACTTGACTAAACCTCAGTTTTCACATCAATAGCTCTGGAATAAATTGAGACAACTGCACCTTTTTCTTTACAGGTATGTGCCAAACAATTTGAATATGAAGGGAAAGTCCCTTTATTTCAATAACTTGTTCAATAACTAACCTTAACCCTAAAAAATAAAACTTGTTAGTTATATAAGATACATACAAAGTGAATTATTTCAAGCCTTATTTGTTTCCATTTGGATGATTATAGACAAGACTTTTTTTTAAAAATCCAATATTTCACAAAATTTGAATATTTATGTGACCAATAGAAAAATTATTTTAGACATGTTGGCCTTCTGAAAAATGAGTTAATGTACTGTATTATATCCTGGTAGCCCAAGTTGCTTTGATATTGGCCTTCAGCTTGTCTACATTTCGGGGTCTCTTCCCTCATCTGCCTCTTGACAAAACCCCATAGATTTTCAATGGGGTGTAAGTCAGGCAAGTTTGTCAGCCAATCAAGAACAGTTATTCCATTGCTATTAACCAGACACTGTTCATTTCGGCTTTGTGGGCAGGTGCCAAATCTTGCCGACAAAAAGCTTGTCGGCAGTGGGAAGCATGAACTGCTCGAAAACGTCCTGGTAGACAGCTGCATTGACTGGGCTTGATAAAAAAAAACAATGGATCCACACCAGCAGATAACATGGCTCCCCAAAACATCATTGACAATGGAAACTTCATACTGGACTTCAAGCAGCTCGACTTTTGTGCCTCTCTGGTCTTCCTCCACTCTGGGATCTTAATTTCCAAATGAAATGCAAAATTGACTTTCACCTGAAAACAGAACTTGGGACCACTGGGCAACAGACCAGTACTTTTTCTCCATAGCTCAGCACAGACACTTCTGATGTTTTTGGTTCAGGAGTGGCTTGACGCATGGAATTCTACAGCTGTAGCCTTTGTCTGTATGTGGTGGTTCTTGACACACTGACACCAGCCTCAGTCCACTCCTAATGAAGCTTCCCCTGATTTCTGAATCACCCTTGATTGACAATCCTGTCAAGGCTGCAGTCATCCCTGTCACTTGAGCACTTTTTCCACTTCCTCTTAACGCTGTTAATATACTTCAATACTGCACTCTGTGAGCATCCAGCTTCTTTTGTAACTGCCTTTTGAGACGTTTCCTCCTTACGGAGGGTGTCAATGATGGTCTGCTGCACATCCGACAAGTCAGCAGTCTTCCCCTTAATTCTGAAGCCTACTAAGCCAGACTGAGACAATTTCAAGGCTGATGAAACCTTTGCAGGGAGTCTACAATGTTGACCTTTGTCATGATATTTTAATTTCGGAAACACCTGATGTTTGTTTTTTAAATCTTTAATTCATAATAATCTAAAGTGAAACAAATAAAGACTTGAAATACAGGTGCTGGTCATATAATTAGAATATCATCAAAATGTTGATTCATTAAATTAATTCCATTAAAAAAGTGAAGATTGTGTATTATATTCATTCATTACACACAGACACAGGAAAATTCCAAATTCAGTATCTCAGAAATTTTGAATATTGTTTAAAGGTTCAATATTGAAGACACCTGGTGCCACACTGATCAGCTAATTAACTCAAAACACCTGCAAAGGTCTTTAAATTGTCTCAGTCTAGTTCTGCAGGCTGCACAATCATGAGGAAGACTACTCACTTGACAGTTGTCCAAAAGACGACCATTGACACCTTGCACAAGGAATGCAAGACACAAAAGGTCATTGAAAAAGAAGATAGAAAAAAGTGTACAAGCAATAGGGATAACCCCACCCTGAAGAGGATTGTGAAAGGAAGCCCATTCAGTGCTCAGTGTCAGTGCTTCAAGAACCACTACGCACAGATGTATGCAAGACATGGGTTTCAGCTGTTGCATTCCTTGTGTCAAGCCAGTCTTGAACAGCAGACAGCATCAGAAGCATCTCGCCTGGGCTAAAGACACAAAGGACTAGACTGCTGCTGAGGTGGTCCAAAGTTACGGTCTCTGATGAAAGTAAATTTTGCATTGCCTTTGGGAATCAAGGTCCCAGAGTCTGGCGAAAGAGAGGAGAGGCACACAATCTACGTTGCATGAGGTCCTTTGTCAAGTTTCCAGTCAGTGATGGTTTGGGGTGTTTTGAGGTCCAAGGTCATCACAGCCATATACCAGGAGGTTTTAGAGCACTTCATGCTTCCTGCTGCTGACCAACTTTAGGGAGATGCAGATTTCAATTTCCAACAGGACTTGGCACTTGCGCACAGCGCCAAAGCTACCCATCCATGGTTTAAGTAACATGGTATCTCTGTTCTTAATTGGCCAGAAAACTTGCCTGAATTTAACCCCATAGAACTCTATGGGGTATTGTGAAGAGGAAGATGCGATATGCAAAACCCAACAATGCAGAATAGCTGAAGAACATTATCAGAGCAACCTGGGCTCTCATTACACCTAAGCAGTGCCATGGACTGATCAACTCCATGCCACTCCGCATTGCTGCAGTAATTGAGGCAAAAGGAGCCCCAACTAGGTATTGAGCGCTGTATATGCTCATCCATTTCATGTTCATACTTTTCATATGGACAAGATAAAAAATAAAAATAAAAAATCTTTCTGTATTGGTCTTAAATACTTGTTTTTTTTAATTATTATAATTTTTATATAAATAATTATAGGATCAGCACCTGTGTTTCACTTTGTATGTAGTCAACCAATATCATACAAGTTTCACTTTTTAAGACATTATTGAAATAAATTGACTTTCCTTCAGTATTTGGCACATACCTGTAACTGAAGAACAACGTTGAATGAAGTACAGAAGGATACAATTTGCAGTGGACTTGCATTTTACCTTTCTGTTCTTTACTCTAGATTGTCCTTGCAGGGGTCTCAATTTTCTCCAGAGCTCAGGTGTCAGGGTTTGAAAATGAGTGGGAGTTTAGTCTGAAGGAATGTAAGCATTTACATTTCTTCTGTTCCGTCATTGACATTAAACATTTGTGTGTTGGCACTGGTATTCAACAAACCATCGATCGCTGAATTCTGTGTGAGAGACATAGGCTTCTCATAGTGGACAAGTGCTTCGTTCCATCTCTTCCTCTTGTTGACCGCTGCCAGACAGGTGTGCTTCAGAGGTGAATCTGGGATTACCTCCTCTTGCTCTCCTGACCAGCTGTAAACAGTGTCCCAGTACCAACCAAAGTCAATGTTACATTTCCCCTTCAACTGCATACTATGGGAAGAATTGTGCGATCTAGAAATTCTAGTCATGGAAGCTCAAGCATCACTTTTCATACACACTGCCGTGTGTACACAAACTGCACTAAAGACTCTGTAATAATATGTATGTATTCTTCGCACATGTACAATACTCTATGCACATGCACATCGGTAAGTATTCGAACAGTTTGTATAGTTTGTATCCTGTTTAGTTTATGTATAGGAAAAATGTTATATTTATTTTAAATTGTTTGTTGTTAGACTGTACTGTTGAATGTCTGTACTTATGTAGCACCGTGGCTCTGTGAGGCACGACATTTCGTTCCACTGTATGCACCCGCATGTAGCGGAATGACAATAAAGCACAACTTGAACTTGAAGTTCATAAAATGTACATTCTAGTACTTTCTGAAATGCCAACTAGGTGTTACCCACTACCCCTTCCAGTCACTATCATGGGACACAAAGGCCTGCCCTAACAAGGTGTGAAAACAACTCACCAAGGTTCATTCAGTCTATCAAGTTCCACGTTTAGCTTTCTGTTCTCTTCTTGCAGGTTGTCTTTTTCTGCAACTGGGGAAGACAGGACGTAGCGCAGGACACAAGGAAGAAGAATCTTAAATAAGATTGTATGGTAGAAGACTTGCCACCTTCCAAAGAGGTATTACAGATGTATTTATATTCGGTTGATGATCAAAACGATCATTCAGCCTATCTCTGTAAAAGGAGGAAGTGACCTCCCAAACCCAGTGATGAGGAGAGAACGGATGCATTGTGCCAGCGCATGCAATGAGTGAACCTTTCAGACAAGCGTGTATGAGGAAAAAGGTAAGACGACAGTAATAACCAACCGTCTGTGCTTCATGAACACAGATTAGAAGTTGATGTGATAGTTTTAGATTTTCTATCTCTAAGTATGTAGATATTTAGGATTAGAAAATTCACTGAGAAGACTAATATCAGGACGCAAAATGTATATCTTGCAAGACAATTTAATACAAAAGATACCTTGTTATCAAATGTATAGAATCTGATAAGATACTTTAGGTGTGGATATTACAAACAACAGAAGTTTGAGTTAAGATTCTTCAAACATGTACTTGTATAAAAACATACTCACCGAGTTTAGCAATGACTTGCACAGTCTGCTTACAATCATCTGCAGCCTTCACTTGCTTTTTTCTCATGTGTTCATCTGTAACTGTACATCGGTCACAATTTCCAATACGTAATCTGAGGGGAGACACAGCGTATATGCTATATCCCTTCTATCAGACGGCTGACTCCCTGGTAACAGACTGCCCTACTAGTAGAGTGCTGTATCCCTACCAGTAGAGAGAATGGGAAAGGGTAGGTTTGTTCTAAAGTATCTGAAATAACAAAATATCAATTTTAAAAATCCTCCAGGTGAAGATAGGGTGTTTGACCCTGAGGTTAAATCGGTGGAGCTTACTTATAGTAAAATACCTACTATTGTAAAATGCACCAAACAATAACATTCACAAAGGAAAAAAGTTTAGTCTCAATTTCTTTGTGTAACTTGAAATACCACTTTGCCTCTGACACTTC
This sequence comes from Plecoglossus altivelis, assembly GCA_036571765.1. Classification (NCBI taxonomy): domain Eukaryota; kingdom Metazoa; phylum Chordata; class Actinopteri; order Osmeriformes; family Plecoglossidae; genus Plecoglossus; species Plecoglossus altivelis. The sequence goes on along the minus strand of BROE01000024.1, from coordinate 137,108 downwards.
TCTAAAATACTTCTGATAAACTTTATGGAGGCTTCACAAAAGGTAGCTGAGGTAGCATGAAGTCCGCCAATTCCCATTACATATTCCCTTAGAGGTTCGAAGTGTGCTATTAAGATACAATAGAAAAACAGAACTTTAAAGACTCCAACCTTTGCTCCAAAACAGTAACTGTATCTTGCAAGACCTTGTTCTCCTCCTTCAACTGCTGGTTCTGCTTGAACAATCCCTCTAGTTTCTGGGCATCCCTAGGAAATAATTACATCCATTTAAAATACTTTACAACATATCTAGATAAAGATACATTTCCCGGTTTTGGCAACTGATTGATCCAATGAACAACTACAGAATGGGGAGTAGCTTGTAAATGTTTTGTTTATATTTTGACAGTTCATTCATTTTCTACTGCTGATCCCTGGTAGGGATTGCAGTGACGCTTATTCCCGTTGGGGTCACGGGTGACTGGAGCCATAGGCGGGGTACACCCTGGACTGGGGCCAACAAGCCGGAGAGAGTGCCCGGAGAGAGCCCACGGTAATGACATGCAGACTGCACCCAGAGATATCATGTGATGTTGTATTTGGCCCACGAATCAAACCCACAATATCCTTATTGGGAGGCAAGAGCTCTATCCGCGCTGCTACCTTCCACCCCCATGCACTTCATCACACTCCATTCCAGGGTGACAATGCCCTTTGTCATTTGTGTGCTGTTCTGTAACAGGTACTTAAGGTATACATTTACTAGGAAACATTACAAAAAGTGTTTAATTGATGTGGAAATAATGAAGATGGGCCATGTTTATGTATTAATTTGTAAATTAATGTATCAATTTACATAACTTACTCAATAGTTTACACCACTAAGACACTTAAAACGTTCTTCACAACATTGAGACCTTGTACAATTTTACACAACAGTATCATATAAGCATAAACAGCATACTTTGTTAAGTTGGCCAAAATGTACTTACAAACATCGATTCTTTTTCAGGTGGTTCACTTTTTTCTGTAATCCTAAAGAAACACGAGGACAGCTATTGAAGAATTACTGCATCTCAACACAAAAAGAACTTTGGACACTTTGCAAAAAAGACACTTCAAACCAAAATATATAATTTGTGGTTTTGAAAATTAAGATCTGAGTTGCATGCCTCATAAATAAATCGTATGGAAGGATTGTTTGAGTGAGTATGGAGCTGCAGTATGCTGCATCAGTGATAATCTGATTCATATATTATGACAAGAAAGTATCAAACAGAAAACATTTTTAGTTTTATATTGTCATAGCCAAGAACATTAAGATGAGAACGTAATTGTTGATCAATTTCAGAAACATAATTTTTTTTTGAAACGTTAGTGGTGGCATATGATGGTCACAATTCTAGTGTGTCCTTTTCATCTCTCCACCTACTGTGCATAACTTACCAAATTATATAGAATATGGTGATAATGCGGTTATGATTTGGGAAGGTTTGCATATGGAGTCAGTCCCTACTTTGCATCTACAACTGTGATTGGATATGTCTAACAAGTATAATAGAATTGTATATTATATGAAATCATATTGTTATAGTTAACTTTAAATGAGACATTGTTTTCATAGCTGTAAGTTCTGTGTACGCTACTCCTATGATCTAAAAGTGGCTTTCGATAACCTTGATCATAACATTCTTTTAAATCATTTGAGTATATTGGGATCCAAGGTTAAGATTCAAGGCTTCTTAAAGGATCGCACCTTTTCTGAGGAGATCGGGAACTATGTCGAATGCATCAGTTCTGTATGGGGTTCCACAGAACATGAGTTCCGAGTCATTTTTTATGTTTATACATGCTCCCTCTGTTAATCATTTGTACGGAATATGCTGTATCACAGCTACGAAGATGATACTCAGTGTTATGTTCCCTACAGTGTTTGTTGGATTGTTTGTGTAGGGCCTAAGAATGATTTCTTGTAATATTATTTGTTATTGTGTGATTGAGTAATGTGTATATGAACAACACACTCAATTAGCATTAAGCTCCTGTACACCTATGCATGGGCTGGCCTGTATGGAGGAAGAGGGGCTGAATGATTGTACTTTTTGATGGCTGCAAATCATTTTGTTCATAACATTCTTTAGATTGCTGTATTTACTTATAATAATTTGTAAATGTTCAAATAATTGATAGCTTTAATTAAAATAGTTGGAACTCCGAGAATCTTTTTTTTTGTTGATAGAATGTCAGACTACAAAGCAAGCAAAACCTCTCAGTGACTTTTAGTTTATCCCAATGTAGTCACTGTTTTGTCAAGAAAAAACTGGAAATCGGAAGAAACATCAGAAGGCACAAATTATCAATTTGAAGATTATTGGAGGTGAATTGTGGAGGTAGAAGCTGTATATTAACGGAAGGAATGTGGCTTGGATATTCACTGATTTTCATCCATTGGCGGTGATGTAGGGCTGCAACTAACGATTATTTCGATAATCGATTCATCTATTGATTATTTTTTATGATTAATCGATAAATAAGCAATTTCCAACCTTTTATTCAAAAACAGAACTTACGGTGCAAATTCACAGTGCAAAAAACTCTTCAGAATGTGCAAAAACAGGTTGCTCTTTTAACATCCCTGAGCTGTTAAAGTAATAAAAACTAAAAAACAACATAATATATAGTTTTTTTTAAATAAAGTGCACAAAAGATGTATATTTTTGTTTAAAGGGACCTGAGCTGTCAGAACAATACATCTTTTCTTTTTATAAAGAAAAATTCTAATCAGAAAACTTAACAGGATTTGTTTGAACGGTAGAATTTCTTCTCTACACTCACTCACTCACTCCCTTTTTTCAGACAATTTGCATTGCAATGCAAAGCCAGTGCGTCTCCCCTAGAGTCAAGTTTTAACGTAACAACCAATCAAAAAAGAAGGGTTAGAGACGTCCCTCTTCAAAACTTGAGCCCCGAGTCTTGGTTTTTGTCATTCAAAGCAGTTTTTTTTAGTTATCGTCTCATTTTCGTTTGTGAAAAAATGTTGCCTATCACCATGCTGTCAGTTTGAAAATCTCCATTGTTCCTCAAGGAAAATGTTGAACTCTGCAGATGTGAGAATTTGATGCATGTCAAATTATTATGTACAAAACAATGTAGTAAAATAAATTAGAAAAGGTCTGGAGCTGCGGTATCCTAGTTGGTTTTCTCCAATTTTTGTAGGTCAAATCAGCGAACAAAGGGAGTGGCTGAGAACACTTACGTTAAGGTTGTAGGCTAGTTTGAGGTGTAGTTCAGTAATAGAGGTGGAGAAAGATGCAAGCTAGGCTTCGGTCCATTGAGTTAATGCTCCCAAATATTCATAAGTTCAGCACAATCTTTGCTGAGTTTTGTTGGTGGCCATCATGTTGTGGCCCTCCTCCCTATGGGGTTATGGAAAACGTTTTCCAGCTCGCTCCGTTAGTGGTGCAGGAATTGGTAAGACGTTTGCTAGTGACTGGCTATGGCAAATTCAGAGTGGCTCTAGGTAGATCCAATAGTTTTAAACATCAACAGAGTGTCCACCTCAAGGATGTTAACCCTTGTCAATGAGGAAAGCCCAGTCTCTCTGTACAGATTAACTGTATGAGAGCTGGGTGGGATCAGGCTAAACTATATTGCCTTCATGAATCGATCTTGTTGCTGAAGATTAAGCAGACAGGATGCCTGAAGGTGAATTGGAACGCAGTGATGGAAAGGTCTGGCACATACCGCACCATGGGGTTTACCATCCTACAAAAGGAAGCGTCAGTCGTCTTTCACTGTGGAGCATGTTTCCATGGAACACTTAATACACAGCCCCCACAGAAATCTGATGTTACGAGTTCATTGATCGGAGTGGTAACCAAATTCATGAAAGAACCAAAAGGTGACCTTGGCAGACGTTGAAGCCATTGCTCAACAAGTAAGGATACAAGCTGAAGATGCTGATCTGTTAAGGTTTCTCTGGTGACCCAGTCAGGATTCAAATAAAGACCTCAATGACTTCAGGATGGTGGTGCATCACTTTGGGACGGTGTCATCTGGCAGCTGTGCCAAATTATGTCCTCAGGAAATGTACAAAGGACAATAAAGAACAGTTCAGCTGGTAAGCAGTAGATTCAGTTCAGGATTGCTTTCATGTTGATGACTGCACGAAGTTGATGGCTTCAGAAAATGAATCTTTTTATCATGACCATGTCTCCATCTGTGCCAAAGGTGGATTTTATCTTACAAAATAGGTAAGCAACAGACAGGACATTATGGCTGCCATACCTGAAAGCCAGTGAGCTGAGGAGATAAAAAGGTTGGACATGGCACAACACTGCATCACTCATCTGCCCTGGAATACTTCAAGAAACGTGATTTTGAGCTACAGCCTATTTTATTTTCCTACTACATGTGGTTCCTATCTTCTGTGTCCAATCCTAAGGTCCCATAGTGGGCCGAAATAACTGTAATCACTGACACCTCACTCAACGTTGGCCGCAACCTCTGTGAGTCCCGCCGGTTTTAATTAACAATATTAAAAACTAATACACATGCAAAGGTTTCTCGAGCCTTCAAAATGGTCTCTCAGTTTGGCTCACTACGCTACACAATCATGGGGAAAACAGCTGATGACAATTGTCCAGAGGACAATCTATGACACCCTTCAAATGGAGGGTAAGCCACAAACATTAATTGCCAAAGAAGCTAGCTATTCACAGAGTGCTGTATCCAAGCATGTTAACACAAGGTTGAGCTGAAGGAAACAGTGTCGAAGAAAAAGATGTCCAACCAACCGAGAGAACCACAGCCTTGAGGCTGCAACATCGATTCAAGAATTTGGGTGAATTTCACAAGGAATGGGCTGGGGTCAAGGCCACCACATAGATGAGTCAAGGAATTTGGCTATAGTTGTATTCCCCTTGTTAAGCCAATCCTGAACCAGACAACATCAGGGGCATCTTACCTGGGCTAAGGAGAAGAACTAGACTGTTGCCCAGTAGTCCAAAGTTCTCTTTTCAGATGAGAGCAAGTTGTATATTTCATTTGGAAACCAAGGTCCTACAGTAAGGAGGACAGGTGGAGAAGCTCATGGCCCATGTTGCTTTAAATCCAGTGTTCTGTTTCCACAATCTGGTCCACCGTGTGAGCCAAAATCACTGCACCCATTTACCGATAAATGTTTGAGCACTTTACCTACATTTACACCTTCTACTGACCAGATTTGGTGTGCTTGACTGACTAGCAAACTCACCAGGGCTGAACCCTATAGAGCACATATGGGGTACTGTCAAGAGGAAAATAAGAAACGAGACCAAAAATTGCAGACAAGCTGAAGGCCACTGTCAAAGGGGGGGAGGGACGTAGAGAGAGGGAGAGAGAGAAAGAAGTGGGAGAGCAAGGTTGTAACATGGAAAAGGTAATGATTTGAAAACTTTTACCTTCTAGTGCATCATCATGACACGCCTTAAGTTGAGTCCATAGATTGTGAAAGTTGCTGTAGGTCTCCAAACCTCTACTACAGGGAGGCCCGTCTCTGCTGAGCCCAGGATGGCTCATTATCCTAAACAGCTTTCAATGAGGTCACTTCAGCTCCATCCAGAACAAACTAATGGGCAGAGGAACAGCAAGCATGAGATGAATAAGCAAGCAAACACCTGGCATGGGAAAAACTAAAAAGGTTGTCACAACATCGGGCTTTGATGAGGGGCAATCTTAATCATACTAATGCATTTGGCAGTTGTCACAGTTATTCTATCCATATGAATGAACAAATTTATCAAGCACAATCCCAATTAAAGCGAAACATTGTGGACTTCACTCTCTATTAGCCCTTACTCCAAGATGTATGGTCAAAGATACAAGGTTCCCACACTATGAAACATCTCATTCAAGCACTTTTCAAGACAAGGACAAGTCCCGCAAATTCCAAGGACCCATTGTGTCATAGTTTGAGACATGTAGAAAGGGACATTACTGTTCTGACACTAATCATTTCTTTAATGGTAACTAAGACGCTTTCCAGAAGCAATTGTTCTGTGTTACAGTGAATGCAGATCTTTGTCTATTGCCTTCTCTAACTCAGCACAGCACTTCAATTTCTATTCTTACAGAAAGTAAACTATGCTCTGGCAAGCAAAACAAAGACAAGACATTACTCAATAACAGTAGACAACTTTTTACAGTAGTCAACTTTAGTGTTAAATTGTATTTATAAATTCAGCTCAATCTGTTTTGGAATAAAGCTGTACCAATGTGGAAATAGTGAAGAGATGTAAATACTTTCCAAACACACTGTATATAATCCCTACCCAACCAGGTAAAGGTAGAGGCCCTACATTACATTACATTCTAATTTTGGCATCCATTTACACATCTAGAAGTCTAGCTACTCCACCTAGACCAGAGGTCTAGCTACTTCACCAAGAGGTCTAGCTACTCCACTAAGAGGTCTAGCTGCTCCACTAAAAGCCCTTTACGAAACCTTCTACCGTGGTTGCTCCTACCTGATAAGGACACTCATGACATCTCCAAAATGTGTGTAGGTTTGGTTTATAGTTTCAAGGCCATTAGGGTTCTGAAAACACACTTATACCAAGTTTAGGCAGGATCCAACAGATCTCATGGCACCAATTTGATATTCAATTTATTTCTGTATTCAAACGTGAGAAAAGTGGTAAATCAGTATCACTGTTGCCTATAATCTAGACTCTAAATTGAGTATGACCGTAGATTGAGTATTATCGTAAATAAGTCATAAATCATATAATGCGAAGCTGACGTCACGTCGTTTAAACGTTTGGCGAGAAGCTGTTTTGAGGATCGAGCTTCTTTTCTCATAGCGGGTTTACGGCAGTCTCTATTTTCTTGTATATTTGATAAAAGTAGGTAATTCCTGTCACTAAACTATTGTTGTTAATGGAGTTCAATTTAGCCAAATATCCTTGTTTGCTATTGGAATTCCGTTTGACCCGATAGGAACCCTTTTTTTCCCCTTCTCCACATCGGCAGATCAAATCTGATATTAACACTCATACGGTTAATCATACTTAGGACCACATTACACTTTAAACCACTGCACTACCAGATCAAATGAAGTTTAGAAGCCTACTATCAGTGAGAAAAAGATAAAGCCAACCGTGCTTCGATATTTTGTTGTAGTACTAATCCTTACGTGACTTGCCAGCTAGTTTACGAGAACTTAACTTCATTTTAATTAAGTTTATTTTAAGACAGTTAATTTGACAAATACTTACCACGTTTGAGCTTTAGTCCATTCAAATCACCACCACATTTATCGGGTCGACACTTCAGTTTAAAAGGGCGCGCGCGTCGCACAACATGACGGAATACTACTTCATTTCCGCCCGTCACTTTCTTTAGGTGTATTCGACATCAGCTGCGGCTGCATTACAAGACCTGTGAGAATTGCCGCTTGCTGTCGGGGAGGATTTATAAAAGGATCAGTGAAGTCGGACACCCTTTCTTCCGTTTTGATGCGTTGACGTCAGTCATGGCCGAGCAAGCCCTGTCTACCCACGATATCGCTGTATGGTCGTAAATTGTTTTCGCATTAGAACTTGCTTTTGCACAGTGCACTGAAATTAGTAATTTTCTTTATTAGGCTAAATTAAATTCTCTCTCACTCTCTTTTGTGCTAAATTAATCTCTCTCCTAAATTTGATATGACAATCCGAATCAGTTAAGGTTTAATTAGCTTTAGTTCCGTAAGTGAAGATGCGCACTAAAACTTAGGTTCGTCAAAGATAATTGTTTATTAACAAGCAAATTTGGTCAACATGTAGCCTATGTCCATCTTGGTCTGTGTCTTCTACTAAAAACCTTTTCGATAGTACCTGCAAGATAGGCCTGCAGTTCACAGGTAAAACAAGGTATGGTATCGAAAATGACACCTCCAATAATTGCATATTCCTCCCCCCTCTTTTGGTATATGTTATACTTTTGCAGTATAAAAAGAGAGTAAAGCGTTTAGTAAAGTGTCTACCCTTTTAGTGACAAGTCCCTCATGAACCACATGTCGATTTTAATTTCAGAAGAAGAGATTGGATGTCTGATTGCACTCTGTCCGAAAGAAGATACTTCCTAACCAGACTACCTTCAAATTCAGATAACAGTTAAATAAATGCCATTGCCTTTAAATTGAAAATGTATAGCCTGTGAAAAAATGTTTACTGCTGTATAGTCGGGAAGCTGACAGCATTTAATTTATTAATCCGTAATTTTAATGCCCTGTAAAGAGTCACTGTTTATAAGTGGAGATATTGTTTGCATAACCAATAGGAAAAGGAAGGGAGGCGCCTCAGGCTCTACTTTTCAGTTTTAGCCGAGGTATTAGCCAAAGTAGACGGTTTTGCGTTCATGTCAATATTTCAAAAGAGTAAAACAATGTACAAACATAAATATAGCCAGGCAATAATATGGATTCTAGACTTTTGCAAAAGCCCAACCAATTCTGTAGAAGTCCTTCTGTGTAATGGGTTTGTTGATAAATAAAAAAAACAGTTCTATAATATTGAATCACTGTAACCCCAAGATTTTCTATACAAAAGTCTGCTGTTCTATAAAATAGAATGACAAGATAAATGAATATAGATGCAGTGGAGATCACTGGATGTGTACAAAATACTTAACATTATTAACTATATGTGATATCCAAATCAGCCTTCATATTCTAGTGATTGGAATGCATGATAACAGGAAGAGCTAGTGGCTCTTAAAGGAATAAGATGAAACACTTCAAGGAAAACCAAGAGGAAAAGAAGGAAGAATCCATAGGTGGTTCAATAAGCGATCTCCTCCCAGACAGCTGATGCAGAGTGCAGACTATAGTCTACAATAGCCATACAGTTACAGTGTTAGTAGATACAGAGGTAGCTACAGAGTTAGTGAGGGTACAGTCCTGAAGGGTTAAGTTTGAACTATTGCTGCCACTGGGTCAAAAGACTAAAAAGAAAATCCTACACTACTAAGTATTCAAAAAGATAGTCAAATACATTTTTATATTGACTTTGTACTACAGACGTGATAAGCAATAATAGTTATTTCATGCAAAACATTGTTTTCATGTATTGTCAGTAAACGCTCTTCTTTTTTAAAACAATCAAGACAAAACCAACCAACCTGACCAACATTGTCAGGACAATTTATTGAGGAAATCAAGAAATTTTAGATTTCAGTAAGGCCTTAATCAAAACCCACCACCCACCCAGGTAGTAAAACAAACTTGATCTGTGTAAAAATGTTTGCTTATTAAAACACAAAAAAAGGGTACAAGGGATGATAATATTCCTCATCCAGAAAAAATACTTCGGTTTCAACGCAGCACCATATCACACAGAATTCAAACTTTTCATTCTAAAATGGAGTTGATAGTAACGTTTTCTTATTTTATTGTAATTACACATCCCCCGTATTTGAAAAGGTTAATTAAAGGTATATGGTTAATTAAGGGTGCATGGTGGCAGCGCGGTTAGAACGCTTGCCTCCCAGGAAGGAGATCATGGGTTTGATTCTTGGGCCAAATCCAACATGATCCACATGATCTCTCTGGGTAGAGTCTGCATGTCCTCCCCATGTTACCGTGGGTTCTCTCTGGGCACTGTGGCTTCCTCCCACCATCAAAAGACATGCATGTGATAGGTTAATTGGTATATTGAAATTGCCCCTAGAAAATGAATATGTGAGTGAATGGTTGTCTGTGTCTCTGTGTTAGCCCTGTGACTTGCTGGCCCCAGTCAAGGGTGTACCCCGCCTATGCCCCGAAAGGTACTGGGTTAGGCTCCAGTCACCCGTGACCCTGAAATGGGAACAAGTGGTCCCCTCCCAGGGATCAGCAGTAGACAATGTGTATGTATAAAGGTATATGAGCTACGCTTGTGTGGTTCACGACAGAGAGAAAGTTTCAATTCACAAATGTAAATCACATCATCAGGATCCTGGTCAAAACTGCTTGGTTTTATAGGCCGTCCCCTCAGGCCTTACATTCCCCTTGAATGTAAGGCCTGAGTTTGATGCAGTATTAGGGCAGCAGATGAACTAAGTATTGTTCTTCAGATGAGTCTACTACTGTGCACATGCAGTAACTTAGAAGAGATTGGTGTAGTCTGTTTGGTCAGACCCAAATTACACAAATACATTATATTAATTGTGTTCATCGGTGACATGTTTACATGTTTTATCATTCAAGTTTCCAGAAGATGATGTGCTTGTCCTTTCCACCTGTTATCAAAGAACTACACTGCTCATTCATCCACATGGCTGTGACCATACCTATTTGAAGGAGAAGTTGTAGTTAATGTCAATTAACAACTTGTGCAGTGCTGCATGCTTTTTTAAACTGTCCAACCAACGGTGTCACTTATGTGCCTGTAAATTCTGTTAGCTTCTGCAAAGGAGTAACAAGCCAACAATTCATCAGCTATGGTGTTGAGAAACCAGTGATTATTAAACATAAGATTCTATTTTGGGAATGTAAAGATTCTGATCTAAAGTTTTTAAAATTATTGTGATAAAGATGTATTTTATACGACCTTAGTTAATTGCGCTGCTTTGGATAAAACCTTAGGGAATATTTAAGCATCTGTTGATGAGGGTACACTTAACACAGAACAGTGGTATAGCTATGAATTTTAAAGGCTAAACCAACAACATGTCATATCTTTAAAGATTTGGTAGAAAATTAAGATGATCATGAGTTAGAATAACGAAGCAAAATTGGTCAAATTACTGCTCAGTATAAATATCTTCCACCCACACCATTTTAAAAGGTGGTCAAGTAGTGTGCGCATATCAGAGGACTCGAGATCGAACCGCAGAGTGGAGCAAGCGAAGGAGAAATCCCTACTGACCAATGACCCACATGAAGTATTAGGATACTGTCCTGTGAATCAAATTGATTAGCTACATGACCAAACTGCATCTTTATACTAAAAGTTGTAGGTTTTATTCAAGCCAAGTCTAGCCATTTTGACAGTACAACCTTCGAGCGCCTTTCCCATGTTGCTCATTCAAGACTAAGATAAATAAGGAAAGATTCTGATGATGGCTCTGTTTAAACCTGTGCGATAGTCAGGGCAAGGAGAGCGCCTTGGCCAGTCGAATCCAGAACCAGGCCTGAGTGCAGGGCCGAGTGTAGTCACACACAGTCAGGAATCTCAAAATGCTGGGAAACGGTTTCTTCATAGACTTGTATACCACAGGAATAAGTCGTTTGCTCCGAGCACCTATGAAGACATTTAATGGAAAGGTATTAACTTCAATTAGTATTGATTTAATGTACTAGTAGTGAGTTATTCTTACCATGCATTGACAGGCTTAGAATACCAAAACATAATAATCAAGTAATGTATTGTATTTTAAAACATATGTAATATAAACACACTGTATATAAAATGTATTTATAAGTTTTTGTATTCATGTGTGTATTCTGTAATATGGGGTGCAAGTGACAGTGTGATAAAGTCCTTACCAGGACAGAGGCTGAGGGCAAACTTGGTCTGAAAGTCACATGCATCACTGTCTAGGTAGTTATCTGAGATCACAACCACCATCCTCTTACACCTACATTTCTCCAAAGTGACAAAACAGAAATGTAACAAACCAAACTCAACCTAATTAGAGACTCCTCCTGCCTTGGTCTTAACACACATCCCACCTTTTTTCAATAAGTTCACTCGTGATGGTCCATACACAGCTTCCAGGGAGGACATCTCGGTCGAACACACACAGTTTCAGTTTGTGCTCTGTCTGCTCAAGCTGCTGAATCATCTCATTTACAAAGGTGAAGTCACTCTGACAGTAGCAGATGAAGGCATCAAATAACTCTGGCATTCCTCCTGCAGTTGGGAACCAGTCAGAAAACTCAGAGAGTGTTAGGTAAAAACCAACTGAATGATTCTTTAGTTTAATAAGCAGTTTGGAGTTCAATTTACATAAACATGACATAACAAATACTCAAGTTTATTTGTTCCTGTTGTAGAAGGACATTAATATTGTCACAGATTCCCATGATTTCTACCTTTTGTCTTGAATTACAGTACTTAAATTGCACAGACTGACCGTCAGGGTCATCTTCCAGGGTGATTCGTGATCGCTCTGGGGTCCGTGGCACACAGCTATCCACCTCAGGCACCTGAACTGGGGGCTCCTTCTGCCAGCTCAGGTATTTTCTGCAGTCCTCCTCTGCACACAACAGAAACAGATACAGTTAGCCATTTTATCTATACTGTAATACATGATTTTCTATAAAGGGTTTTTAAAGGAATAATTAGCTCAAGAACTGGTCACTGTGCAAAGTTATAATTTTATAATTGTCCATCTCAGGGCGCAAGGAAATGCTGTGCCGCGGTGCAGTGATTGACCTTGTTTTGATGAGCGCTGCAAGACTACAAAACAATTATTAATGACTGCTTAATAACTTTTTGAGATGGATCCCTTTCAGCAATGTTATGGATGCATCAGTTACAGCTGGGGAAGTAAAAAAAAAATAAAGGTCAAACAAATTAACAGTTATTCGCCAGAACACTTTTTTGCTTCCTGCAGGCACTCCCAATGGTCACATGATATCAAACTGATTGGACATCCTCAAAAGAGGGTTGTAAATCCATTTACCAGGTTTGGTATAGATAGGCCAAAGATTTGCTGAGATATGACCCAACTTCCTGTTTGGTGGCTTTGCAGCTGATTTTGACTGGCTGTACCGGACAAACAATGTTGAATATCAAAAATCCTTTCACAATTAGAGTAAGGGTTGCTCTGACGATGGTCCTCACTAAATCTGGGAAAGATTGGACAAGAATTGTAGGAGTGGAGCATAGAATTTTATACCTTGAAATTCAAAATGGTGGAAAATCTGTACAATGTGAAATTGACACCATGGGGTGTGTTGAACTTGCTTTAGATACCTTGCTTTTTAAAATCAGCCATACGCTTTAAAAGTTACGCGTGTGAACACATGTCCACCTTTGACCTGTTGGTGGTGCTAGAGTGGTTGAATGGGAGACATAAAACTTGGCGAGGATAAAGAGTGGACTGTCCGAAATGTGTGTGCCAAATTTCACAACTTTTGACCATACTATTCTAGGGGCTACCATAGACTCCCATGGCAGAAGAAGAGATGTAATAAGAAGAATAATAGGTTCTCTTCTTGGCAACCAATAATAAGAATAGGTAGAAACACTTAAAGTGGCTTTGAAGCTTTACTGCTTGGCCACCAATAAGAAAATATAGAATCGCTTTGGTGACTTTATTAATATTAATAATAAAACGGCGGAAGCGGAGCTCCACTAAGCACTTGAGCCACTGATCTCACAAGCCGAAAACAGGGAAAGAGGATGCAGACCTCATTCAATTCCTTGCATCTGTATGCATGTATGTATGGTGCATGGAGAAGTGCATCTGCTATATTTCAATTATTTTCTTTTCCCAGTGTGGTACAGTGCCTCCATTCCATATGTCCAGTATTCCATCAAACATTTGGGCTGAGGTGTCTGTAACTTGTTGATTTAGGCCTGCTCTGTCAGTTGTTGGTGTCAAAACAAGCTAGAACGGGTAGTGGACAAGATAACTCTTCCTACCACTTTACCCTCCTTGGTCGGTTTCTTTATATAGCGTGAGGCAAACCTTGTCGTTTATCAATGTCTTATGAATTGAAATGAGAATAAAAAAGAATAAAATATTTTTTTACAACAATGCAACAATGATTTTGGGAGGCTCCATACATATTCACATTTCAAACATGGTACAGATTTAAGACAGTGCACATTGAAATTTGACGTTTGTGCATGAACGTTCACATTAACGTTTTGGCACAATCGGCCTTCCATAATTTCTCATTGCAGGTTATCAAGCCATTCACCTCTAAGATTTCCTTTTTCACATGTAACGCTGACATGATACATAAACATGGCGTAGGCGATATTTAGGAAACGTGTTATTCCAACAGCTGTTGCAATAGCAACTAATGTAATACAATCTTAATAATAAGTCTTGCGAAAAAAGTTGACGACCAGCTGCCGACACGATCGCTGCAGAGTGCGAGCAAATAGTGGCACTGGCAAGCAATCAAGTCAGAATCGAGGTAGGCTAAGAAAACATCACGAAACTAAATAAAGTTTTTAAGTAAGGTCTGAGTGTGAAAATATATCAGGCCTACATGAAGCTAAACAGAATTTGGATGAATTGTTGTGAAAGCATTTCTCTTGCATTCATGTACAAGCCCAGGCAGCCACATTTGGGTAGATTAACTGCACGTATAGGGTTATGGGTAAGGGTACATTCGCATAGCACATTGTGTGCACTACTTGAACGCAGCAAGCTTCTGGCAGAAAGGAAGGTGATATGGCCGGTGCCCTAGTTGAGCTTGTCTAGAAACGCCCCTAAAACATTGTATGTACATGATGCATAATTACACACAGCAGACAATAAATGCAGAGAAGAAGTAGTATCCACTACATTATGTCTGACGATAAAGTTTGGCGATACTTTTACAGTGAGGATGAATCGTGTGGTCCCAATTTACCCCGTTTCTTATTACTTCCTGATTTCTTAAAACACAATCCTTTCTGAACTGTGATTTTCTAATTTATAAAAATCAACGGTTGGCCAAATTTAACCTACCGATTAATTCTCGAAGATCTTCAACCACATCTTTTCTGTCGGCTTCCTCAAGAATCGAAAGTAATTTTCCAACTTTTGCATCTGGACACCTTGCTTGCCAATCTTCCAGTATTTTTCTTGTTGGATTCTGACAGTTCTCATAATTTGTAATCTCTAAGTAAGAAAAACCCATGATCTCCGCAATCGACATCCAATCCGCTGCTACAGTGTTCCTCGGATTTAAAAACAACCCTAATTTCTTTCTTACATTGACATTCAGTGCTACCAAAGGAATATTCGAAATGTCGAAACTTAACGCCGTAACAGATGACATATTTAGAGAGTTGTGTTTGAAATAAAACAAAAAGCAACAACCAGGTGTTCTATCTTTGGTTCAATCTATTAAAGTATAGGCGTATCATGTATTTAGAATAATGCAACTGGCTGATTTCACTCCTAAAATAAGGTCTACGCAGTCAAATTTTGGCAGTCCGGAAGTAAGAGTTTTTCACCAAATTGCGTCACATCGGCCACGTCTCATCTGATAATATACGTCTCCTTTCTAGGCGACTTTAACTCGAAGCCAACAAAAACAGACCAGGAAGTCATGACACTTTACTGTACAAGACCGGACAAACTGAAAGTTCAACATGGCGCTGTTCATAACTCGGTTTTGCTAACGTCATTTGCCTCTAAGCACTACAATAAAAACGGAATGCCATCTTAAACAGTCCTTAAAATATGGTTCAGGCTATTCGATAATAGGTATGTGATACAAATTAACATGCCTTTACAAGTCTACTTTACAGACAAGTTATGAGTATTAAGCCATCCTAAAGGTGTTGCTTATTATATTAAGTAACCCTCTTTAACACTGGGTCATCAGGTCACCAGATTCAACACTGGAAAGTCACACTACTTATCTGTTTGTATCAGCAATGTTATAACCATATGAAATTAGTTTTCAAATGACAGAAATGTGTTTTTGATTGCAAATGGAAATGTTGTCCATCAAGTAAGTCCTCAATTGATGTATTGCAATGCAATGGAAATCAAATCTCTGTAAATGGAGCATGAGGTGTTTGTGTATATCCATCCATCCATCCATTTTCTTCCGCTTATCCGGGGCCGGGTCGCGGGGGCAGCAGTCTGAGCAGGGAGGCCCAGACTTCCTTCTCCACACACACCACCTCCAGCTCCTCCGGGGGGATCCCGGGGCGTTCCCAGGCCAGCCGAGAGACATAGTCCCTCCAGCGTGTCCTGGGTCTTCCCCGGGGCCGCCTCCCGGTAGGACATGCCCGGAACACCTCCCGAGGGAGGCGTCCAGGAGGCATCCGAAACAGATGCCCGAGCCACCTCAGCTGGCTCCTCTCGACGTGGAGGAGCAGCGGCTCTACTCCGAGCTCCTCCCGTGTGACCGAGCTCCTCACCTTATCTCTAAGGGAGCGCCCAGCCACCCTGCGGAGAAAACTCATTTCGACCGCTTGTATCCGCGATCTCGTCCTTTCGGTCATTACCCAAAGTTCATGACCATAGGTGTATATGTATATGTTTGTGTATATCCCACTACATAATACTGTGAAGTGATTTGCCAAATGAAGAACTGATTGACAACCAGATATGGTGTCATGTTGGTAAAAAAAAAAAGAGATTGCCGAGGATAATCAAGCCACAGACTCATACAGAGTCCTATATGAGTCATAATTCTTGATAGTTTGTGTGTACAACTTGTTTTGTTCTTGCCAAAAAAAGTGAAACACTTGATGCATGGATCAAATAAAAATGATTTGAAAAATGATGACACTTTGGGAGGAGCAATTCAATGACGAGTCCCCTCCTCCAGAGATAGTTGGTAAAGTACTGGTGTAAAACACAGGCAAAACATAGTAATTGAAGCAGGGAAGTGTCAGTGGGTTTTGAAACACCAAAATTCAGTGTTCATCTTGGATCCAAGTTGGTAAATGTCAGTTTAAGCAGAGGGAGCCACAAGGCTGGGGACTGATTGCCACAGCATCAGAGGTGGGTGTAATCTATCCAACAGTAATCTCAAATCATAATCCATCCCAAGGCCCTGCAAGACCTGGGACTTTAGGAAAGTAAATGAAATGAAATTACAAGTCTTATCTAGTGCTCTACAATTTACAGAAATAACCCTCCCAGAACTTAATAGACAATGACTGAAAATAAAAACAATGTCGATTTTTTTATTTTTTTTAAATAAAAAACAACTGCCTAATCATTAAGTACATTAAAACTGCCTCCCTTCCCTGTGGGATGGCCCCCATAGTTTGTTTTTGTGTTTCATGTGGCTTGCAAAGGCTCATTACTTGGAGTGGAAACCAAAAACTTTAGGTAAGCTTTCTGTCTCCAACTGAGCGATTTGATCAGTTGGGGTCTGCCTGTTGTAAAGGAGTTAATAGTCTTTTGACTAGAGTGATCCCTCATAAAGGAACATCTGGCCAGTTGGGGCTGATGCCCCCTGTAGATTTAGGATTATTATTATTACCTGAATAGAGGTTTGGGAAAGGTAGTTCAAAGGCCACATCACTGTATTCTCACAGGAGAGCTACAATCACAGAAGGTGATATGAGAACTGTACATTTTAGAAGAACCAATGACTATTGACAATTGTTTAAGTTGATAGTATAAATGATTGTGCTTGAGACATGACTTCAGAAAACTTTGTAACCGTGATCAGACTTGCCAGCAAGCATTAAAACTTCCTAAGATTTGTGTCTCTGTGTTCTTCTTATTTCAAGAACTATCTAACAGAATCTATAGAGGATAGAGACCTGTGTTTGTCAGAGCATGTATGAATGGAGTTGAAAATGAGTAGAGCAAGGAACAAAGTGACATTAATCAAACCTAAGTGAAAAACGCACATTATTAAATGACAAGTTTCCCAGATATGGATTAAACCTGTAGTCCAAAAGTAAGAGAACATGGACAAGGCTTAATCCATGTTTGGGAAGCTGGCCAATATATTGGCTGTAAGAACAAATACAGTATGTATCAAATGTGAACAGATTGATAGAGCAGCATATTTGGCCAGATGTCTACATTCCTTTGCGTATTTGGTAGGTATTTGGTTGGTATAATTGTGACTTTGAGGATTTTTCATTAGGCTATTTTTGGTGCCCCTTCAGCACTTGGTGCCCTACGCACTGCATGTGATGCGCATGGTGGGAGCCGCGGCACTGTGTTTG
The DNA here is from genome assembly GCA_036571765.1 of Plecoglossus altivelis. NCBI lineage: Eukaryota > Metazoa > Chordata > Actinopteri > Osmeriformes > Plecoglossidae > Plecoglossus > Plecoglossus altivelis. The sequence continues at coordinate 119,308 of BROE01000024.1, read as the reverse complement.
AATCCTGTCTGCCCATACACAGGGCATAGTGCACACAGTTTTCCCCACTCATACTTTTGGTGGTTGTAAAGTTTTAGCATAATAGTTTTTCACGTCAAAACAAATTTATAGTAAATATGTATATGACCTCTCATGCTATGGTTGCATTCTTCCCCATTCCGAAGTCCAGGTGAACAATTTTTGTAAAATGAATGCCACTGAATAGTTTGGCATGAAATGCTTGTCTTGTGGACTAGTAAAACTGATTGTAGGCCTATAGAGTCACATATATTTATGCAAGTTGGACAGGCTGTTTATGAAATGTCTAAAGTTGGTCAATCTAGATAGGTCTACATTATCTTAATATTCTAACCCAATGGGGTTAGTATATTATAAGTGTCCATAATGCACTGTACATTTTAAACATCAGTTCTCCTTTTTTTCCTGAACTGTCGGAGACCGAACAAAACACAAAACATGGTTACAGCGAAATATAGGCAGTTGACTTGACTAGGAATTGATTTGCCAATTGACAATGACAGAGTCTTAGTTGTGCTGTAATTCTACCTTGGACTTACTTATGAGGACATTAAAAGTTTGCTTGCGAGTCGTCACCACTATATTACCTCAGAACGGCATTTTAATCAAATTTTGAAGCATCATCTGTTTCAACAAGACAGTATCTTATGCGCACCAGCTTTATTTTTTTTCCCCATGTGCCGCTTTAGGAGCTCCATACTATGTATGTATTGATGATAATCACAGCCAACAGTAATCTCAAATCATAATCCATCATAAGGCCCTGCAAGCCCTGGAATTTTAGGAAAGTAAATAAAATTCCAAGTCTTATCTAGTGCTCTGCAGTTTACAGAAATAACCCTCCCAGAACTTCCCTCTAATGGACAATGACTGAAAATGAAAACAATGTCGAAGAATACACATTTTTTTAGAAAACAACTGCCTAATCATTAAGTACATTAAAACTGCCTCCCTTAGCTGTGGGATGGCCCCATAGTTTGTTTTTGTGTTACATCTTCAAATGTATTTTATGCAAAAGAGAATGTTTGTTGCCACTGTCTGACCTTGAAGGTGATTTTGAATACGAAATGTATTGAATAAAAGTTATTATTACTGTATGATACATTGTTCACTTTGTGTTGCAGTATAATGGCAAGGACAAGTTAATGATCAGTATAAGACGTCTTTATCTACCTTTATTTAACAATGTATTTCAAACAACATAGTCAGATTTCTCCATGAATTCAAGCGTCACTAAGGCCCATAAATGTCACTTATGATGCTTAAGGTTTTCTATAACTGTATGTGCCTGAGACACAATTAAGCTTCATTGCTTCGGTGGGGCTTTAACTTTTTTTTAACCAATGTTATTTGCATTGAGCTCTATTACAAGGGCTTATTCTTGGAGAAATAGAAATCAATGCCTCTGTTCCGATGTTGTTTAGGAGCATGAGATGGCCCTCTTTTGCCTCTGGCTGAAGGTCCTGCTTCAATCTAAAAAATATATAAGAATTTTTAAAAAGCATGCTGAAACTAAAATAATACCCACATGAACAGTACAATTTGATTAGTCTCAAAGTCAATACAAATTATATTAACTTGTACCATAATACAGTATGAACTGCATGCTTATCACTTTCTCTTTCTAGAACACCATTTCCATTTAATATTAAAAAAGTTAAACATACCATTTAAAATCTAAGAATTGCTAAGCACCTACCATATTTTTGCTGATATGCCTGCACCACTCTGGTGCAATGACGATTGGTTGTGGGTAAGTCTCGTTGAGGGACACATGGGCAGCTAACAGTATGGCACTGCTAAGGACCCAGGGTGTGTGTACGTCTCTGTTCTTGATACCTTGAAGCTCTGGAACCCACAGCCTCACATAATCTCCCTAAGGATACAGACATTATTTTAGCTATTATTTGATAATAGAACGATAGGAAATTTATAATAATTATGTGCTGTACTGTAAATGTGATCTCTTTAGGATGGAACATGTCTAGAATTGCACATAGATTTGTAATATATGGGGCTGGAGCTATGACATTTATAGGGTTTTTTCACTTTATGTAAACTTTATAGATACTTACAGTATGACATTCTTAATGTATGTGTAGTATAATATGTGTACTGTATTGCTAGAATACATTGCAGGGTAATGTCTGGATACCACAAAACGTACATAAGGGTCATAATCAAGCCCTTGCTTAATCATGTTAAATTTCCTGTTCTCTCGTGGATCATTTCCTATCCCAGCACTGTACAGCCAGTTGCCATAGTTGCTGCACACGTCATGGTCCACCTGAAAAACACAATTCAAAGAGTATGTCAGAGACCATCATCTTGATGACTATAAGTCTCTCCACTGTGGCGGTTGCACAATCCACCATACTCTGACTAACTCGGACCAGCATAGCAACTAGGACTAGCACGCATAGCTATCTCAGCAGTTTAACACTAGCGTAGCAATGAACGCATCCTTGCATCTGAACAGCATTGTGACGTCAGACAGTTTTTGGCCAGACAGTATCTCCATCTTGGGGTGTATTTGACCCTAGTTTGATACTTACCAAGAGGTGTTCAAACCACTCAGCCCCCATCCTCCAGTCCAGACCCAGGTCTTTAGTGAGGAAGCTGGCTACGTTCTGGCGTCCTCTATTGGACATGAACCCTGTCATGGCAAGCTCCCTCATGTTGGCATCCACAAAAGGCACACCTGTGCAGCCCTCTGTGGTGTCAAACAATACAATTTCTCATTCATATAATTCTCATTTAATAGTAGTGTATATCTGTCTCCCTGTCTCTCTCTCTCTATATATATATATAGATATATTTTACATACTTGGCCATACAAACATTACAAGTTATTTATCTTGAGTCTCAATGTTGACATAATAATGAGAAAATGAGTGAAAGCTACAACCTTTCCATGCATTGAACAACTTCATGTCCTTCTTCCAAGGAGCAGACTTCTCTTGAAGGCCTGGACATATTAATTATAAAGTTATACATTATGTTCATATTAATAATCATATATATATATATAAAAAGGTTTGTCTTGCCTTTAACATCAAACAGTCGGCATCCATATTTGGCTCCCACAAACTTGAAATAGTCTCTCCAGAGCAGTTCAAAGATCACCCTGTGTTCAAATCTTGTCAGAGTAATCATTGCATATAACCAAGTGAAAGGCAGCTTGAATGATTGAATTATTTAAAAATACCATCAATTCGTTCACAATTCAACAGCACCATTATGAAACCATGTTTGTAATTAATGTCTGTACTGTCCATATTGTGTTATTTATGGTTGAATGTATGGTGATTAGTTTAAACCATCCAGTGAATTTCTACGTTTATGGAAAGGAAAGTTGATTTGAAGTGTTGAAATGTACTGTAATCTTGGTCACGGTTGAGTTTGCTTGTATAATGATTTATGTTACGTTTCACGTTTAGGACTCTATAACGTTTTTCTGCCTAAAAGTCAGATTCGCAGAATATGGGACCTCACAGCTAGCGTAACGTCACAACGTCAGCAAACGTAAACAACCACGAATACGGGACTTTCTAGTAAGTCACAGCTATGTCTGCGTCCCCTTAACATTAGCAATTTAGCTCAACTAGCCTAGTTTTTGCTGCATACATATATACCTAGGCTGCTTTTGTAAAGTGTAACAAATACGTCTTAAACTGCTCCATAAATGAGTTCTCTATTGTTTTGTTACTCAGTCTCATGTTAAATTACTTACCCGGCGTCATGGAACCGAGCAGCTACATAGTTATTAAGCTCTAGTTTTGTGTCCTGGCACTACTACTTAGCTTGCTCATTGTACCATTTAAAGGGGTCAGCTTCTTTGTGCAGGGATATAAACTGATACCAAATAGTTTGGGATGGTTACTGACAATGACTGCTACCAACAAACCTTTTTTGCAATGAGCGATATTATTTACGTTTTGGGATCATTTTTTTAGGTTAACGGACGGTACTATACAGATAGACTTGTTATTCCATCTGAGATATTGTCGGTGGTTGTTACAATGCAATACGAGTAGGCTAAATGCCTGGAAATATCACGAGGGACAAACTTGAGGCATGTTTAAATCAGAGGTTAGTATTCGTTTTAAAACAAGTCAAAATATGGCTCAGTAGTGTGAGTGGCCTCCACACGCCTGTATGACCTCCCTGGAGCCTGTATGACCTCCCAGGATGAGGTGGTGGATGGTCTCCTGATGGATCTCCTCCCAGACCTGGACGAAAGCACCTGCCAACTCCTGGACAGTCTGTGGTGCATTGTGGTGTTGGTGGATGGAGCGAGACATGAAGTCCCAAATGTGTTCAAATGGATTCAGGTCTGGGGAATGGGCAGGCCAGTCCATAGCATCAATGCCTTCCTCTTGCAGGAACTACTGACACACTCCAGCCACGAGGTCTAGCATTGTATTGCATTAGGAGAAACCCAGGGCCAACCGCACCAGCATACGGTCTCACAAGGGGTCTGAGGATCTCATCTTGGAAGTCAGGCTACCTCTGGCGAGCACATGGGTGGAATGCCACCCCACACCATGACGGACCCACCGCCAAACCGGTCATGCTGGAGGATGTTCCAGGCAGAAGACCGTTCTCCATGGTGTCTCCAGACTCAGTCACGTCTGTCACATGTGCTCAGTGTGAATCTGCTTTCATCTGTGAAGAGCACAGGGTGCCAGTGGGAAATTTGCCAATCTTGGTGTTCTCTGGCAAATGCCAAACGTCCTGCACGGAGTTGGGCTGTAAGCCCAACCCCCACCTGTGGACGTCGGGCCCTCATACCACCCTCACAGAGTCTTTTTCAGACTGTTTGAGCAGACAAATGCACATTTGTGGCCTGCTGGAGGTTATTTACTAGGCTCTGGCAGTGCTCCTCCTTGCACAAAGGCAGAGGTAGCGGTCCTGCTGCTGGGTTATTGCCCTCCTACGACCTCTGCCATGTCTCCTGATGTACTGGCCTGTCTCCTGGTAGCGCCTCCATGCTCTGGACACTACGCTGACAGACGCGACAAACCTTTTATTGCCACAGTGAGCATTGATGTGCCATCCTGGGTGAGCTGCACTACCTGAGCCTACCTACCTTTTGACCAATGACTGTTGATTTATTTGTTTTATTTAAGTCATTCTTTTGTCTCATGATATATTAGGAGAAACATGTCGGATACATGTAAACTGAACAGCCGAATTTACGCAGCGTCATTTTGAATGTAATGTTTTTTTCTCTATTCCCCCAACAAAATGTCTCCAATAGTTAACTAATTTGGCACAGATTATCTTCAGAACACAATTGCCTCGACATGTCAATAATACTGAACTAGAGTGAACTCTATGATGTCGCTTTAGTAGGTCTCACGAGACTGCTCTAAAAGAACAAATGGGAAGCCACTTGTAATATTAAGACAGGTTTGGAGGTACCAAGCAAAATGTAGCCTCAACTTTCCTAGACTTGTAGCTACCATACTGATGATGAGTGCTCGCTGATATTGCTGTCCATCTAACTAGATTGTCGTATACACGCATTGTTGCTAGCGTGTGCGGACGTTGTGACATTAGGCTAGCACTGAAGTCCCTTGTGCCCCAAGAATAAATTGGTGTCCTGGCAAGGGTAACGTCAGAGGTTCGAATTTGGCCAAAGGCAACAAGCTTGTCATGTCTCTGATGCTCTTTTTAGCAAGACTGTTAGCCACTGCAAGATGAAGCCTAGTAAACCGCAGTCACTAGCTACCTGCAGTCAAGCTGTATATAGTCGAAGGAATCCTCACAGAAATTATCAAAATAAAAACAGCAAGTTGTGTTGTATCTCAGCAAATCTTTCATGGATTCACAAAACTTGCTGCATGTACTCGAAACCCACCTCAGAGAATGTCTAAAGTGATGTTTGCGTCATCTGACCTGCTTGGCCAACTCAAGACTATTTTACAAATGAAATTCTGGCTAGCCAACAACAAAGATATATATTTTAAGTGGATGGGTTATGTCAGTAGGTAGAGCTGAAAGGTTATTAGCTTCAATTAGTTTGCAGTGCTGACTGCTAGTGTAACATTGAATCTGCAGCTCAAAAAAGGTTTTATTTATGGATGAAGCGTTGGCTAACTAACAGAATGACGATATAAAGTGTAATACAAAGTCTCCTTGGTCGGTGTCTTTAGGCACGAATAAAGCAATCCACAAAAAGCACACGACTAGAATAATATACAAATTTAGTCTCCTAGGTCAGTTGTTGTGTCTTATGAGAATGTGACACCGAAAATACACTACTAATTTACAGCATTGCATAGCACAAAGGATCAAATAAAAACGTGAATTTAAACAAAGCACATACCCTTCAGAACCTTATTTATAAAGAAATATTTTTTTACTCGAGATACTCAGGCAAGCCCATCGCTCTCCAGAGGTACACCCACCAGTGTACTGATTGGACCAGATATTCCATGTGCACTACAGCAAGAAATCCTCAAATTCTTCTCTGCTAATTTGGAACAGGTTTGTTATGTGTGAACACAATTCACATTTGGGTGAACTCACCAGTAAGTACTCTGATTGTTGGTCCGCTCAATCTCATATTTTTTTATCTGTTCATAAATGTATCTGGGGGAAATGCAGCCAAGAGCCAGCCTGTAGAAATAAGCAACAATGTTACATTCCAATCTGTACATAGATAATTCACAAAAGTACAAATGTGACTTTTATGGTCACTCTGCCTTGTTTTGCAAATGAGTATCCTCTATATTCACATTTAAATAAATGGCTATGTATGAATGGAATGCTTAGGTTAGTTAATACTTTGTGTTCTATGGTTTTTCAGGTGCATACCTGTCCATTTAGGCAGGTTAGTATATTAGGCCTCTTGTTAGGCCAATAATTTCCAGTAACTTGCTTTTAAATAAGTTTGGCTAGTAATGTATATCCCTCCAAAAGATACAAGGTATGTGCATGCAGTAGACTAGCACAATTGAACCAATGCAATTTGAAAAGGCATTCACAATTAAATTACCTTCTCATTCAAAGAGTTTTCTTTATTTTCATGACTATGAAAATTGTAGATTCACACTGATGGCATAAAAACTATGAATTAACATGTGAAATTGTATACATAACAAAAAAGTGTAAAACAACTGAAAATATGGCAGATTCTAGGTTCTTCAAAGTAGCCACCTTTTGCTTTGATTACTGTTCTGCACACTCTTGGCATTCTCTTGATGAGCTTCAAGAGGTAGTCACCTGAAATGTTTTTCACTTCACAGGTGTGCCCTGTCGGGTTTAATAAGTGTGATTTCTTGCCTTATAAATGGGGTTGGGACCATCAGTTGTGTTATACAGAAATCAGGTGGATACACAGCTGATAGTCCTACTGAATAGAATGTTAGAATTCGTATTATGGCAAGAAAAAAGCAGCTAAGTAAAGGAAAAACAAGTGGCCATCATTACTTTAAGAAATGAAGGTCAGTCAGTCTGAAAAATTGGGAAAACTTTGAAAGTGTCCCCAAGTGCAGTCACAAAAACCATCAAGCGCTACAAAGAAACTGGCTTACATGCGGACCCCTCCAGGAAAGGAAGACCAAGAGTCACCTCTGCTGCGGAGGTTAAATTAATCCGAGTCACCAGCCTCAGAAATCGCAGGTTAACAGCAGTTCAGGTTAGAGACCAGGTCAATGCCACACAGAGTTCTAGCAGCAGACACATCTCTAGAACAACTGTTAAAAGGAGACTGTGTGAATCAGGCCTTCATGGTAGAATATCTGCTAGGAAACCACTGCTAAGGACAGGCAACAAGCAGAAGAGACTTGTTTGGGCTATAGAACACAAGGAATGGACATTAGACCAGTGGAAATCTGTGCTTTGGTCAGATGAGTCCAAATGTGAGATCTTTGGTTCCAACCACCGTGTCTTTGTTCGACGCAGAAAAGGTGAACGGATGGACCCCACATGCCTGGTTCCCACCGTGAAGCATGGAGGAGGAGGTGTGATGGTGTGGGGATGCTTTGCTGGTGACACTGTTGGGGATTTATTAAAAATTGAAGGCATACTAAACCAGCATGGCTACCACCGCATCTTGCAGCAGCATGCTATTCCATCCGGTTTGCGTTTAGTTGGACCATAATTTATTTTTCAACAGGACAATGACCCCAAACACACCTCCAGGCTGTATAAGGGCTATTTGACCAAGAAGGAGAGTGATGGGGTGCTGCGCCAAATGACCTGGCCTCCACAGTCACCGGACCTGAACCCAATCGAGATGGTTTGGGGTGAGCTGGACTGCAGGGTGAAGGCAAAAGGGCCAACAAGTGCTAAGCATCTCTGGGAACTCCTTCAAGACTGTTGGAAGACCATTTCAGGTGACTACCTCTTGAAGCTTAGAAGCTTAAAGAGAATGCCAAGAGTGTGCAAAGCAGTAATCAAAGCAAAAAGTGGCTACTTTAAAGAACCTAGAATATGTTGTTTCACACTTTTTAGTTATGTATATAATTCCACGTGTTAATTCATAGTTTTGATGCCTTCAGTGTGAATCTACAATTTTCATAGTCATGAAAATAAAGAAAACTCTTTGAATGAGAAGGTGTGTCCAAACTTTTGGTCTGCACTGTAGTTTATAATAGTATCAGTGGATCTTGTTGCATAGATTAATGCGTTTAACTGCCAGCACATTTCAAATGTACAAGAGCTGTATGGTGTCTTAAGCCTACAATTATGAAAACTGGGCTCAACCATTGTGCATGTACAAATGAAATGAAGGCAAAATAATGATTTGCATGAATGTAGGCTACCACTGTTTTGGCCATATGTCAAGAATAGTTAAGGAGGTTGGACAAATTCTTCAGAGATGACAGAGAATTTCAATTGTGATCTGAAAAATATATGGACCAAAACCCATTAGGAGAATTGTCATTACCAGCCGCATGATGGGCACTGCACTGCATCTATAATTTTAAAAATGTGTGCGTCACAAACATCATTGCAAGTACTGCGCACTAACTATAATTCTAGGAATCTGGATGTGTGTGCAATTACTTTTATCATGGGCCTATGCACTACCTGTCGTTCAAGGAATCTGTATGTGTGTTTCACTGACATCTTAATTACCAACTGCATCACGGGCACCGTGTAATCTTAATGCTCACATATTTGCAAACCCATTCACGGTCAAATGTTTTTTATTAGAGCACTTAGCACTGTGCAGGGGAGTGAATACTTTTTACAGTTCTCCTACACTGGCCCAAATGAATGAACTGTAACTTTTTTTAAATTTTAAGTAACCTTCGTGCTCTTATCGTATTCTGCAATTCCCCCTTTCCTAAGGGTCAAAATGGCCCCACCTTCAAATTCGAAATAAAGCAGGTTAATAAAATATTTACCCTGTACCCTTTTTGGCACTGAAATGTGCAGCCATTCTGCACATGAATCAGAAAGATTTCGTTTTGTCTGAGTTAAATCAAGACCATACAATCTAAATGTATCATTGCGGGTGTGTGTTCATTAAACATAGTTTCAGGTCATTCTGACCCCCAAAGAGAGCACGAGGGTTAATGCTGGAGGATTAGTGCGTTTGTATCCCCTCTTATTCCCCTCTGTGATGAGACTGTTGTTGCCTTCTGGTACGAAATAAACTGTATACTTAAAGTTTGATCGATTAATTAGTTTGTTACACTCACCAAGGACTAAACTTTGTGGAATAATCCACACCAATTAATCCATTTCGAGTCTCTTTGTAGGTGGCTACGGCATCCTTAAACAAAGACATAAAATGTATGAACCAAAAAATATGCAGTGAACGGTGAAGCCAACTACATTCATCCAAAGAGGATAATGGAATAATCTGGAACTGCTTCTTTGTGGAGAGCATATTACCGTATCCCAGAAATAATGCTTTAGTCGGGCTAAGGCCTTGGTCTCCCCGCCCCCACATGGAAAGGCAGAACGGGGGTCAGCCACTGGCTCTGAAAACAATAGAAATAGGAAATGTGCGAGCTTCACATACACAGACAAAATATTTTAAGCCTTTCTTGAGACAAACTGTATCAAATGATTACTGTTTAATTGTGTTGGTGATTGTATCCAAAATTATCTGTATCAAAGTAACCTCCTGATACACACTGTGTCAAGATCTTACCTGTTTGCTTTAGATCCTCAGGACTAGGGATAAGTCCTTCCTCCAGGCCAGATGGGCAAGAATGCAACTGGTCTGGGGTTAAAAGCACTGGTCTCACCCTAACCTGGGTCTCTACTGCCTTCCTGAACTGTGTGTACACATTGGGCAGCCTAAAAGAAACAGAAGGCAAGATGACGTACAGAATCAAAATTGTAGGGCTGAAATAGAAGCGATTGAGGGCCTCATTTATGCACTAAGCAATAAAACCATGAATACACAAATATTTTACGTACAAGTAATCATTTATGAAAACAATTGCAAATGTACGCACATTTATGTCTAATCTTATTAATTAAAGGGGCGGAGCATGAAGCTCACACGTGAAAACATTTAGGTATAGTTCAGATTTATTATCAGAAACGTGCGTACATGTAGTGTACGGCAATTTATAAAATTGTATGTGCCGAATTTCTTCCCTACACATGCAGCCAAGTTGTATAAAATACACATTTGAATATATATTAATATTTATTTTTTATCTTTTGAGTCTGATACAGACATCCCAACTTGCAAAAACTCATTTTAAGGAGACTACCAGAAGCTTCCAGGACACTTGGGATGGCTGCTGATGTGCCAGTTTTATGAATTAGGCCCTTGATAGCCTTCCCTTTGGGACTAGATTACAGCATGTAGTAGACCAAATATGTTAGCATTTGTGAAAGAATTTTAGGACTGGTCTAAAGGTATTTTATGACCTGAGGGAGAGGTTCTTGAAAGGATTGATTGAAGTGAATCTTTACTGTAAGGACCTTATCCTGCAGCATAGTTTTGCTTTAATTTAAACTTGTTTGTAAATGACCACACGGAGAGGAGGTTACCATCTCTTTGGTAATGTAATGTAGCCCTCATGACCCTGTAGGCCACAGGAAAAATGGAACATGAAAGGACATTTGTGTCAGCTCCTGAGACCATGTGTTTCAACTTTCACTACCTTGTCTTGGGAAGGATTTGACTGATGTTTGGTAAATTATGGATTTCTGTAATGGCCATACATTGTAAGTATAAGGCTCTGTAAGACTGAACACAATACCACTCCTTTGTGACTAGCAGCAATAGCTGTCCTCCGCTGTGAGTGGTCACAGAGCGTTATCATTGCTGATGTACCGTACATAAACAAATTGTGGTAAGGTGCCATCCTAACTATGATGGCATACAAGACAGAATTTCCACCACACGTTCCATCCAAAGGCATCACATTTGTTCTGCCTTCAACACAATATGCTTATGTCAAGTTTGAATTTGTATACTTTATACCTCAATTTCTTATGAGGTATCCTATTCAGTGTACCCATTTGTAAGTAAATGTTAGGTCTACATAAGGAAAAGCCAAAAGAGTTATGGACATTAGTAGCCCCAGTGTGCTAGGTGCCTAGTGAAACCTAACTGCATACTACATATTTTAACTAATAACACTAAAATCCCATAATATTTTAAAAAGTACAAAATATTTAATGTTGAATTGTGTCATGATTACTACATTTCATATTTACACTGATCAAATATATATTTTTGTTAAATCTGGTTACTGTTTGGGTTGCTTCTTGTATGCAACACACTCGGTTAGGATTACACAAAAACAGTCAAAATTTGATGCATCTGATTAATAAACAAAATGGAAGTGATTGGGGCCTCAACGTCACTAGTTTAAAAGCATCATGCTACTGTAGCCTTCCAGCAGGCACCTTGATACAATTTGAGGTCACATATTAGTCAAGACTTGATCAAGATGCTGTATAACATCATATTAAATTGTTTTTGCATGGTAATTTATTACAGTGTTAGGTGGGTGAAAACAAGATAATACCAAACAGAATTGGTAAAGGCTAGATCACTTAGCCTGGAAGCTAGGCTACCTAGCTAGCCTACCATTTTGGAAAAATAACATGTACTGTCAGGACCTTTGGAAATATTTGAAACCCAATGTAGAGTGGGTTAAGCTATGGTTTTAAAATGTCAAAGGGGCAAATGTAAATTAGACGTTTGTAATAACTTCTAAAGCGTCTGATGTATGATATAACATGTACTTTACACATGACTACATGAAATGCATTGTAACATTGGAATTTCTCCACCATTTTCAATTATTTTCAGTTTCAAGCAATGCTGTCTTGGCCAGTCACTGTGAATTGGCTCGATCCGGTATTCAAGAGCATAGCACTTTATTCATGAGTATTTAGTAAAATAAAAATAAGCATTTATTATTTTTATTAAATTAAGTTATTTGAAAATTATAACGTTAGTTTTGGAGTGGTCTGGGAATCTATAAATTAAGATTTAAATTTAGCATCTGTCTTTACAAAGCTAGGCCTGAGCCATACAGGTAAGGCCCTGTACCAGGACTCTTTTCAGCAGCTGTCTTCCCAAGGACAAGCGCTAGCCCTAACTAGCGAGTGGAATTTCTCTTTATGAAAAGCTGAGGACCCTAGTCTTAACCAAGAGCTAAAAAAGCCCTTCATTTTAAGACAGAGCCTGTGTGTGAACTCCCAGCAGGGCCTGACAGGTTCAAATTTACGTAAGGGCAATAGTGCCAACATCTTCACACTTGTAATCAGAAACCTCCAAGGAAAAGAAAAGGGACCAATCATATGATGATGCTCATAATCTGTGACCATCTGAAATTACCAATAGCAAAGTAAGACAAGATAAAAGGAAAAATGCCAAAGTGAGCATTAAAAAGTAATTGCAGAGAGGAAGTTAGGTCAGTTTGATCCCAGGATCATGCTCACTTCAATTGGGACTTTTTGTAACCTTCATGTCAAACTTTGCGTTCTAGTGCTGTTTTTGAACTTACATACTTATATTTATCAGCTCCTTAGACTTTGTCGTTTTTGTAAACCTAAACATTTTTCTATATTTGACGTCAAGAAAGTTTTTACTTGAGGTGTCTTTAAAGAAAGGGCACAACAGCAGTGTCTCTACACTATGTACGTATCAAATGTGTTGCATCCCTGGTAAAAATCACATTGGATCTAAAATAATCAGATTTGAAAATATGACTCTTCCCTAAAAAATGGTCTCTTGGCTCAGTTTGCCCACAAAAAGGTTACAATTGAGCCAATGACAGGATAAGCCACATGGGAGTAAATTGTGATTTATGTTAAGTAACCTGAATATTTATCAATACAAAATGACTTCTTAAAGGTTTAAATTAAAACAGATTACAATTTCAGAGAACAGTTGTCCACAACAAGGCATGTTTGAAATTCTCAGAACAACATTTTGGCTTTAAAGTAGGTCTTTGATTAAAGATATGAAAATAAAAACTGGGTACCAAGTGCAGACTAGAGATGTAAATTAGATGGGCCCCTTCCTCCCCTTCGCCATCTATATATCCTCCTTACCTCTCCAACAACGCAAAATGCAAACATTTAGTCTTAATTTAGAGTCCTGCATGAAGAATCTGACCCCAGTAAAATGGTGCTATGAGCTAGCTAACTAGTATGTAAATAGGCCTCATGAGACTGCTTACCAAAATAAAGGGGAACCCATTTGTGTGGCAGAATAAGAATGTTCATTCCTCTGCTCATTCCAACTTGTTTACGGCCTGAGTGGCTACATCCTGGTACATGACCTATGTCACAACCAAACATTAGCAATTGGATATGGCAGATAGCTATTAGATAGTGGCTCTGGGTAGATCCAATAGTTTTCAACTTTGACACGAGTACCCACATTAAACGAAGCAACGTTTGTCAATGGATAGGTACCAGACTGTGTACAAATAAAATGTACGAGAGTGTGGCAAGGACCAGGCTACTTTAATAAAACAAACCATGAAAATATACCGTAAGGATATAAAGAATCAAACTGATAATTTCGAGCAAGAGGCAGCCTGATAATTCCTAGGGAAGCATCACATCTCTCACTTTGATATGTGGTGAAAGGGGAGGTCCTCTCTGTGGTATAGTGTGGAGCCCCAGCATGTATACACTTTGATATTCCTTTGGGCACAGACATCTCTCACTCCCTTCTCCACTATCTGGTCGTCAGGTGCTACCTATAGTATAAGAAAGATCATAAAAAGAAAGTGCAAGACTGAAATGAGTGAGCCTTGGGAATAACGTGATAAGAATGGTAAAAGAAAAAAGAAAGATACAACTTGACCAACCTCCTCATGAAACACCACAGCACTGACAGAACCCAATTCTTTGATGAGGTCTGCAACCACTTCTTCTGGCTTTCCACATCTCACAAAGAGGGTGCTGTCAGGAACGTAGAGTTCTAATGAAAAACCTTTGCTCAAATACACTGAATGGTTGGAATACTGCATGTTGCTCATTTTAGTAATGCAAATACTGTCAATCTTTAACCATACGCAAGTCCTTTCCACATTGCTCACCTGCCTTTCTTGATCAAGGAGGCCCTAAGGTCCTTAACACTATCTAATATGAAACGCAGGCGGAAGGGCCCTGTTTTGGGAAGGTTGTAATGGACAGTTTCTCCATAATGTCGAGGGTCAAAGCAATAAAGTGGGACAATGTATTCAGCATTCTTCTGGGCCCAGAAGAAAACCTATATGTATGGGGAAAAGAACATTATGATATTTCAATATTCAATTAATGTACATTTGATTACTTCTGTTATAGACTTTTAAGATCCAATGTCACAATTATGTCATGGGTAGATGTTAGCTAGAAGCAAATATGGGGGTGGCCGATTCAAAATCAGTCATCTTAAAAATTCCATCTTGTTGTGTTGTTGGGTGCCAGAATTCACAGAGAACAGGCTCCAATTTACAATGACATGTTTACAATGACCCAAGTCGGGTACATCATTGACTGCAGGCCATGGGGCAGGATAGGCCGTACATAACCAGAGAGTGGAGAAGGGAGTGAGAGTGTATGTGAGTGACCTTACATATTCAGATTAAGCTACTTTTCGCCAATCGTTGTTAAGAGAAAAGCTGTCCACTGCCACATTACTTACAGGCTATTAAAGAGTAACAATTAATTCTACTATGCAGCAACTTGTCACAGGGCTTGGAAGAATCACACATTCATTGTGAGTAGGGCAGTCACAGTTAGGACATTTTTCCTCGCGGTTATTATGGGTGGCTCAATAGCACGATATACAGTTTTGCCGGATTTTAACTTTTTTTTCCAATACAAACCTTAGTGTTGGTCTAAGTGAAAATACAGAGAATAAACAAAATATTAAGTGTTTTAGACCTGGGTTATCATGTCCTTGTTTCGTGCTAGGAAAACCAGAATATGAACTCAATGGTTCTTAACCTGGGTTCGATTAAACCCCAGGGGTTCGGTGAATCAGTCTAAGGGGTTTGGCAGAGGTCAAGACACACATCCGACTCATAATATTCGTGATGACACAAATCCAATTAAGGTTTCGATGAACGTGCATAAGAAACTGGTAGGGTTCAGTACGTTCAACAAGGTTAAGAACCACTGTATTAACCTTATGTGATTTCAGGGAGGATCATATGGGGGTGATAATATTCCGTGTGGCACTGAAAACCCTTTCTGACGGTGTGCTTGTTGCATAAATACAATTGTATTTGTGTGCAACTGTGGACAGAAGTGGAAATCCAGATTTATTATCACGCCACCAGGACAGCAGAGTTGCGCTGCAGTTTATGCACTCTTCCTGCAGGAATAGCGCTTGAGCTTGTTATCTGCTCGCACTCTCTTGGGAATGGGCGCTGACGCAGAAGATATCTGACTTCAGCAGCTTTTTCTTTGCTACAGATGGCAGCCTCATGGAAAACAGTGGCTTTCCTTGTTCTGCGGTTGGCTTATCAATAGCGCAGTATTACAATATTGCTGTTATTGCGACCTAATAATAAAACTCACAAATGTCAACCATTTCTCAGGCTGATAAGGGATCATTTAAGGTATTGATAAGGAATTAATAAATATGCAGAGACATGTTTAATTGATGTCATATTTATGTAATGTATATATTTTAAAATGATATAAATGTGAAAAAGAAAAGAAAATGCTATTTTACAGCACTGCATACCGCAAAAGATAAAAATGCAAATGTTACATGTAAACACTTCAAAACACCCCTTAAAAGGTGCAATTCACTGGGTTTTTCGTCTATCTCACAGTGTTTCTTAAGGTCTCCGAATAGGGTATGCAATATTGGTTGAGGTAAAAAATGGCCCGGTGCCTTAAACATTGTCCACCTTTGAAATGAGCCGTTTTCTCCATATATGGTATGCTCTTTAACATTTACGTGAGCTGCACGATGATTGCATTTTCGGGGTGTGACAAAGGCAGCCCAGAGCCTGAAATGTGAGGGCTTGTTATCCTTGTAACAAACAAAGCTTAAAGTGATGGTTTTACACCAGGAGTTTCAATATGTGAGATGTACATGAAACAGAGTGTCAATGGGCTGTGAGATTCACTGTACGTCCATTTTACCCCCTGAACTGCAATTATTCCATTATGACAAGGGAAAATTGGTTTTGCAGTGTGTCACCCCTTTAACTGAACAGGCAGCGCTGTGTGATGAAGTATGCCTACAATTATGTAAATTATCTCAACCATTGTGCATGTTATAACCTTTTATGGACCAATCGTTTAGATGTTTGTGGTGGTTAAGACAACTTAACAAAAAAATAATATAATTCATTTATTGATATGACATATGCAACTGATAAGGTAGGAATAACATACAGGCTACATAGGCTACATAATAATATGAATGAATGTCCCAGAGAACTGTCAATTTGTTTAAAATAAAGATAAATTAACTACTTAAGAGATTTAATCAGTCCTTTTGACAATTTAATTTGTGATCTGATAAATATAAGTACCACACCAATGAGAACTGGCATCACCGTCTGCATCACAGGATCACTTTTTATAATTCCAGAATTTGTGTTAGTGTGTCTTCGCCAGTATCTCAGTTTTTCTCAATTTCTAAAACACTAAAACGCATTGGCTGAACAAATTTCTCAGTTGCCTAAACTAATTCAGGAACTTGTGCAGTCTGTTGTCAACCATTTTTACATAGTAAAACAATTTGCAAATCTCACTGACTTTTCAACAAAATTCTAAACACATTCTCAAAACACATTCTGCGTTTGAATGCACTTGTTATCCATACTGGTAAACTCAAGTAGCAACAATCGTATAGAAAATGGACACATATCATTCATTAAACCCCACCACTTTAACTTTACTTAATTATGTGACACAACCGATATAAGCCAGTTCAGAGAACAAACAAGGTTTTTTAAAGTGAAAAGTCAGACAATTTTTAAAAGAAACAATATGAGATAGTATCGTATACAATTGAACAGTGCGTTGTAAACAATAAACTGTACAGTGAACTAATTTGACAGCTTTTGCCTATTGCTCACACGCATTTTGCGAAATTTGGCTCATGATGTCAAAACTCAACACATGCGCCAATCAGACTTAGCACTTGGAGAAGTCGTGGCCTGATGGTTAGGGAGTCGGGCTAGTAACCTGCAAGTTGCTGGTTTGATTCTTGCATCGGCAGGAATTGAAGGTGGGGATTGTGAACAAACAGCACTCTATCTGCCTTCGATACCATCTTTGATACCATGACTGAAGTGCCCTTGAGCAAGGCACCGAACCCCCAATTGCTTCCCGGGCGCTGGAGCAATAGCTGCCCACTGATCAGGGTGTATGTTCACTATGTGTGCGTGCGGTTGCTCACTACTCACTGCTGTGTGTGCACTTGGATGGGTTAAATGCAGAGGGTTAATTTCGAGTATGGGTCACCATACTTGACAATACGTCACTTCACTTCACTACAGAATTGCATGGAACATTAAGGTTTCTACTTGTTACAGAGATAGTAATGACTGCTCAATAGATTTTGACTGGCTGCAGGTTCATCTCAACAAAGAAAAATCATTACAGTATCAGAGACAAACGACAGGTTTCTGAGGGCAGAGTACAGTGTTACTGGAAAATACGGAAACGCTTAACGATGGAAACATTATTCGACCTTGAAGAAACGTAGTTGATTAGCTAGGCTACCTGTTTGATCAAAGCAAATACGACAATTAGCACTTACCTCATTGTCGTGAAGACGCAAGTCATTTCTTAATAAACATATCGCTATACGAGCCATACTGTCTATGCTTGGTTACCAGTCGATTCTGACAAAAGTTGTTGAGATTACTACGGCTACAACGAATTGAGCGTGGGCTGATTTTCTTTTAGCGTAGCTCAGGAATTACGTATGCTATGGAACCCGGAAAGGGTTATTATGCAACCTCAAAAATAGACTTAAATCGAAAATTGTGTACCGCGATGGGCGGTGTTATCGCACAAATGGTTTCCAGGTTTCCGTAAGCATGCGAACTGTGCGTTTATATCTTGCTCTAACACCAGATTCGTCACAATTTCACGAATCTATTAATGGCAATAAAAAGTGAACACTACATTACAGCCATTAATGACAAAATATATGTAGCCTTAGCCAATAAATAAATATATTCGAAAGTACTAAAGCAAAACAACATATGTTTTATTTCTTACGACATTTTGACATGAACGGCTGTAATGTAGTGCTCACTTAGCTATAGTTTCATTTTAACCGCAGCAAATACAATATACGACTTGAAAATTGCAATTGTGAATTTATGACGAATCCGGTGATAGAGGCAGTAGCCCCAGCTATCACAACGTGGTGACAACGTTGCAAGTAAGTTGTCATTTGGTCATCGCGACATTATTGGCAATGCTGTGGTGACGTTGAAGCAATGTTTTAAGACGAATGTTGCCAGTTGGTCTTGTGGTCAACGTTGCCGCGATGTTGTGCATTGGTTGTAGAAGTTAGTTTTGTGACCATGGGTTATGTTGCTGTAACGTCACTCTTTGGTTTTAGGACCACAATTTGGATCTGGAGTGCATTATGTGATTTATGCACAGATGTTGAGCTGACACTCAATATTGACAGTCCTGACACTTTTGTAATAACTACATGAATTCCTATCCCACACAACATTAATTGTTGCATCCCAGCAGTATGAATGTAGGCAATAACATGTAATTAAAGTGCATGTCGTTGGTCATCAATGCACTCATATGCAGGAACGTAGGTTTAATAATTACAATATTCCACATAATTTTAAATACTATCTAGTCCTTCATGCTTTACTGTAAACATGTCCAAAAGCAATCTATTGGTGACGTATACCATGATTAAGCAAGATCCGAGATGGACCCAAAATGGCGCAGCGAATGGCCGCCTCGGCAGGATTGTGCGTGATTGTTTGTCTCGTTTTGTTTATAAACTTTGTATTAGTAATTAGACTTCATGTCAATACAGCACACTTTGGTGTAGAGATTGCAGCTAAAAGTATTGCCCATAAGAAAGACACTGGCCAATAATGCTACAATATCACAACTTGTATTAGGTTACAATTGGGGTGTAATTGCCTTAAGGGAGCACATACCAATGTTATCTCATACGTATATAATCATTTGTATTTGGGGCAGGGCCGGTTTGGGGGGGAATAGGGGGGGCATTGCCCCCCCATAATTGTCTTGTGCTCCCCCCAAAACATGTGCATATATTTTATATTGAATTAAAATGAATAGGCCTACATAAACATTAAAAAATGTCTTATCTATTGAATAAGGATTGGCCACTTTATTCAGAGAAAAAAGTAAATATTATGATTATAATGATATTTAATCTCACAAAAGTGGACGTAAAATCCCAAAACATGCGATCTGGGAAGTGCGAACATTAATCAGAAAACTGTATACAAAAAAATTGTTAAAGCAATTGTAGCCTATATATCCATCCTTGGCCAGTTGGATGCACAGTACATTACCTCACAAATTCTTACAGCCCTAGATAGTCAAGGCTATGGTACTGACAAGATCATCAGTCAGTGCTATGATGGTGCCTCTGTCATGAGCGGTATCAGAGGTGGGGTGCAAGCTCTGATTCAAAAGAAACTTGGTAGAGAAATACCGTACTTACACTGCTACAACCACCAGCTTCACTTAGCAGTAGTGCATGCCATTCAAGCAGAAACTTGTGCAAAAAAATTTTTTTGATTTGTCTTCAGCACTTCACTCGCTTTTCCATCGCCACTATGTCATACACAACTGTGATGTCCCTTGCCTTAAAAGGCTGATGGAAATTAGGTGGACAAGCCACTACGATGTGACAAGGTGCCTTGTAGACAATAAAGAGGATATTTTGGCTATTCTCTCTGAAGTTTCACACAGCAGTACTGCACCAATGGATATCAGAACAGAAGCATCTGGTTTGATGGTGCAGATTAAAACATACAACTTCTTTGAAATTGGCCATTTCCTTGTGAAAATACTTGGAGTCTTAAAACCTGCAAATGCTATGTTGCAAGGTAACACTGTAAACCTGTGTACAGCAAGTGAAGGCATCAGTGCTTGCTTGCAGGTTTTAAAAGACTTGCGAATAGATCCATCATGGGATCAGTTTGAAATGACTGCAGATATCCCTGGCCAAAAAGTAAAAAAGAACAGTTAACAACCACCTGTCAGACAGTGTTGTCCTCACTTCTGTTGGACACACTGATCAGATTCCTCTAATGATCCAGGTATACCCCTGAAAAGATCATTGCTGCATATTCTGGACAGAGCTATGGCTGAGATGGAAAATAGATTCTTAGTATAGAATCTTGAATTGATAAAAGCGGTGAACTCACTTCTTCCACAGTCTGCATCTTTTCTAGATTTGGGTATGCTCAGCCCACTCCAGCTTCTTGCTGGTAGTGAAAGAGAGGGTCTCAGAAATGAAATGTGTATTGCCAATCCCATGTTGCGGAGACAGTTTCCCACTAAATCCAACCTTTCAGCAATATGCAAACACATGCAGGCGTACAAGGAAGCATTTCCTGAGTTGCATAGATTGTATGTAACAGCTTTAGTGATTGGAGTGTCCTCTGCGTCATGTGAGAGGTCCTTCTCTACGCTGGCAAGGATTGTAACTCCTTTCAGATGCACAATGCTACATAAGAGAAAAGAAAACTTGTTTATTTTGGCCTATGAAAAGACAATCACTAACAACTTGGATATTGAGAAATTTGTAGACCTTTTTGCCATGAGAACCAGAAGACTTGTTCTGTGAAAAAGTAAAAGTAAAACAAATGATGTACATATCTAGTTTAGCCTCATATAGTTTAGTTCATGGGGGGGATGCCTGTAAAATGCTGCCCTACCAAAATTTGTGATTGCTCCCCCAGTCCAGCAAGCCTAGTAGCGGGCCTGATTTGGGGTCTGCTTATCTTTGCCGATTACAAACCTATGTTCTCATATATTTATTTCTTTATTATTCTATTATATTCGCAAACCCTTAGGATCCCTCAATATTTGTACTAAATAGACAACGCCGGTTTTCAAGTTGTTTCTCATATTGTCTGCGGCGAATATGCTTCAAACAACCTGTCCCTCAACGTGTAGAAGACAAAGGAGGTTGTGATGGACTTCGGGAGAAACTCCGCTGATCACCCCCCACTGACCATCGACAGCTCGCCTGTCGAGAGAGTCAACAGCACTAAATTCCTGGGGGTGCACATCACAGAGGACATCACCTGGACCACCAACACCATGTAACTCTCAAAGAAGGCACATCAGCGCCTACACTTTCTCCGCCTGTTGAAAAGAGCAAGTCTCCCTCCACCCATCCTCACCACTTTCTACAAGGGCACCATCAAGAGTGTGCTGACCAGCTGCATCACTGTCTGGTACGGGGACTGCACTGCAGCAGACCGCAAGACCATCCAGCGGACAGTGAACACAGCTGCGAGGATCATCGGTGCCCCTCTCCCCTCCATCCTAGACATTTTCCACACACGATGCTCCAGCAAAGTCAATAGTATCGTTAAGGACCCCACTCACCCCTCCCCAGCCTCTTCCAGCTCCTACCATCAGGCAGACGGTACCGGAGCATCAGAGCCCGCTCTGCCAGACTGATCAACAGCTTTTTCCCCCAGGCTGTGAGGATGGAGGGGAGAGGGGCACCGATGATCCTCGCAGCTGTGTTCACTGTCCGCTGGATGGTCTTGCGGTCTGCTGCAGTGCAGTTCCCGTACCAGACAGTGATGCAGCTGGTCAGCACACTCTCAATGGTGCCTCTGTAGAATATGGTGAGGATGGGTGGAGGGAGACTTGCTCTCTTCAGCCGGCGGAGAAAGTGTAGGCGCTGATGTGCCTTCTTGGAGAGTGACTTGGTGTTGGTGGTCCAGGTGAGGTCCTCTGTGATGTGCACATGTCCTCTGTGATGTGTCCTCTGTGATGTGCACATGTGTGAATTTGGTGCTGTTGACTCTCTCGACAGGCGAGCTGTCGATGGTCAATGAAGGGTGATCCGCAGAGTTCCTCCTGAAGTCCAACACAACCTCCTTTGTCTTGCTCAAGTTGAGGGACAGGTTGTTTGCCCCACACCATTTCGCCAGCTGTGCCACTCTCTCTCTATAGTGTGTTTCATCGTTGTTGCTGATGAGACCTACCACTGTTGTGTCATCAGCAAACTTGATAATGTGGTTGGAGCTGAACTTGGCAGTGCAGTCGTGGGTCAGCAGCGTGAAGAGCAGCGGGCTGAGTACACAGCCCTGTGGGGCACCTGGGCTCAGTGTTGAGGTGCTCGAGGTGTTATGGCCGACACGGACTGACTGAGGTCTTTCGGTTAGAAAGTTCAGAATCCAGTTGCAGAGGGAATTTTTCAGGCCCAGTATGTTTAATTTGTTAGTGAGCTGTTGTGGGATTATTGTGTTGAATGCTGAGCTGAAGTCAATGAACAGCATTCTTACGTAAGAGTCTTTGTTTTCTAGATGGGTAAGTGCCAGATGGATGGTTGAGGAGATTGCATCGTCTGTGGAGCGGTTCGGACGATATGCAAACTGGAGCGGGTCGAGTGTTTCAGGGAGGCTGTTTCTTATGTTCTTCATGACTAACTTCTCAAAGCACTTCATTATGATAGGGGTCAGTGCTATGGGACGGTAGTCATTCAGACAGGACACCGGCGATTTCTTTGGTACAGGTATGATAGTTGTAGATTTGAGACATGTGGGGACGACTGCCTGGGCCAGCGAGGTGTTGAAGATGTCTGTAAGGACATCTGTCAGCTGTGCAGCACAGTCTTTCAGTACACGGCCAGATATATTGTCGGGGCCCGCAGCCTTGCGTGGGTTGATCCTAGATAGGGTCTTCCTTACGTCAGCTGGAGACAGACAGAGTGCCTGGTCGTTGGGGGTAGTGGGTAGTTTTTGTGCTGGTGTGACATTCTGCGTGTCAAACTGTGAATAACAGTGGTTGAGTGTATGTGGGAGGGATATGTCATCATCGCAGGCCTGTGGCAGGGGCTTGTAGTCTGTGATGGTCTGAATGGCTTGCCACAAACTCCGTGTGTCCCTGCTGTCCGTGAAGTGATTGTTGATTTTTTGGGCATATGACCGTTTAGCATTTTTAATGCCGTGGGACAAATTGGCCCTTGCTGTTTTGAGGGCTGCTTTATTTCCCGATCTGAAAGCTTAATCTCTGGTCTTTAGCAGCCTGCGAACCTCTGCTGTCAACCATGGCTTCTGGGTGGCGCGTGTGGTAATGGTCTTTGTGACTGTCACTTCATCTGTGCACTTTTTGATGTAAGCAGTCACAGTTTCAGTGTACTCCTGTAGGTCAGTGTGATTGTTATAAGTAGCTGCCTCTTTGAACATGTTCCAGTCTGTGTCCTGGAAGCAGTCCTGCAAATTGCACTAAAGACTCGGTAACATATGTATGTTTAAATGCTCATATTACTTGCACATGTACACCATCCCATCGGTAAGTATTCGTACAGTTTGTATAATTTGTATTTTTTTTGTTTATGCATAGGGAAAATTGTTATATATATATTTATTTGATTGTTGTATGCCTGTACTTATGTAGCACCGTGGCTCTGTGAGGCACAATGTTTCATTCCACTGCATGCCCCCGCATGTAGCGAAATTACAATAAAACACAACTTGAACTTAAACTTGATATGAAAGTAGAAGTGAGGACTACATAGTTGCCTTTCACACAAAATAAATGGAGACAAAATAAAAAATGTGCTAGCTCGCATGAAGTTGGATTAGATCGCGAACGTCCATCAAAGACTACCACTCAACCATGCGAGCCGTTTCAGCTCAAAAGAAATAATGCTAATCAGTCAGATGCAATTCAAATCTGGTGAAAGAGGCACACGGCAGCTGCCGCTTCTAGGTAAACGCACAGCTGGGAAACCAGTTAGTCTGGAGAACCAGTTGGGCGATAACACCGGTACGTAAAATAAATGCTGTGACATCAGGCTCATTCTCACCTTTGTTCGGTAATTCTTAAATAAGAACACAGAGTAGTTGAAGCTAAGGAACCTTTAAATGCTTGTTGGCAAGGAGACAAGTTTAATTCGGGTTACAAAGTTGTATGAAGTCTCTAACTCAATCATTCATACTGTCATTAACACAAACAATTCTCAATAGTCTTTGGTTCATTTAAAACATAAAGTTCTCAAATCTAGTTCTGTGATTGTAGTTCTTCAGTCAGGATACAGTCATTTGACCCAAGACTTACTGTACCCCAAAATTCCATTCAAGTAATAAGCACCCTCCTAAATTCCAGAGGGCATCTGCTCCACCTGACCAATTTTTGTAGAACCTGTGGATTTTATAGAAGGTGTAGGGTCTCTTGTCAGTGGAATAGTCTGCTGTCTCAGGTGTCTCCTTGTTCTTTCACATCTGAAAAATATCTGTATTGTGTAGTAGCGTGGTAGTAGACCCAGCATCGACTGGTGACTGTATACATTATCACTTGCCTATAATGACAAATATGGATGTACAATTTACATTTGTTCCTCTAATTCTTAAATTTGACATCTTCAAACGCTCCTCTGCTCATTCCAACTTGTTGTTTACAACCTACTGTATGTGGCCACATTAGCAATTGGTTATGGCAGATCCAGAGTGCCTCTGGGTATATCCAATAGTTCAAACTTAAACAGAGTATCCACCTTAGCGTGTTGGAAAATGTAACATTTAACAATTGCATAAACTCCAACTATACTATGTGTTGAGGCTTATTTCCAGTATGTTCATTGTCAAAGGAACTGGAGACACGTTACTTCAAGTATGATTTAATAAGAAGCAGTTGAAAAAGGTTACAAAGCTCTGGGTTCGACTAAGCATACCCTAACCGACAACAAATGCAGGTTGGCTCACAAAGTCAAACTGACTGTCCATCCCTGACCCAGCATATTTCTAACACGCAGTTACATATGCATAAGCAGGTGTGGTTGTAAGTTTCCCTTAGGCGATCATCTCTTGTGTGCTCCATGGGCATGGTATCAGGTTTCAGCTGTTGGTTCTTTGCAGTCACACCCTACGGTTTCTCCTGGAAAAGGTTTCCTGTTAGACAAGATAGAAGAAGAACAAACACACCAGCGGTCACCCATGCTATCTGTCCTTCTCCTGCTATCTCGCATGGGACTGATGATAAACACATTCTCATGACCTTGCCTATTTATCATTTTACTCGTAATCCGTGCTCTTATTATGGGGCACACATTCTTACACACAATTGGTTATGAAAGATATGTTAATGCAAAGCTAAATGTAATATATAAAAGCATACTACAAAAATAGTAAATGTATCACACCAAAAAAAATGTTTTTTCCCACAAGCGGAAACAACGTTTGTCAATGGATAGGTCCCAGACTCTCTGTACAAATGAAATGTAAGAGAGTCTGGCGAGAACCAGGCTACATCTAAGGAGAACTAGAAGTTTTTTAAAGTAAAAAAAACAAAAAACATTTGATGTAGAATAGATAGGTTACATATCATTTATAATCCCCAGGTCTATTGGACTCAAACACTATGCAGCAGTAACCTCTGTATGAATGAAATTGAAATTAATTGTTTTTACAGAATTTAAATGTTAATGGTTTTTGGTTGTTTTGGTTATAAGGATTTTTAAATCCTTATAGGATTTTTAAATCCTTATAATCAAAACAACCAAAAACCATTTATACTGGTGAAAATTAGGGTTAAAATAGGGTGAAAATAAAAGTTAAGAAGCCCCAAATCACCAAATATGACCCCGCTTAGATATTGGTTAAGGCCATTTTTTATACATAGAATTGCCCAATTTCTTTGTTCTGAGGCCACTTTTTCAACTATGTGAGGCTACAACATAGCCTATCACAATTCTCTCCTGCACAAAGAGAAATGACAGGAGAAGTTTCTTTCTTAATCTTAGTATTTTGAATTGTAAATGAGCAAAAACAAATGCATGCTTTTTAATCCATGCCATCTTCACGAATAACAAGTATGCATACTTATTTTAAATATACATAAATATGAGTTAAAATAACTCAACAGACCCATCGGCAACCGACGCAAGCACACCTCACAAAACCTCACAAACATCACAAGCACACCTCACAATTACCCAAGAAAATGTGCCCTCCCTAGTTGGAAATTGCTCTTATAATGCACATAAGTAACTAGAACAGACTATGTAGAGGTTGAGTACTTCAGAGATCACAGACAAATTTAAATGTGATCTGAGAAATAGAGGCCGCAAAGCCACTGAGAAACACTGTCATCACCAGTTGCATCATGGGCACAGCACTATCTATAATTCCAGACATTTATGAGTGTCACAAACATCATTGCGGCATTTTGTCCCCTATAATTTCAGGAATGTTTGTGTGTTTGTATGCCACCGATTTTATCTCGGGCATGGTGATCACTTAATGTTTCACCTTTGCCTCCAAGTTTTTGTTAAATAACGAATGGTGACATTCAATTATAAAATAAACCAAATGATGAAATCATGTTTTGTGAAATAAGCACAATAGCAATCAAATGCCCTGTGTATATCAAATCACTTGTTCAATTATCTGGGGGCGCCACTGTCGCGACATACTAAGTATGTCCTTCTCTACTTTCCATTGCTTTTTGGTGTGAAGCAAGTGCTGAAGTTCATACTATCACAGCAATCAAGTTGGTCAACGGAATACGATTTCAGTAGGCTAGTTGTTTCGGGCAATTCGTTTATCTCTATCATGCATCGAGTGAAAGTGGTTTTGGGCCATTTATCGCCAGCAAATGATATAAAACGAAACATTGTTACAGAAATCCGAGACGAATATTCCGTACCTTCAAACGTTATACCAAATTGCCCAGATGATGTTGTGATTGTTCAAGGTCTGAGAACAGCTATTGGAAAAGCAAAACGAGGTTCATTCAAGGTAAGGGGGATGTCATTCGGGCAGCAAATGCAAGATGACTGTTGTAACTATTTGAAGTTTAAGAGATGCATACGAATTTGTGTAGCCTAAATTCGCCGAACGAGCAGACTTGTACGCACAAGATACCATTTGCAGAAACTACAGAATTTCTTGCATTACTTTATATTTTCGTAAGGTTAGGTAACCGTGGTAAAGTTGGTTGTAAGTTCGATATTTAAGATTCGGAAACCTACTATTGGGTTCATTTACTGGGAGTTTAGCACCGCTACGAACTAAGTATAGGCGTTGTTAAGGCAGCGGCCGATGTTATGGCCCAAACTTGTTTCCAGCGTAACTGGTTTCCTAGCTGTGCGTTTACCTGCCGTGTGCCTCTTGAACCAGATTCAGTCACATATTCACAAACTTATTACTGGCAATTTTCAAGTTGTATTTAATATTTTCTGCAGCGATTATGAAAGAAGTGAGGACTACATAACTTCCTTTCGCACAAAATAAATGGAGACAAAATAAAACATTTGCAAGATCGCATCAAGTCGAGCGGAATTCGATCAATCGACAGTAAAAAAAAAAAAAGGCCTGTGTCTGTAATATCTCTCTTTTTAGTTGAGGTTTGCAAAAAAAACGAAAACGTTGAGGGATGGCTATATAAAGAAGAAGAATTAGGGAGAGAGTGGAGTGGTGCAAGTCTAGGGAGTGGTAGACCCTGGAGATATACTGCAAGCAGCAGCCAGCCAGCCAGCCAGTCAGAGCCCACAGCCAGCGAAGATGAAGATACCCAGCCTGAATCAGGGCAAGAAGAGGGTGCAGATAGAGAGGCTCGCTGATTTTGAGGAGAGGATGCTTTTCTTCAAAAAGCATCTGCACCTCAACAACCACCACCACAGGAAGATAAGCAATAGCTTTTTAAAAGCCCCCTTCTTTCTCCTAAAAGAATGCCGCCTGTCAAGCGTTCAGAGCTTTAATTTGATTATATTTACTTGTTTTATGGGGCAGAGGCTAAGATGAACGTAAATAGAAAAGTGTCACTGACGGAACCTTGTGTCCATTCAATGAGTCATTCAAATTAGTACTATAAATGGAGGCTATTATTTTAATTTAAACGTACACAAAGGATCTGTAATGGTTGGAGTCATAACTCACAATCTGGTGGTTGTTCAGTATTGTTCAGTTTCAGGGCCCTATTTACAGGATCTGAAATGCAAGTGTCAAACATGAAACGCAAGTAACTTTGTGGGCAGGCAGGCAGCCAGGATAAATGACTTGTGCCTGACGCGTATCTAAAATGGGTGGGTCTGAAATAGCTACAAAAACAGGGTTACTTGCATCATAATGGGTTTAGGCACAACAGGATGTACTTTGTGGGCGTTACCTGCTCACAAAGTATCAATAACTGGGACAGTACCTTTCCCTACTGCTCTACTACTAGCATACTGAGGTTTGCTTGATAAGAGTTGCAATGCACCAAATATCGTAAGCGTGTGGAACAATGTAGCGCAGGCCACATCTGCAGTCATTAAAAGCTCTGCATTCCACTGCTGGATCTGTATGATATTGCTAGGCCAAGTCTCCTAATGAATAGATAGGAACAGTCAGTAATAAATGTCACTAGTCACCATTCAGTTTGTACAACAAAACCCTTCCCAACAGATTTACTTCACACCCCCTAGTTAAAAGGAATGCATGGCCATCACTCAACGGATCAATATCTATTCTTCACAACTGCTAACCACTGCTTCAAAAGGAATCCCTGATACTCTCGCTGCATTGGGCTTCATTGCTGAAAATGTTTATATATTTTTTTTTTGTTGCAATAACAAATTGTTGGTCCTGTATCTATCAGAAAAGGAAGGTGTCTGCCTTCTACTCTCAATGTAATCATAGGTCCATTGTCACTAGATACAGATACTACTGGCATACATGTTGACATTTTGAGTCCTAGGCCTCCCTAACTTTGTTGTCAGCTTTAACTTTGAGGTGGCTGAAACAGCTCAGGCCAAGTCAGCTGTCCCAATGATTCTGGGAACTTATTGTACCTGGGCCGATACTGTTGGTTATAGGGGCAAAAACCACCGTACTCAGGGCAATACTGTTGGTTAGAGGGGAACAGGTGCTGGGTGTACTATTGCACTGTACTTGCGCCTGAGGACAATCCTTCCCCCAGTGGCCTTTCTTCTCATGCTGCGTTCACACCAGACGCGAATTTGCACCTGGGGCGTCTGATTTACTTGTTAAGTCAATGTAAACGCACGTCTAGAGGTCCTGCGGCACGAATCTGCGTCTAGTGTGGTGCGAATCTGCGAATTTGCATCTGACACCAGAGTTGGAAAAATGTGAACTTTGGCAAATATTCACAGGGTTGTTAACCAATCAGGGTCTTTGCTTTAGTAGTGACGTGTGACGTGACCTGATCTGTGGAACCAGAGCAAAGAACTTTGGCTACTTGAGTCTCTGATACTGAGTGCTAGAGTGAATGAGTTACAATAACCATGAGTTATCCGAATAGCTAATTGTAAAAGTGTTGACAAGCTGTCAGATGTAAATAAAGCCTATCCGCTCTCTCAACGACATCCATCTGCCATTACCTAGCAACAGTAAGCTGACTGCTTGCTGGGTACACAAAGTAGCACAGGTAGCAAGCCAGAAGCAGAAACCCCTCCCATTCAGACACAAATTCACAGATTCACGTCTGAATACACTTTGACTTCAAAATCTGCAAGCATCCAACTAAACGCAATTCGCGTCTGATGTGAACGCAGCATTATAGCGTATAAAAACATCCCTATCCACATATTCCCCCCCCCTCCCTTGAATTTTTGCCACTAGCTCTTCCTCAGTCCGTCCCCTTTAATCCTTTTTGGTGTTATTCTAAAGAGCTTATCTGCACAGCCATTAGTTTCACAGCTTTCTTTCCTGCATTTGTCTGCATTGGCGTAAAATTCTACTTTTCATAATCGATAATCATATCAACAGTTTTGATCTCCCAATGTATAACCTGTCTCTTAACTTCTGTGTGGAGTTCAGGGAGCAAACCACACATGGACACATGACTTAGTGGCACAGGGGAATGTAGCAGCTATAAAACTAGAATGTTTTTCCACAAAACCGATTCCAAAAAAGTTGGGACAGATTGTGAATAAAAAGGAGTGCAATAGTTTACAAATCTCATAAATGTTATGTTTTATTCACAATAGAATATATATAATATATAAAATGTTTAAAGTGAGACATTTGGAAATGTCATGCCAAATATTGTCACATTTTGGATTTCATGAAAGCTACACATTCCAGAAAAGTTAAGATAGCTTGCAAGAAGATGCTGGAAAAGGTAAATGTACATATAAGGAACAGCTGGAGTAACAATTTGCTACTTATTGGGTCAATTGGCAACATGATTGGGTATAAAAAGAGCCTTAGAGAGTGGCAGTGTCTCTCAAAAGTCAAGATGGGCAGAGGATCTGTGGTCAGACCCTGATTCAGACTAATCCAAGTTCAACTTGTCTCCTCAGTCCCTAAACGTTTGCTGACTGTTATAAAAAGAAGAGGGGGTGCCACACAGTGGTAAACATGACTCCTGGACCCTCTGTCTATCAAACTGCTCTAGTTTAATTCTAGAAGCCTCTTGTTTGTCTTGCTCAAAACTCCCTTTTCTGTTAAGCTTGGCTCCAGCTCAATCCTAGCTTCTCTATCAGAATCAGTTTTAACTTGATCAGACCATATTTTCTCAAGGTAGCAAACGCCATGTTGTCTCGTAGCTTTAGTTACCCATATCATAAATTTTGGCCAGCTAACATTGTTTACACGTACAACTTGATTCCTTGTCTTTCAAAACAGCTTTAAACGGTCCTATATCTATATCTATATATATGTAGATATCTATATATATAGAGATCTTTATAGGGTCTATATATCTAGATATATCTAGATATATAGTTAATCAATAAACCGCCTGTCTATCTATCCGTTAGTATTTTATTGTCCCTCGCTGGTCATGCATTGCCACGTTTGTGAGTTAACCTCCTAACTGTCCCTTTACAATGTGGAAGTATCCCTTACATGTTTAAAAAGTCTTTACAGTCTTTGACCCTAATACATTATGACCGCCCACCTACCGTGCTTGGTCTTAAGAAAACAACCCCAAAACAGTACTCGTGCTCTCTTCTGAGTTTTTTTTACTCCCCCTGTTCTAAGGGTCAAAAAGGCCACACCTAGTTTACGTTAAACATAGGGCTGGATTGTAGTTTGTGATATCAAATGTTTTGGCGTCAGGCATATATTCATGTACTGTATCCCTCAATCTGAATGATCCCAATTATCATTGCAACATAATACTTATCAGTAGAATAGAATTGCAAAACAAACCTAAATTCCTGTTTTCATTACCTCATTACATCATCTTCACAATCTTCATTTTCCTGACACAATAACCTTGTTAAAAAGTTTGGCTACTGGATAATGTATTTCTTATTAGTAGGCTTATTAAACAATTTCAAAAAGTTAATTACGTTTTGTCGTGGTGGATCGATACAATCCACGTTCTACCTCTCAGGCTGCTGAAGAATGGGATGCACCTGCAATTAGTTGGATTTATACCTGACTTGAATTAGTTGGATTGCGTGAGCTGAAATGGGCCTTTATGGAACCCTTTAAACCCCGCTTGACTTGTTAAGATAACTCAAGTCAGGTTTGGGACTTTAAGTCCAGTTTTTCAATTCAGGAAAACCATACTTTCCTTTAACAGATTATTTCCCCTCAGATCAAGAATATGGGTTAAATTCAACATAATATTAAATCCATTTCCAGTATTTTAGATGACCAGGGTTCCTGTACCCTATCAGAGTTCACAGACTCTGACCAAGACAAAGTAAAAAATAGCAAGTCAATCAACTACACATTCACTAAACCAAATTCTAATATTATTGACCTCCTGTTGTCATCTAGCAGAAGTACATATTACAATTAAGACACATCTGTTTGGTTCATTGCTTGTCTTTATTCCAGGAAACCATACTCTCTGTCAACGGATCATTTTACCTCAGATGAAGAATATGGGTTATGTCCAACATAATATTACATTAATTTCCAATTCTTTGAGCAACTAGGGTCCGTGTACACTATCAGAGTTTAGACTGCGACCAAAACGAAAGTTTTAAAGAAGCAAGTCATTCAATGACACAAATTTACCAAGCCAAATTCTTATATTATTGTCCCCTCTGATGAGGCCTACAAGACTCTGGTCTGCTAAGATCATGCCCCCAACTGATCGTCACAATAAAAAGTTCTTAAATGTTTACGTTACCAGTATTGTAGAGGGACAGCAGGCGCACCAAGAAAAGTAGTTGGTGAAAGGTGAGATTCATGAATCTCTAAACGTGAATCACAGTGACCCTACGGCAGCACAAGGGTTAATAGCAAGATAAGATGAGAAACATACTATCTAGTATCCAATGACAAGTGTTTTGCTGGTCAATATCCGACTCTGCAAACTGGTACTTGTGAAATTCTGATTTCATACTCTTACTTTTTTTGTGAGTGCTGACTTGGTACTGGGGAACCTGTTTGTTTTTATTGCCATTAAAGTTTAAACAAACATAATTTAAGAATAAGATTCCTCAGGCTACTGTTTTTGTAGATTATACTGTCATATGGTGTGCCTTTAACTAATCACTTTCTTCCTTACTTGCTGTCTCTATAATTCGAAATTGAGCACTACAAAACTAGCGTTTCAGTAGCGTAATTGGGTTGTTTAAGGAGTGACAATATAACTGTGTTACATTGGCATTTTGTGTCTTTAATACTGAAAGGACACGTCCCCTGATGAGCTGTTGAGTGCTGTGATGAAGAATGTGCTTGAGAATGTGGGTTTACCAGCAGAGCGGCTGGGGGATGTGTGTGTAGGTAAGTGACCAGTCATTTATTAATACATTAAGTACTATAATTTCAAAAAAATATAACTAGTCTATTTATGCATGGGCGTTATCCTGTAGGAAATGTGCTTCAGCCTGGAGCGGGTGTACTTATGGCCAGAGTGGCACACTTTCTCAGGTCAGAATGTTTATATCTCTAACAAATGGCTATCAAACACTATAAAACTGACAATATCTACAATCCAGCAGCCACATTACTAAAACTGCCATCTATTTTACAGTGGTTTTCCAGAGTCAGTACCTGTGTACACAGTTAATAGAATGTGTTCTTCTGGACTGCAGGCCTTGCTTAACATTGCAGGTAAAATGTACCACACTTTATATGTAGCAGTTTGACTGAGGCCTTACGTGAGAAGACATATGGTATGCATGGACACACAACATTCAATTAAATCATTTTATTGCTTTTACCCCTCCATGTACAACCAAAACTATAGAAAGGTTATTTTCCTGACGTTCTTAAACTTTGAATGAACTGGAAAAAAGACTTGAGCCAATATTTTATTCACAATGGAATATAGATAGCATAACAAGTGTCTAAACTGAAAAATGTTGAAAAAGCTGACAACACAATGGAGGGACTCCCTCCTCTTGCCCAGAAGACACGATGTCCGTGATTTCCAACACGAATGTTGACTTTGGACTTGCTGGACCATAGGACACTTTTCCACTTTGAAATAGTCAATTTTAAACGAGCCTTGGCCTCCAGGACACAACGGCACTTTTAGATCATGTTCACATTTGGCTCCCTCTTTGCATAATAGAGCTTCAATTTGCATCTGCAGATGGCACGGCGGATTGTGTTTAGCGACAGTGGTTGCCAATTTAGTAATATAATTGACACAATCATGTGATGTGTGATGCAGGGCCCGAAGACCACAGGCATCCAATAAACGTCTTTGTTGCCCCCATTACAACTTTTTTGAACTGTAGCAGGCATCAAATTTAATACATGCAAACATTTATCAATTTAAACATTTGTCATGTTATCAATCTTCTATTGTGACAAAAATGTTGGTTGGTGATTGGAAAGTATTTTAGTTTTCATTTCATTCAAATGTAAAAAACGTACCCACTTTTCCAGAATTCAGGTTGTATATTTTCGTAAAAATGTATTTTCAGTATGAGAACATCATGGAGCTTATGAACTCTGTTCTCTTACAATTAATCTTAATCTTTTCACCTTGTGATACTACATATGAAAATTGCCAAGATTATGTGTATTAAATAATTAATACTCTTGGGAATCCATAGGACTTCTTCATTCTTGTCCCCTCCCCTCTCTCCTCTTACTTTGCCTACTCTCAGTTTACAGCACTATAGTTTCAACCTTCCACCAGATTTTCACCACTATTTTGTTCTTATGCTTTTTTCCATATTGATGTTTACAGGATCGATTAATAGTGGATCTTATGATCTGGGTCTTGCCTGTGGGTCAGTAATTCTCTGAGAATACCTATACATCAGTATTTACACTGTTGTACCTACAATCAGCAAACAGCAGTGTTTCTGTGTTGGTGTTAGCGTGGAGAGTATGTCGCTACAGTCTTCAAGTAATCCAGGTGATGTCAGTGCTAGACTCATGGATAATGAGAAGGCCAGAGACTGCATCATCCCAATGGGGTAAAGCTTCTGTTTAATCTTTCAGCAGTTTTTGTGTGTCATTAGGAAATCATTAGCAACATCACCTCTTTTAAAGAAATAGATTGAGGTGGACCAATTCAGTGTTAAGGAAGGTGAGGATATTTTTAATCCCAAAACAACAGACATGACATGCATGTCATTCAGAAGGTAAAGAGGCTAAAAGACAAAAGATTTTCCTTAAACATAATATGGTAGTAGGTATCAAACTCAAAAAGTATGCAAATGGTGAAGACGGAGAAAAGTTTTTCAGTGTTTTTCTCCAATTCTTGACCACACACGTGCAATAACCCAAAATGTCCTCATAGAATTCTCTTAAATTGTGATTGTGTGTACGTAATCAAGCTTGTTATCCGCAATCTTTCAACTTCTATATTTTACCTTACATGGTTATTGAAAAGCCCACATTTTGTCAGGTTTCTCAAGAAACTGTTCATTGAACCTGCTGTGAACAATTAATGATTTATAATTAGTGGTGAATGATAAGGATTAATGATTCAAAAATGGCTATGGCAAAAAAAGAGAAAAATATCAACTTGACTGAATGTGAAATAAAGACAAAAAAGGGGGAGCATTTTGTTTGGTGGCTTTACGCTAGCAAAAAAAGATTGAATCAATGTTCTTAGATACATTCTTAGTGAATATAATGCTGATCAACACTGAGATAATTTCATGTCCCAGTTGCAGATAAACTTTAAAGTCAACATGCTTAAATTTTGTTGGGCATTACAGCAGGGGCCCAGCTCACTCAATAATGATCAAAATAATGGCTCTTGGATATCTACAATGATTTATCAACAAGTCACCCTTGTTGGTCACAATCATGCTTGCTTGTCAGGGTCCTAGAGGTGTGCAGGTCCTTGAGGGATGGTAGTTTGCAGTATATCATACAATTGCACTTCTCCACAGTTTGAATGACAGGCTGCATTCTGATCCTGATGGAGGAGGTGAGGATAGACTCAATGATGGCTGAGTAGAAGTGCACCATCATTGTATTCGGCAGGTTGAATTTATTCTGCTGGTGAGGGAAGTACATTGTCTGTTGTGCTGTCTTGGTAAGGGAGCTGATGTTCACAAACTTTAGGAGTTTGACAGACTGATAACTGGAAGTGCAACTGTTGTTGTACAGGGAGCAGAGGAGAAAGGACATAGTCCTGAGGAGATCCGGTGCTATTGACTGTGGAGACAGAAATGTGTGTTTTCAGCTGAAGGCCAAGGCCAAGATTCCAAGAGTGGATCTGTGATGGATTTGAGGTATACCTGCACCAGGCACTCAAGTCTTTATTACCACAGAGGTCTGGGTGACAGGTCTGTATTCATTCAGTCCTCCCAGCCTGTTTCAAGTCCTCCACCATCATCATTGTTCCCAAAAAGTCAAAGCCAGAGTTTTTCGGAACAGGGATGATGGTGGAGTACTTGAAACAGGCTGGTACATGGCATGTCTCCAAGGAGGTGCTGAAGATGTTGGTGAACACAGACAGCCGGTCAGTGTTTGAGGGTGGCTGGAGAGACAGAGTTTAGCCAACTGCTTCTGTGCAGGTTTTGTGTCTGGAAAAGCCTGTTAGTTAGGTTACAGGTATAATAACAGTCTTAACAGAAGCTGACGTATGACGTCACAGCCTCCCTGAGCTTATACAGACCATTGGTAGAAGTGATGAACATACAACATTCCAGTCAGTACAGTCCAATCATTACTGCAGATCCTCCATAACATACCTGGTCCAATGGTTTGATGGTTTGTTCACAGCAGGTCTACAGAGCTTTAGTTTCTGCCTGTATGCAGGAATCAGATGGACTCTGGTGTGGTCAGTGCCACAGTGCTGCTTGGGGGATGTTGTGGTAGGTATAGGGATAGTGATCCTAAATATTCCCATCTCTGGTTGAGCATTTAATGGATTGTCTGTCTTTGGGAATTTCATGACTCAGATTTCCTGCTAAAGTTGCCGAGTATAATAACCAAGGAGTCCAGATTTGCCAGCTCTGCATTTAGTATCTGGTCGGCCAGCAGGTGTTGTGCCTCCTTCACAATAGTTGGAGGAAGCATGTACACGTTAATCCGGGGGAATGATGCAAACTCACAGGGGAGTAGAATAGTTAGCAGTTCTTAAAAGTTTTCCAGACCAGGTGCTGCAGAGTCACTAGCGCGTCCTCATACCAGCTACTGTTGCTGTGAAAACAAATGTCACCACATTTAATTTTGCCGGAATGGTCCGTATCACAAGTTGCTCTCACAAGTTGAGTCGCTGGTAAATTTACACAGCCATGTCCCAATGAAGCACGAAGCATAAAATAAATGAAAGTCTCTGTTTTTCCACCACTAGCAGCTGAAGTTCATCCAGTTTTCTACACAGTGTTGGAGACAAATTAAATCAAAAGGTATCTGCGTTGCCCTTTTTATGGAATGTAAAAGATCTAGTTGGAAGTCAAGAGAGAGTGGAGTTCCATCAATGCACCGGCCCATTTTCTCCATTGTCTGACATTTCGGGTTGTTTACCTGATGCTTAAGAACTCATCTCTGGAGAGAAAACTCGAGGTAGTAAGGGAAGAACACTGAACAAAACATTTTTCCCCAAGATGAGGCATCCAGTAAGGGGCACCATCTTGGAAATACAATGTACAAAGGGACATATTTGAAAGTATCACAAGAAGTTATGTACTACTATTATCTGCTTTTGGTTGCCTCAGGCTAAGCAAAGGAGTATTTAGTCAAATTGAAACTTGAAGAGGAGTCTTGAGGTGACATTGAAAAGGCAGCAAGGGATGGAGAGATGCTTAGATGGATCACTCCAGCATTGCAGAGCAAGGAATATGTAGCATTGCATAGGAATGCAAAGACCATTTCTCTGCAGGGTCATGAGAATAGGCTCTACATAGAATAGAAGAAAGCCAAACCACTGAATAAGTCATCCATCGCGTCCCTGTTCCCTCTGCTTATTTTTGACAGCATCACATCAGAGAATGTGGCTGAGAGATTTGGCATCCCTAGAGAGAAGCAGGATGCTTTTGCTCTAAGTTCCCAGCAGAAGTAAGAAAAAGGGACACAGTGTTTACATTATTAAATTCAAGAACATTTACATTATTAAATTGAACAACAGGCTTAACTACAGCATTTTGCATTACTTCTGCCTCAATTGATATAGGGCCAGCAGAGCACAAGAGCTGGGTTTGTTTGATCAAGAGATTGTTCCAATCACCACCAAGTTTGTTGACGTTGATGGACAAGAACGTACAGTAACTGTGACAAAAGATGACGGTGTTCGTTCCGGTACAACATTACATGGCTTGGCTAAACTGCGTCCAGCCTTCAAACCTGATGGCAGCACCACAGCAGGTTGGCGCTCCAACACTGCAACTAATTTTGTATTGTACTTTTTAATTATCGTGAAAACTAGATAAAGACTGAGGTGAATGCCTCAGAGGCATGCACTCACAAACACGTACACTCACACGCTCGACTCTTCTACTTTTCCTTGCCAGGCAATTCCAGCCAGGTAAGTGATGGTGCGGCGGCCGTGCTGTTAGGCCGCAGGTCTGTGGTGGAGGCCTCTAGGCTGCCTGTTCTAGGTGTCTTGAGGGCCAGTGCTATAGTGGGGGTACCCCCTGATATCATGGGCATTGGGCCGGCCTACGCCATTCCTGCAGCTCTGAAGCAGGCAGGTGAGTGTGTGAGGCAGTCATTTAATTTTTTAAATTCATTACATGTTTGACTGTTTCTTCATCAGCAATGAGCACTTGGCTCATTTTACATTTATAGTACATGATTGCATTAAGGTTGATCGATGTGTGTGCATGCAAATGTGTGTGCTGTGACTCACCTGCTTTGCTGAACAGAACATGAAATAAAGTCTCTCCCTCAGGACTGACTGTAGCTGACATTGATGTATTTGAGATTAACGAGGCCTTTGCCAGCCAGGTAATTTGCTGAGGATCACACATCATTATGATTAAATTCACCACAAAGTATCATAGCAACTGAATTCATGTATGTGCGTCTGAAACTGTATGTGTCAGGCAGTGTACTGTGTGGAGAAGTTGGGGATCCCCTTGGCAAAAGTAAACCCTAACGGAGGGGCAATTGCTTTGGGTCACCCACTAGGCTGTACAGGGGCTCGTCTGGTTGTCACCCTTCTTCATGAGCTCAAACGAAGGGGAAAGAGGTAAGGCCTATTTTTACAATTTAAATTTATGTTGTGTGTTTAACAAGATTATTGTGCTTTCTCCTCTTCACTCAATCTAAAGAATATATTTAGTATATAGATTTTCGTCTCAATTAAATGACCTAGTATACAATACCCATGATGAAGTCAGTGACAGACACACAGACAGATTCCTGGAATTAAAGGTATAGTTCTTGTGATGCTGAGTAAAATGTTGGTGACACACATTTCTGGAATTATAGATATTACAGTTTCCTTGATGCTAGCGATAAGTTTTCCTCAGTGGCTTTGGTTACCTACATTTCTCAAATAACAATTGAAATGATCAAAAGTACTTGTTCAACCTTAACGTCATTATTTTTTATAATTCTTTTGAACAAATTACTAATCCTCAGGTACATTAATGCCTTTTGTTCCTACATTATCAATGGGTTATGTCATGTTTATCAATATGTGTTATATTGGTTCTGTGTTCAACAGATTTTATATATTTATTTTATATTTCATTAATTTAATATATTTTTCCTTTCATGCTATGCAGTTCTGTAAATTTGTCTTGTGTTTTCTTCACAAAGCAGTGGAAATCAAATTCCTGTTATACATTTGCTAACTCATAGTGAGTTGTTTCTGTAATCTACAACAGGAATTGTTGGCTGTAGAATTTGTTATAGAATTTGGCCGACTCACTTTTACTTATTTGATTCAGTCGGTGTGGAGACCGCTAGCCTGTTATAGTTCTCCCAGTCTACTTGTCTTTAACTTGTGTATCTTAGTAAGCTGTGGACTTACAGGACTATATAACTTTCAGCAAACACTCAACAGAGGAATACATCAATAGCATTTCAACTTTAGGTGTGTTAATGTTGGATGATTGGTTTGCGCGATTACACTTTACTAGTGTAAATTGAGAGCTGAAACCAAAGATGAGTCAGACTAGGTGAGCAGTTTGCAATCTCCATGCTATATCCCTTGGTGCTCTGTAGACATTCTTGGGTCCAGAGACATATACAAGCGAAAGTACAACTTTGCACAGTGCTGGGTTCTCAAGCTAACCATTTCACCAAAACTTTAAAACACACACAGATACACATGTTTTGCATTATAGTATGCTTATTAGGTATGTAACTTTTGATGAACTAATTAACTGAATAAACTTAATGATTATACATATTTTACCAAAGGAGGAAACACCTGATTTTGAGCATGTATCATGCAGTGAATACAACATCTTGTATTTTCCCAGGGCCTATGGTGTGGTATCCATGTGTATTGGAACAGGAATGGGAGCAGCTGCAGTATTTGAGTATCCTGGGCCATGAATGAAATAGCTTGTTTATGGAAATAATGCCAATATAATCGGATGAATGAATCATCAGAAATTTGCATTTGTGTATGGTAAATGGATGTCGATGCTTGAGATTTCAGTACAAACAGTTGACTGTTTTTCTGAGTCCGTTGGTAATTGTACTGAAAGAGTTATCACTTACCATTGTATTTTTGAAAAATGACATTAGCATCAGAAATGTGGTATAACATTTGACAGTACATAAAAAAATTGAGTAGCAATTAAAGCTGTACAAAAATTGGGTGCACATCAATCAAGTTTAATTTTCAACATTTCTGATGGAATAGTACAGAACAGAACTATTCTCACTGTTTGATCTTCATATCAAAACCAAGTAAAGCTTATATTTTGCACCAAGTTCAAGACTTGTATTGATACATATTCAAATATAACTTTACGAAGAGAAAACTGATGATACATCTTAAAATGTGTAAATCCAAAAACAGAAGTGGTGCTAAGAATGAGATGGAGGAGATCCGTGTCTCTCTTCGAAGGAGCTCATTCCTTGCAGTTGCAGAGTACGGGTGGGCTCTCCAAGGACCCCTTGGATTGTGACTGTCGCTTTGAACTCCCTCTTGTCACAACAACACACACATGGATCAGTTGTGCCCACATAGGGTGTCATTTTGCTCATGAAACATTTTCAAACCTAGTTCAAGCACTCAACATAGTTTACATTACAATTTTAGAGTTGTGGTAATAATAAAGGCTTGCAGCCCTCTAAAATCCCCCCACAAAGATTTATATAAATAGTGGGGCAAAAAAGTATTTAGTCAGCCACCAATTGTGCAAGTTCTCCTACTTAAAAAGATGAGAGATATCTGTAATTTTTATCGAGACGGAATGAGAAAAATCCTGAAAGTCGGTCTGATTTTTAAAGAATTTATTTGCAAATTAGGGTGGAAAATAAGTAATTTGGTCACCTACAGAAAAGCATTTCTGGCTCTCACCTGTAACTTCTTTAAGAGGCCTCTGTCCTCCACTTGTTACCTGTATTAATGGCAGCTGTTTGAACTCGTTATCAGTATAGTCCACAACCTCAAACAGTCAAACTCCAAACTCCACTATGGCCAAGACCAAAGAGCTGTCAAAGGACACCAGTAACAGAATTGTAGACATGCACCAAGCCGGGAAGACTCAATCTGCAATAGGTACAGTGAGGTAAATAAGTATTTGAACACCCAGCTATTTTGCGAGTTCTCCCACTTGTAAATCATGAAGGGGTCTGAAATTGTCATCGTAGGTGCATGTCCACTGTGAGAGACATAATCAAAAACATATAATCCAGAAATCACAATTTATGATTTTTTAAAAACTATTTATTTGTATGATACAGCTGCAAATAAGTATTTGAACACCTGTCTATCAGCTAGAATTCTGACCGTCAAAGACCTGTTAGCCTGCCTTTAAAATCTCCACCTCCACTCCATTTATTATCCTACATTAGATGCACCTGTTTGAGGTCGGTAGCTGCATAAAGACACCTGTCCACCACATACAATCAGTAAGAATCCAACTACTAACATGGCCAAGACCAAAGAGCTGTCCAAAGACACTAGAGACAAAATTGTACACCCCACAAGGCAGGAAAGGGCTACAGGGAATGGTGAAAAAGGTCCACTGTTGGATAAATCATTAGAAAATGGAAGCTAAACATGACTGTCAATCTCCCTCGGACTGGGGCCAATGACCTGAAAAGAGCTGTGACCACCGTTTCCAAGGTCACTGTTGGTAATCAAGTCAAGTTCAAGTTGAGCTTTATTGTCATTCCGCTACATGCGGGGGCATACAGTGGAACGAAATGTCGTGCCTCACTGAGCCACGGTGCTACATAAGTACAGGCATACAACAATCAAGTAAAAATATAAATTACAATTAACAGTAATACACTAACGTCATGGTTTGAAATCATGCGTGGCATGAAAGGTTCCCCTGCTTAAACCAACGCATGTCCAGGCCTGTCTTATGTTTACCAACGACCATTTGGATGATCCAGAGGAGACATAAGAGAAAGTCCTGTGGTCAGATGAGACCAAAATAGAACTTTTTGGACATAATTCCACTAAACGTTTTTGGAGGAAGAAGAATGATTAGTACCATCCCAAGAACACCATACCAACTATAAAGCATGAAGGTGGAAACAACATGCTTTGGGGCAGTTTTTCTGCAACTTAATACCTCTGCTGCAAAATGTGCTTCACAAGCTTGATATGAAATGTTTGTTTTTTAGAATTTCTGTTTGTGTCCTATGGTGTCTCATTTTCAGGTAAATACAGGCTTTTTTAAGCAAGTAAGTATATAGGTCTCTTGTTAATACAATGTTTACAAGTAGTGTATTTTTTAATAGAGTTTTAAAATGTATATACTCCTAATGCACATTTATTCCCTTACCATTCATTCATCATTGACCCTAATTTGACTCCATCCTATCATTCATTCATTCATTTTCTACTGCTAATCCCTGGGAGGGACTGCAGTGCCGCTTGTTCTCATTTGGGGTCACGGATGACTGGAGCCTAACCCAGTAACTTCGGGCCATAGGCGGTGTACATCCTGGACTGGGGCCAGCAAGTCACAGGGCTCCATCCTATCACTTAAGACTTAATTTCACTGCGCTGGTAACTAACGACAAATCTTGTTAACATCAATAAAAATGACAGCCCGATCAACAACAAAAATGACAAAAGAAAAAATCTGATAAGTTGTTTCTAAATAGTATATGTTTATCAACACAGAGCGATACATTTGAACTGGAAAAGCCTACGCTCAAGTAGAAGAGACGCCAAAACCCTACGTTACAAAACAGAGACATTTTGGAAGACTGACAATGCAAATTTAATCATAAAGGTTGAGAAGTAGCCTGGGCCTACAAGGAGTTGTATAACCCACCGCACATATTTTTGCTACCGCGTAAGGCAGATTTAGCCACATTTGGTACATTTATGTATATATGACATT
Source organism: Plecoglossus altivelis (assembly GCA_036571765.1). Classification (NCBI taxonomy): domain Eukaryota; kingdom Metazoa; phylum Chordata; class Actinopteri; order Osmeriformes; family Plecoglossidae; genus Plecoglossus; species Plecoglossus altivelis. Next base: position 75,903 of record BROE01000024.1, on the reverse strand, counting down.
GCATTTGTGTACCATGTCCAATGTAAATGTGAAAAAAGAAAGCTCAGAAGAGGTGAAAGGCTTGGTGACAAACGTGGAGTAATGTGCGTCTAGTGTGAATAGCCTTGCATCTTTTGCGGTGCTACATGGCACTTCAGGGCGTTTTGCAGCCTGTGTGACCCGGTAAGATGGTAGATACTACATCTCAATAGACTATGTCATTATTATGTGACTTCATGTGGGAGTTCAATACTTATGGTGACAGAAATCTGGCCTACATATGTCACCATTCAAAACTGAAATTTGAGTTTGTGTTTTTAACATTTTTTATTGAGTGATAAAAATAAATGTTGAATGTGTGTCTGAATACATAATTCGCCTTTTATTCTAACCTATTGTTGCTCTTCAGTAGCTGCAAGAAGTCCCATGACTATGCAGGTACACCTCCTTGAGTTTGGCCTGCCCCACATAGCAGGTGCCGAAGTCAATGCTGGTGCGGGACAGATGAACCGTGGGACGAGCCAGGGTGGCACAGAGAGGTACATTCTGACAGAGGACAGGAAATGAATTGTTCATATTGGGAAATATCCAATATCCTTCCACTTATCCGGGGCCGGATCGCGGGAGCAGCAGTCTGAGCAGGGAGGCCCAGACTTCCTTCTCCACACACACCTCCTCCAGCTCCTCCGGGGGGATCCCGAGGCGTTCCCAGGCCAGCCGAGAGACATAGTCCCTCCAGCGTGTCCTGGGTCTTCCCCGGGGCTGCCTCCCGGTAGGACATGCCCGGAACACCTCCCGAGGGAGGCGTCCAGGAGGCATCCGAAACAGATGCCCGAGCCACCTCAGCTGGCTCCTCTCGACGTGGAGGAGCAGAGGCTCTACTCCGAGCTCCTCCCGTGTGACCGAGATCCTCACCTTATCTCTAAAGGAGCGCCCGGCCACCCTGCCGAGAACTCATTTCGACCGCTTGTATCCGCGATCTCATTGTTTCGGTCATTACCCAAACCATAGGTCATGAACTTGAACTCCTCCACTTGAAGCAAGGACTACCCACCTACCCGGAGGGAGCAAGCCACTTTTTCTGGTCGAGAACCATGGCCTCAGATTTCGAGGTGCTGATTCCCATCCCGGCCGCTTCACACTCGGCTGCAAACCACTCTAGTGCATGCTGTAGGTCCTGGTCTGATGGAGCCATCAGGACAACATCATCCGCGAATAGCAGAGATTAAATCCTGTGCCCCCCGAACCAGACACCCTCCGGCCCCTGGCTGTGCCCAGAAATTCTGTCCATAAAAACAATGAACAGAACCGGTGACAAAGGGCACCCCTAGCGGAGTCCAAGATGCACCGGGAACAAGTTCGACTTACTACCGGCAATGCAAGCACAGCTCCGGTCATACAGGGATGGACGGTCGTGAGCAAAGGGCCCCGGACCCTGTACTCCCGGCAAATCCCCCACAGGGCGCCGTGAGGGACACGGTCGAATGCCTTCTCCAGGTCCACAAAGCACATGTGAACTGGTTGGGCAAACTCCCATGAACCCTCAAGCACCCGATGAAGTGTGTAGAGCTGGTCCAGTGTTCCGCGATTAGGACGAAACCCACACTGCTCTTCCTGAATCCGAGGTTCGACTATCGGACGGATTCTCCTCTCCAGTACCCTGGCATAGACCTTACCAGGGAGGCTGAGGAGTGTGATCCCCCTGTAGTTGGAACACACCCACCGGTCCCCCTTCTTATAAAGGGGTACCACCACCCCCGGTCTGACTATCCGAGTAGCCCTCCGACCACCTCGGTGACTTCCCCCTGGGTGATCGACGAGTCCACCTCCAGGTCCTCAGCCTCTGCTTTCTCCTTAGAAGATGTGATGGCAGGATTGAGGAGATCCTCAAAGTATTCCTTCCATCGCTCAACAACTTCCCCAGTTGAGGTCAGCAGCTCCCCGCCCACACCGTACATGGTGTTGATCAAGAACCACTTCTCCCCCTTGAGTCGGCGAACGGTTTGCCAGAATTTCCTTGCGGCCGTCCGGTAGTCCTTGTCCATGGCTTCCCAGACCCAAGTTTTTTGGTGAAAAAAATGCGAAAGAGGAGCAGTGCGCACTCGCACTACATTACTCGCTCGCACTCGCACACCAGATTCTGAATGTGGAGCGAACTGGATTTACTAATCATCGTCCTCGGGGACTTCAACAAATGCAACCTCAGCCAGGAACTCCCCAAATACAGACAATTCATCAACTGCCCCACCAGAGAGGGAAATACTCTAGATCACTGCTACACCACAGCCAGGAAAGCTTATCATGCTGTCTCTCGTGCAGCACTGGTAGACTCCGACCACGCCATGATCCACCTGATCCCTGCATACAGGCAGAAACTTAAACTCTGCAAACCTGCAGTGAGAACACAACCAGTGGTTCAGTGAGGCTGTGGAGGATCTCAGGGCTAACTTGGACTGCACTGACTGGCTCATCTCCGGTGGGGATGAGTCTGACTACAGGAGGGAAGCTGACAACCTGGTGATCTGGTGTAGCCAGAACAACCTCAAGCTAAATGCTCTGAAGACAGTAGAGATGGTTGTGGACTTCAGAAAGGACCCAGCTCCACTCTCCCCCATCACCCTGTGTGACTACCAGGTCAACACGGTTGAGTCCCTCTGTTTCCTGGGCACCACACTCTCCCAGGACCTCAAATGGGAGCTGAACATCGCCTCACTGGTTAAGAAAGCCCAGCAGAGGATGTTCTTCCTGCAGCAGCTGAAGAAATTCAACTCGCCAAAGACAATGATGGTGCAATTCTATACGGCCATTATTAAGTCCATCCTCACCTCCTCCATCACCGTCTGGAACGCTGCAGCCACTGCCAAGGACAAGAGCAGACTGCAGCGCATCATCCGTGGCACTGAGAAGGTGATAGGCTGCAACCTGCCATCTCTCGAGGACCTGAACACCTCAAGGTCCTTGAGGTGAGTGAGGAAGATTATGGCCGACTCCTCCCACCCTGGACACTCTTTGCTTCAGCTGGCAGGAGGCTGCAGTCCATCAGGACCAAAACCTCTCGCCACAGGAATAGCTTCTACCCCTCTGCTATTGCCCTCTCTTAAACAGGGCCAAGAACTCAGTATGACATTGCCACAAACTACCAACACCCCCACACCCCCGCTCCAGGACACTCCTACTGCACTCTGCACAAGCCACTTCAGCACATGACATGACAACTTAAAGCTACCACTGTGATTTTGCACTACTGTGTATATACCCCCCCTCCCCCTGTATATATCCCCCCTCCCACTGTTGCACTACTGTGTATATATCCCCCCTCCCCCTGAAATATATGTACCCCACTTACTATAGTTATATGAACCCCATCTGTATAGCTGGTGTCCACTTTTTATCTTATTTGTATTTTCATCTACCTGCATTATGTTTCATATATGTACTATGTTTGCACTTCCCTGCCACAGTAAATTCTGTGCTTGTATATCTTCAAATAAATAATAAAACTGATTCTGGTTCTGATCAAATTGGTAGTCTTTCAGCCTGGAATGCATCCATTGCCATAAGTACTTATAATTGAGCTTGGACAGAATGTTTATGTCAAAGTTGGAGAATTTATGTAGGACCCTTGGAGTTTTAGAAGGTTTGGGGTCTCTGTCTCTTGTCACTGGAATGGTCCCCTGTTTCCGTCGTCTCCTCATTTTTCCACAGTTGGAAAATATCCGTAAAGCGCAGTAACCTGATAGTAACCTGGCAGATCTGAAATGACCAACGTGGCATTTTGTGGATGTATCACTGGCCTTGGTGCCAAATATACATTTACAATTGTTCTTTTAACTCTTAAAGTCGACATCTTCAGACACTCCTCTGCTCATTCCAACTTGTTTGCAGCCTGATTGGCAACATTCTGGCACATGACCTACGTTCAATGTTCCCTCTAAACCGTGTGCCTGAGCAATGGCGCACTGCCCGGACATTCTCAGTGCACAAGAAAATCTATGCAGCACGTGACAGAACATTCACCATAAACGTATTAATTAATATCTAATATTAGGCCTAATCTAATCTAATTAATTAGACCAATAATGTGTTTTTGTACCATTTTTCAATCCAACACAGTGAGTGACAGGTGTCCAGACAATTATAATATATGGATTATTTACATAACGCAGCAAATCATAGCTTTGACAGTGCTTACATATGTGCCCTGTCCATAGGCGGAGTTAAGAGAAGCAACACTTTATCATGGCAAAAAGAACGGGAAGCGCCAGCGACACATCCACTCACCAAGCCAAATTAAAAAAGAAATGCTGTTCTTTTAGGATCAAATGGCTGTCGGAGTATGTGCAAATAGAAGAACAATCGGTGGAACTGCATGAGATTTTTTCTTTTTGGAGTGAGAAAGGTCAACTCTATAAAATATGCAGCAAAGCCAAAGTAAATTAGCAAATGAGCTTTCAGCAGGAAAAATGTGGACTGAATGGACTACGTTAAGTGTCACATTCAGCAGAAAAGTCATTTGAAAGCTGTTGGAATTGTTCAAAGACTCAAGTTGGGAAAGGGGATTGGCACATTATTGCGTATAACATATTATACATCCCATGAACAACAAGATTTTAGTCTTTTTCATTTTAAGTGGGCAAAATCGCTTATCAAAAGTAAGCTAATGAAAATTGCTGCAGTAAGTTGATTATTTTAATAATCCATCTAACCTGCTATGATCCTAGGTTTTCAACAGGTGTGATACTGGTGTGTGGCCACAGCGTGCACATCTGATGTTGTTCACAGTGGTCCTCAGTGTGCTCAAGGAGCTTGTGTGTAAGCCCAGACACATGCACAATTAGAGTGAACATTGCCTACGTTATGACCAAATGTTATTGATTGGTTATGGCAAAGCCAGAGTGGCTCTGGGTAGATCCAATAGTTTTATACTTCCACCCGCCTTCAAGAAAGTAACGTTTGTCAATGGGGAGGTCCCAGACTCTCTGTACAAGTGAAATTTACTAGTCTGTTATGGACTAGGCAAAGCCATTGAAACTATGAGATGTCAGCCATATTCCCCATTCAGTGCTGTAAACAGTAGATCTCCATCCCATTTACAGTACTGTATACAAGTGGTTCTCTAAAAATCAATCCATATTTTCTGTAACATTTGACTCCACAAAACATAGATAGTATTCTCAAGATGGTATTTTCAAGTTGATGTATGTTGCCCATTTAACAAATTGTTATTTTATCATTACAAGACCGCTGGATTTGCTGTCTTGTAATGATAGTACTACCCTGCTTATAATTTTTTGAATCATAAATTATGTTGGGTTCACAGTTTGAAAACTGTATGCAAAATCACTTAATATAGGACACAAAGTTAAACTTTTTTAGGGTCCAGGGCTATATACTAAAATAATAACATAATATAATTAACAATACTGTGTGCTTAAATTACTATTTTATCAGACCTGCATGTTGTGGTGAGGCTGGAGCACTAGGAACTGGTCGTCACGTGCTGGGATGCTAGCCGTCTTATTCTTAGTGCTGAAGTGGGGCTCGACAAGAAGTACGGTGAAAGGAGCCTCTGTACTCAGCCTGAAACTCAGGGGCATCTCTGTTGTGTTCTTCATTATGAGATATTTTGTAATGGCACACTCTTTTTGCACAGCCATCTGTGAAAAAGGAAGCCACATCCAGATCTAGAATCTCAACACATTCACACTTTTTTACCTGTTGTCTGTGATCTAATGTCCTTGTTTAATTTGCATGCCAACAGAGATAAGGATTCCAGGGATAAAAGCCACCCTGAACTCGTTTTACAGATGAATGGCATCTTTGATATTATTCTCCTTGTTTTAAGACAACACTTTTAACAATGCCTACAGGAATGCAAATCATTCACAACATTTTGGGAAATTATGTCTTGACTTCGAAATGGATAGCCTCCAGAGTATAAAATGAAAGTACTCTGAAACATGAACTGAACTGTCTTTCAGATGTATGAAAAACGACTTTGCTAAACTTACTTTACTTCTGCAAAGTTGAAATGCAATGTTTTTGCTTGCTGTTATGGTGACACAGACTGAACAACAAAGACAGAGTGCATGTATTTCTAAAGACAGTTTACTTGACCAAGGTCAAGTAAAAGTGTCAACTTTTTATTTCATTATTCAATTGGGAAATCAAAATTGGAAAATGAAAAATTATTTTCTTGTTTTTTTCCCAATTGAGAATAACAAAAAAACTAATTGAACAAACAAACAAATCGAAATACAGCTAATTACAAACATCTTACACTGTTACAAACTGGTGTGGGACTTTTGACTTAAGTAGTGGGAGTGCTAGATTGTCTGTGAGAAGCTTCCTAAACAACTATAGAATCATACGTTTGAGTTTGTAATTGCTGTCACAGTAGCTACAGTACACATTTTTCAAGTATATGGTATCTCTTGTATAAGACACAAGACAGGGATTGTCAACATCTTCAGCATTGGTAGCAATCTTTTGAGAAACATTGAATAAAGCAAAGACATTGTGTGAGTATGATACATCAAGAAAGGAGGTTTATTAAGGTGTTAGGCTCACAGCCATTATGGCAACCATACAATATTTGATCACTTAAGATCAGTGCTGTAAGGCAACTGCAAGCATTTTATTGACAGTTTCTATGGATTAGCCTAGCACAAAACAAGACTACTTTAATGTGTTGATAATGTGACTTAAAAAAGGAGACAATGATAAATGTATCTCTGCTCCTACAAACATGCTCAAGTTAGAGTAGCACACATGTGCTTTCCAGTCAGTGTCTAATTCTGATGACCATACCAAGCTTCCTGCTTGAAAAGCATCAAACTCTCCAGTCTCTTCTTATTGTTCTGTGAGAAGCCTTTTAAAAAGAAAACAAACATTCATTACACCCTGTGTACATGTAAACAATACTGCATGGATCAAAGTCATTGTAAGACACATGTCAGACAAATGTATATTTGTTACTGTACAGAAAAATCCATGCAGCAGTCATCAAGAGTTTTGTAAAAATGTTTGCTCCTATTGAGTATTTAGGCATACATACCAACATACAGACATTTTGGACTCATAGGGCCCTATTTACACAATCTGTAAAGCAAGTGTCGAGCGCGAAACGCTGGATAAATAACTTACACCCAACGCACATCTAAAATGGGTTGGTCTGAAGTAACTTATTTCAATTAATATACATAAGTAGTTCACAATGTTTTTTTAATATTTTATTTTTGTGACATTATGGCTTCCCCTAAACCAGCACTGTAAAAAGCTGTGAATTTTTACATCCCATTTATACCTCCTCACAGGTTGAGTTTGGGTGTTATGCTGGATAGCACACTTTCATTTGAAGCCCATATTTATAATATTGCACATACTGCATACTTTCATCTGCGGAATATTAATCACCTTCGTTCTTCCCTTGCAATAAACAATACCGTAATTCTCATCAAAGAACCGGTTACTTTACGAATTCATTGCTGCAACACTCTTCTGACTGGTCTTCTTTCCAAACTTCTCTATAATGCCTTAATTTGACAATTTTCAAAGTGATTCCATTTGTATCCCATTGGTCCTAAAATTCTGAAATTCATTACATTTGCTTTATTTCCCATGAGAAACAAAAGAGCCTCAAGATCATACAACGGTCGCCATATTGGATTCATTTGCACTATAAAGATTTGTCCAAAACCTTTAAAAAAATGATTCTCATGAACTGTAACTGGATGTTGAGCTCTACCTGTGTAGGACACGTTATAGTTTGGGAACCAATATGGAATATAATACAGAAATTATGAATATTTACAAATACTTTCAGTTACAGAACTAAACTTTGCTAAAAGTTAAAACTAAAACTTTGCTAAAACTAAAAGTGTGCTAAAAGTTTGCTTATATTGCTGTCTGTCTAACGAAAACATGGCGTTGTTGCTACCGTGTGCTGATGTTGTGAGTTTAGGCAAGCACTGAGGTCTCTTGTGCCTCACAGGCACATTTTACGACAAAGAAATTGGAAGTTCCAAAAAATAATAATAATAAACTGCCTGGCCCCAGTTGCCTGCCTCTTTAGGTATGTGAAAAGCCTGCTACCTGTTTGTTCAAGAACGGATATGTAAAATATATTAACCCGTGATAAGAACCCATGATGTTAAGACATCTCTAAACATCAAAAGTTCCAATCATTCCGCAATACAAGAGGTAATGAAAAAACCTTTGTTTAGAAAATGGCAAATATATTACTACTATATGCCATAATCACAAAATGGTGATTTACTTAAAATATTACCTACCAAATGACACCTCACTACAGCCTTCACTCACCCACTGCACTATTCACACTCACCCACTGCACTATTCACTTTTCATACACACTGCTGTGTGTACACAAACTTCACTAAAGAGTAATATATGTATTTTGTATATGTATATGTATGTAATATATGTATCTTTATACGCTCATATTCTTTGCACATGTACAATACTCTTTGCACATGCACATCGGTAAGTATTCGTACAGTTTGTACAGTTTGTATCTTGTTTAGTTTATGTATAGGAAAATCGTTATATTTATTTTAAATTGATTGTTGTTTGTCTGTACTTCCGTGGCTCTGTGAGGCACGACATTTCGTTCCACTGTATGCACCCGCATGTAGCGGAATGACAATAAAGCACAATTTGAACTTGAACTACAGTAAAAGCAAAGCAAGTTCAGTAGGTAGTCCCAAAATACTTAAGAGTAACAAAAATATAGTTCACAAATATATAGTTAAGGTATCTATATAGAGATATGATAATATCCTACAAGAAAGAAAAAACTACCCACCCCAGTGTCTGTTTCTTCCAGCAGTAAATCATTGGCTACAGCATAGAACTCCATTGTCTCCTCGCCTTTTTCCATCTGCACTGACAGCCTATAATGAGAAAGCTAAGATGATGATACTGCATGAACGAAAAGATCCACTTCTGTAATGCCACTTGAACAGTGCCAATCTATATTTTTTGTTAAGTTAAAATAACAAATGAACAAACTATAAGGCTCTGCCTATTAGCTGAGTTGGTTAGCTCCGTTGAAATAATGAATTATCTTGCAGATTTTTAAACAATCAGTTGATAGTATGATTGAATGCATTGACTTACACTGCAGGTTTGACAGAGGCATGGAAATTCAGTCTCAGAGGTTTCAGATCCCGGCCTTGCGCTCGCTGGACTTTACTTGAGATGTTGGTAGCCACCTGAGGTATGTCAGCATATAGAAAAAGCAGGCTCATTCGTTTGACATTTTGTATTTTTCTAGTCACAGGGCCAACAAAATCAAGACTTATCAAAGAAATCGTACATTGTGTGAAATACTGAATTATGATGTAAGGAGTGTTGGCATTCCCCAAGTCACTTCGTGACTAAAACGTTGGTGAACTTTTTAACATGTTAAATAAATGTGGCTGTATGTGAGGTTTTCATTCATAGAACTTTTACCGACACAAGTATCAACCTAGAGGGCAAGCAGGCCTTTGAAGCTACCTTGAAGTCCAAACTCATAAATCCCAGAGCAAAGCCCACACAATTGGGGTTGCTGGATGGTCCTGTACCAGTCAGAGGCGTGAAGGATACATGGATAGTACTACTTCCACCCGCTGGAATCACCTAAAACAACAATTCGAACAGTGTCAGTTTGTTTGCAACAAGTCGTTTTTTGTTTAGAGCAAAACTTTTAGCATCATAAACAGAAACAGAAGTTTAAAAAATATACATTTAAACAGTACCTTTTGCAGTAAATAGACATGTACTATGTTGAGACCAAAGAGTGTAAAAGGTTGAAAAATATAACATTATCAAGATCAAAATAATATGCATACCGATTACAAATATTTTTCATACAAAAACAGACAACTTTAAAAGTAGTAGTTACCCTAAAGCTATCTTATGGTTTGCTCTGATGTCTAACCAGTAGGTAGGCTTTATACGGCTCTGTATACATTGAGGAAAATAAGTATTTGAACACCCTGCTATTTTGCAAGTTCTCCCACTTAGAAATCATGGAGGGGTCTGAAATTGTAATCATATGTGTATGTCCACTGTGAGAGACATAATCTAAAAAAGAATAATCCTGAAATCACAATGTAGGATTTTTAAACTATTTATTTGTATGATACAGCTGCAAATAAGTATTTGAACACCTGAGAAAATCTATGTAAATATTTGGTACAGTAGCCTTTGTTTGCAATTACAAAGGTCAAATGTTTCCTGTAGTTTTTCACCAGGTTTGCACACACTACAGGAAGGATTTTGGCCCACTCCTCCACACAGATCTTCTCTAGATCAGTCAGATTTCTGGCCTGTCGCTGAGAAACAAGGCGTTTGAGCTCCCTTTAATGATTCTCTATTAAGTTTAGGTCTGTAGACTGGCTAGGTCACGCCAGAACATTGATATGCTTCTTACAGAGCCACTCCTTGGTTATCCTGGCTAACCCAGCCTTGACCCATCTTCAATGCTCTAACTGGGGGAAGGAGGTTGTTCGCCAAAATCAAGCAATAAATGGCCCCGGTCATCCTCTCCTTAATACAGTGCAGTCGACCTGTCCCATGTGCAGACAAACACCCCCAAAGCATGATGCTACCACCCCCATGCTTCACAGTAGGCATGGTGTTCTTGGGATGGTACTAATCATTCTTCTTCCTCCAAAAATGTTTAGTGGAATTATGACCAAAAAGCTCTATTTTGGTCTCATCTGACCACAGGACTCCTCTGGATCATCCAAATGGTTATTGACAAACTTAAGACGGGCCTGGATATGTGTTGGTTTAAGCAGGGGAACCTTCAGTGCCATGCATGATTTCAAACCATGACGTCTTAGTGTATTATCAACAGTAACCACGGAAACAGAGGTCCCAGCTCTTTTCAGGTCATTGATCAGCTCCTCCCGTGTAGTTCTGGGCTGATTTCTCACCTTTCTTTGTATCATTGAGACCCCACGAGGTGAGATCTTGCATGGAACCCCAGTTCGAGGGAGATTGACAGTCATGTTTAGCTTCTTCCATTTTCTAATGATTGTTCCAACAGTGGACCTTTTTCACCAAGCTGCTTGGCAATTTCTCTGTAGCCCTTTCCAGCCTTGTGGAGGTGTACAATTTTGTCTCTAATGTATTTGGACAGCTCTTTGGTCTTGGCCATGTTAGTAGTTGGATTCTTACTGATTGTATAGGGTGGACAGGTGTCTATGCAGCTACCAACCTCAAACAAGTGCATCTAATGTAGGATAATAAATGGAGTGGAGGTGGACATTTTAAAGGCAAACTAATAGGTCTTTGAGGGTCAGAATTCTAGCTGATAGACAGGTGTTCAAATACTTATTTGCAGCTGTATCATACAAATAAATAGTAAAAAATGATGTATTGTGATTTCTGGATTATATATATATTTTGACTATGTCTCTCACAGTAGGCATGCACCTACGATAACAATTTCAGACCCCTTCATGATTTCCAAGTGGGAGAACTTGCAAAAAAGCTGGGTGTTCAAATTCTTATTTTCCTCACTGTCTATAATACCATTGGTCAAAAGTAGTTTTTGATTATGGAGTCTAATTGAAAATATTGTCTGAGTGAAATAGGCATACATTTATTGTGTTCGAAATGTTTTATAATAAAAACGACATTATTTTAATTGTTATTGCCAATGTTCTCCTAAACCTGTGTTTATGATGTAATTTTGTATGGAAATCTATACATTGTACGATTTTATTTCCCAGGCAGTCAATACTTCAGTTCAGGGTTCAGGGCTTACGGTGTGTCCACTACAGCGGCACAAATAGTTGCCTTCCCACTGCAACACGCTCGAGGATCGTCAGACAGATGAACACAATTGTAGTTCTATGGTCACTGTTCTAGTTTGTATAAGGTCATGGCAAACAAAATCAGATGTGTTGAAGTACCCCTAATATCGATCAAAATCAACTTTTACACACGTTATGTTATCTAATGTATACACTACTTCTGGCTATTTTTGCTGTATGTGATCATACATGAATGCTACTAATTGTCCAACGCAATCTCACAATATTGTGTTGGCGATCACATTTAACGTTTCACGAGTACACTGCGTTCATTGCACACAGAACAAGCTCTGACTTGCCTATGATTTCAGGTCTTTGTTGGAAATCTTCACAAAACTGTCTGAGAACGAAACTCAGTCTTATATCATGTGGTGTAAATTCAATATTACTGTCTCCCTGTAAATTTTGGGATAGATTTAAAGATTTTACTGTCTACTTACAAATCTTTAAATGGGTTGGCTAAAATCTGTTGAAGCTACATGTCACAATAAGTCACCTATGTCCCAACACACATCAGATTTCTGTACTTTTTGTAAAACACAACTGTCTTGTCATGGAACATTTCAACATTTCACTGTGGACACATCCCCCACGATTCTACCTGGATAGAGTACACGGGAGAAGTCATACAAGAATAACACAAGTTCACTCATGAATGCAATTTGGAATTGCAGACTGGTCCAGATATTTTACAATCTCATTGACATTGGTGATGCATGTTGTTTCATCACAGACACATTCTCGATGTCAGTGAGATATTTAGAATATATACAACATGGTTGAAATGAATGTTGATGATTATTGTTACTCTGTAACTACAATTATTGTTTATAATCTTTGCCCAGTTTACAATTTAAAGTCTGTCTGAGGCCAGATGTTTGGGGTCAAGGTTTATGATATATTCGAGTTTTTGTGGTGAAATATGGCCCATATTAATATTTGGCTGTAATGTTAAGGATTAGGAATGGTGACATCACATTTATTAAACTTTCCCTGCTGAAGGTTTAAGATCATGTACACATGTTCTCATTTAGGTTGAGTATTTGAAATTTACTTAAAGTATATGCAAAGATAAATGAAAAAGTTTACCACTGGACTGTGTGCCTACTAAGCTTTATCCTGAATGATAATGATCCTTTAGAGAATTATAATTGACTAATTACTAGTCTTTTGTCAGGCTATTTTCACTCATTTTTACAGTAAAATGCATTGCAATTGTTTGTTGTGATTACGAAATATCAGAGTAATAATAAATTCAAACATATTTAGAAAACCTACCATGACAAAAGTCCTACATGAATATTTAACCAGTAAAAGCAACATTCTTGATGTTAAAAGCAACATTCTCGGTGTCTTGAAATTAAAATACATTGGACATGTGATACCAGAGGGATCCCCACTGACTTGCATGCCTCTAGCTGGAGATGAAGGTTCTTACTAATTGCTGGGGTGTGATGCAGTATGGATAGTCTGCAGCGTTGCCCTCATGGGGTATGATGAATACAGAGAACAGCTTTTTGTTTTCAGCCGTTGGATAAAGTGCCCCTTTCGCATCCACATCTTCATCACTTGTAATTCTTTCATCTCTCTGTAGGTTCCATAAATAATATGAATAAATTATTGCAAGTTAAATCACGTGCATATAATTTGTAATAAAACATCGTGCCACGTGTATGTCTTCAAGCACTTACAGAATGGCTGCTAAGAGAGGAGCTTTTTCCATCAGAGCTGGGAGTGTGGCTCCAATTCCAAGTGGGTGGAGCAATGTTATCAGACCTCCCCACCACTTCATTACCATCAGGATCCTTCAGAGGAAAGGCGTCCCCACAAGCCACCACCACGTCAAGCAGATTCATGTCCCCCTGCATTAGATTGTAGCTCTCCCAGTCTATGCGGATATCTAACAAGCACACATTGGTGAAAAAGTAAAACTGTATAAATTAGTGGAGAAACATAATGAATGTAGATGATTCTATATCGATGATTTCAGGAGTGTTGGCTACATGATAAAACTAAGCATTTAACATCATGTCATGTGGAATGTATTGAAATACTGAACAGCTCCAGTTGACCTTGATTTAGGATCTAAGTGATTTTGAAAGAGGGCTTATTATTGGTAGCCTGACATTGCCATCCAACATACTTTCACTCTTTTTCTACTAAGTAAAGACCTAATAGGTCTGGAACCGATACACCTGCTTAGGTTTTCTCCACTTAGACAGCTGAAAGATGCAAGCAAAGCCATTCGTTCCATTGTGGACATGCAACGTAATATCCAGCCAAAGCAAGAACAGTCTTTAGAGAGTTTTGTTGGTGGCCATGATGTTGTGGCTCTCCTCCCCACGGGGTTCAGGAAATGTTTGATTTTCCAGCTTGCCTCGTTAGTTGTGAAGGAGTTATCTAAGGCAAACGCTAGCGAGGTTAAGCCGATAGCCGTAATCCTACACCCACTTTTTGCACTATTTGAACAATTGTACACGATTGCCAACCTTCCTGTGTTTGGGATTGGACAATGCAAAGGAAATTCTTATCATCATTCATTATGTTTTTTTGGGAAATAGATGTTGATCTGCAATACAATTCAGTACTTACAATACAATTCAATACTTTATTGCAATAACTACTTTGACGATGGTAATGATAACAGTAAATGTAGTGATTCTCGTGATTAACAGAACACTTTGAACCCCTTTGAGTACTCATGTAGGAACATGGTTAGTGTGTTAGTTGTTCATATTGTTATAAATGTATTGTAATTGGATATTTTCTATAAAACTGTAGATGTCATAACTAAGAGAACACTCATATACTTGAAAGACTCTATTCAAGGTATAAAATAAGTGATAAGACATTCTGTGAAACTGTTTAATGTACCTCTGCAAACGGAGAAAGAATATTCATGACAAATTCTTAAACACATTATATGCAAGAATAATTTGTGAATGAATGTTTGTGTTATCATTATTATTACTGTCATAATACGATAAATGACAGAACTTCAAAGCTGGACCATTAAAAACCAGTCAAGTAACTGATTATATTGCGACAGCCCTCCAGTCTTTCGGCATACATCCATTGCCATAAGTGCTTATATTTAGCTATTTCTGTCAAAGTTTGAGAATCTTTTTAGGACGCGTGAATTTTATAGAAGGTTTGGGGTCTCTGTCTCTCTTGTCAGTGGAATGGTCCCCTGTTTCCTTTCTCTCCTCGTTCGTCCACAGCTGAAAAATATCCGTATCGCGCAGTAGCCTTGTAGTCACTGCACTGCATGGGTGGCAGACCCAAAATGACACACGTGTGAATGAGCCCAAGCTTAGACAGTTGACTGTATACATTATCACCAGCCTTAGTGTCGAATATAGATGCGCAATTATAACTTCCTCTAAATTCTTTAATTCCTTTAATGCTTCAATTCAACATCTTCAAACATTCATCTGCTCATTCCAACTTGTTTACAGCCTAAATGGCTACATCCCAGCGCATGACCAAGATCACAACCAAGCATTAGCAATTAGCTATAGGTGATCCAGAATGGCTCTGGACAGATCCAATAGTTTTTAACTTCAACAATCCTTTATGGAAGCAATGTTGTCAATGGATATTGTCCCAGACCCTCTGTACAAGTGAAATGTACGAGAGTCTGGTAAGGACCAGCCTATAATATTGGGACATGTATAGCAGGAGGTTCAAACACAAAAACAAACTTGGAAATGTTTTAATACGAACACTGATTAGTGCATTCATCAAAAAGACAAACGAAAATAGTGTAATAGTGCAGAAAAAAGCACATGCTTTTGCATACGTATTTTGCGTATACAGCAAATGCCCTCGCTTATTTTTTATGTGCCCTCACGTATATTTTGTGGACATTCCACAAATGTTGCTACAAAGTAGGTGGTACGGGAGTCTGGTATTATGGGTGTGGCAGATGCCCAAGGGCAAAACAACAAATGTTTGATAGAGTAAAATCAACTTTTGCCCTCCACATCTGACTCCCAAGACATGACTACTACCAGCTATGCCAACAAAAAGCTAGTAATTTCCTGGCGCAGGTGGTCTGTATATATACTTGAGGAGTGAATTTACCTACACTGGCTACATGCAATGCAACAGCTAGCACCTATGCAATGCAACAGCTAGATGAGCACTGAAATGAGTCGTTATATATAAGTTGAAAATGCTTTTAACCCCCTACTGTGTTACCTTCTGGTATTGCCTGGTTCTAGTGTTGGGTGTTACAGAGTTATTAAACAAGGGCTGTGTCTCTATTAATTTTGTGTCAACACATTCAGGTGCAGAGGGACTTACCAAATGGACTTTTGTTGATGAGCCGAAGGGAGCGAAACACTGTGTCTCCTCCAGATACATGGTTGCCAAACCTATTGATTAGGGTTAGGGCAGAAAGAAGAAAGACCAACACATCATATTATTGAACCTTAAACATACTCCTTGTATGACAAATACAGATCTGAATCAGAATTTGGTTTATTCGATAGCTTGAACTTCCTTCCTTCCATCCATCCATTCATTTTCTTCCGCCTATCCGGGGCCGGGTTGCAGGAGCAGCAGTCTGAGCAGGTAGGCTCAGACTTATTTCTCCACACACACCTCCTCCAGCTCCTCCGGGGGGATCCCGATGCGTTCCCAGGTCAGTCAAGAGACTCCTCCAGTGTGTCCTGGGTCTCCCCCGTGGCTGCCTCACAGTGGGACACGCCCGTAACACCTCCCAAAGAGAGGCGTCCAGGAGGCATCCGAAACAGATGCCCGAGCAACCTCAGCTGGCTCCCCTCGAAGAGGAGGAGCAGCGGTTCTACTCCAAGCTTCCCCCGTGTGACCGTGCTCTTCACCCTATCTCTAAGGGGAGCGCCTGGCCACTCTGCTGAAGAAACCCATTTTGACTACCTCTATTCGCGATCTTGTCCATTCGGTCATTACCCAAAGCTTATGACCATAGGTGAGGGGAGGAACTTAGATTGACCTGTAAACTGAGAGCTTTGCCTTTGGGCTCAATAACGATGAAACCAAGGTTCGACTATCTAGTACCCTGGTGTAGACCATCCCGGGGAGGCTGAGGAGTGTGATCCACCTGTAGTTGGAATACACCCTCCGGTCCCCCTTCTTATGAAGGGCTACCACCACCCCGGTCTGCCAGTCCAGCCACGACAGCCCCACAACATCCAGAGACTTCAGATACTCAGGACAGATCCCATCTACCCCTGGGATCTTGCCACTGAGGAGCCCATCGACCACCTTGGTGACTTCAGCCTGGGTGATTGATGAGTCTACTTCCGGGTCCCCAGCCACTGCTTCCTCCTCGTAAAATGTGACGGCAGGATTGAGCAGATCCTCAAAGTATTCCTTCCACAGTTAAGCAACATCCCCAGTTGAGGTCAGCAACTGTTGGTGAAGCACTGCTTCTCCCTCCTGAGTCAGTGAATGGTTTGCCAGAATATCTTTGAGGCCATCCATTAGTTCTCCATGGCTTTCCGAATCCTCCCAGACCTGAGTTTTTGCCTCTGTGCCCATCCGAGCAGTAGCAAACATGGCCTGCCGATACCCATCAACTGTCTCAAGAGACCCACAAAGCAACCAGGCTTGATAGGACAGTTTGACAGCATCCCTTACTTCCAGTGTCCACTACCAGGTTCGGGGATTGCCGCCGCGACTGGCACCAGAAACCTTACGATTGCAGCTCCAGGCTGCCGCATTGACAATGGAGGCCAAGGACATGGTCCACTCAGACTCAATGTCCCCAGTTTCTACGGGATCTCTGAGTAGCTCAACCCGGGGCTGCCTCCCAGTGGGATATGCCTGTAACACCTCCCAAAGGGAGGCATCCATCTGAAACAGATGCCCAAGCCACCTCATCTCGCTTCTCTCGACGTGGAGGAGCAGCAGCTCTACTCCGACCTCCCCCGTGTGACCGAACTCCTCACCCTATCTCTAAGGGAATGCCCGGCCACTCTGCGGAAGAAACTCATTTCTACCTCTTCTATCCGCGATCTTGTCCTTTCGTTCATTACCCAAAGCTCATGACCAGAGGTGAGCGTAACGTAGATTGGAAACATAGTACCTGTAAATTGAGAGCTTTGCCTTTCGGCTCAATAATGAGACGGGACCTCTGAGAAGCTCTCCAGGAGGTGCGAGTTGAAGACCCTGCTGACAGAGGGCTCCGCCAGACGTTCCCAACAGACCATCACGATATGCTTGGGCCTGCCAAGTCTGTCCGGCTTCCTCCCCCACCAGCGGATCCAGTTCACGACCAGGTGGTGATCGGTTGACAGCTCCGCTCCTCTCTTTACCTGAGTGTCTGAGACACGCGGCTGCAGGACACGACAACAAAGTCGGTCATCGACTTTTGGCCTGGGGGGGTGTCGTTCTTCAAAATCACTCCTCTCCAGGTATCACTGTTGTTGCCCACATGGGCGTTAAAGTCCCCCAGCAGAACAATGGAGTCCCCAGTTGAGGCACTGTACGGTAACCATCCCAGGGACTCCAAGAAGGCCGGGTACTCTGCACTGTTATTTGGCCCCATAGATCAACACAACAGTGAGAGACCTATCCCCGGCTTGAAGGCGCATGGACGCGACCCTCTCATTCACTGGGGTAAACGCCAGCACATGTCTATATCTAGCCAGTAATGCTTGACCTCCCGCACAAGCTCAGGCTCCTTCCAAGCTTAGGCTCCATTCCATGTCCCCAGCGCTAGAGACTGTGTGCATGGCCTTGGTTGACCAGGCACCTGCCCCTGACCGCCGCCCAAAAAACACTGCACCGGCCCCCTACGGTCCTTCCTGTGGGTGGTCGGCCTGCAAGAAGGCTGTCCCATGATGCCTTTTCGGGCTATACCCGGCCGGGTCCCATGGGCAAAGACCCGGCCACCAGGCGCTCGCCTGCGAGCACCCACTCCAGGCTTGGCTCCAGTGTGGGGCCCCGGTAACGCCACTCCAGGCAACGTAGTGGATCTCGTTGGTCTTGTCATCATAGGGGGGTAGATGAACCGCGCTTAGTCTGGCTGGTCACCTAGAACCAGTTTGCCTTGGGAGACCCTACTAGGGGCTTATTGCCCCTGACAAAATAGCTTCTAGGATCACCCGAGCACTCAAACCCCTCCACCACATTAAGGTGGCTGTTCAAGGAGGGGCGATAGCATGACCTCTAGTTCCGATATCAATGCCAAGTCAAACTCACCGGATGATTGGCCCTTCGTTTTGGTTTTCTGGTTGAGGCCCTATCATCTGAAAATAGAGAGGACACCCTCTCACTGTTATCTGCATAGAAATTGACTTAGAAGGGAGGTCTCCAACCTAGGTAAGAGGAGAGGAAACAAGAAAAAACCCACTGTTGAATCCTATATCTGGACCTGAACCTCAAGGCTGGGATGACTTATGGCAAGACCTATGAATTTTAAGGATACAAAACTTACTTTGCTAATAAGTTGATCTTGATACTCCCCCCACATGTTGGTAAAGGCAGTGATGTCTATTGTCTGTGTCTGAAAGGGCCCCAGTATCCCAGAGTCAGGCTGGACAAAGAATGCCAAACCTTTCCCGTCTGCAAGGAGCCTGCTGACAAATTCTGCAAAATAATTTGAGGACTAAAATTTGCACTGAAATATCTGACTCTAAGGTCATACAAAACCTGGTTCTATATTGTACAAATTATTATTTTTATGTGTTCAAGTTTTTTTATTGTCAGATGCACAGAACAACACAAGGTCAGACTGTGCACTGAAAGCCCTGGGACAAGACAGTGCAAGGTAACCTGACATGACCCAATATATAAGTAATTAGAACAGAGATTACATTTATAAGATAAAATATGATAAACATATAATAAACCTCCTAAATATTCCAAATATACAATATACAATACAGTATACTAAACCTCCAATATACATAACTGCATGTGCTGTCAATCGATTCAATTTTTTTAAATCTCGATTAATCACATTCATGTTAAAGGTAACTCACGATTAATCACACTGCACTTGAGAGCCTGCGTATATGAATTGTATGCAGTGTACATGTAAAATCTGAATGAGTGTCTCACAAAACTAGATGTAATGTTGAGCTTCACTTGAGAAACAACGCTGATGTTACACTGTCTGATTATCGGTATAAGGTAATATATGAATTACGATGTAGTTGCAACTGCTGTATTCACTGTCTGGTTAAAGCGATAATCATTTTTTTGTATGAATTTGTACAAATCTCTTTGTCGATGTATTCCCTTCTGATTCTTGATCACGCGTAGGGAAGCGATATTCTGGCAGGGAGAGGGAATTCAGCACAGGCTCGCAAGCCCAAACAAGTGTGCCTGTTGTTTTGTTTCCAGTCTAGCTAGATCCGGTGTAGTGGTGTAGTTTTTCTAGTGTTACTAGTTGTTGAAAAAGCATGTGAAAAAACCTACAAAGTTTACTAGGCCAAAAAGAACATTAATCGCACGATCAAAATTGATGCCTTAAAATTTGTTTGCGTTAAACTGACAATACTTATACAATTCATATAAACCTATACTAACCTAAAGACAAGTGGGTTTCAAGTAGTGGAATATTGCTGACAATGCAATCAGTAGCTCAAAATGACAGTGCATAAAGTGGCTAGTGAGAAAATGTTGAGAGTGTATCAATGTCTATTCAGAAGCCTGATGGCCCTTGGACATAAACTGTTTTCCATCCACTCTATGGGTGCGAGACTGAATGCTTTGCTATCGCTGGTCATGAGGCAACGGTGTAAAAAGACTGAAGGATGGGTGGTAACAGTGTTAAGTGTAATGAATCAGATATACTTACTCTCATGTTCTTTCTCTTCAAATGTCATGGTTTTTACAATGGAGTGTAGTGGTCTCCTCATATATGAAGCTCTGAAGTCAAAATGGATGAAAATGAATTCAAGTTTAGTTGACATGCAAGGACAAAGCTTTGTAAAATTAGTAAAATTACACGTAATTACAATTACTCAGAGAGTCAATACCGTTTATGTGATTGGCCATATAATTTTGATGGATTGTATCCTGTAAAGTATTCAACCTCCACACTAAATGGAGCAGGTATAGCCGTGTGATTGGTCATGATTAACTGCTTGGTGACTGCTCTTCTCAAGGTAACATCTCCAAAGTCAAGACCCAAGGGAGAAGTGACTATATCATCAGACATCAGGCTAAAAAGTTGAATAACATGAAATACATCTTAAATAAATCTTACGTTTTACATGATAAACAAATAAAATCACTTTATTTTACATTTGCAGTAGTCAATGTTCAAGTGGTTAAAAGGTAACTGAGCAATGTTATTCTTTTTAAAACCTCACAGAATTAAGAGAACAGAATAAAAAGAGGATTCACCAATCTCCAGGTAGAGAGTGGGACACGTAGAGTTTCTTGGCTTTAGAAAAGAAGCCCAGAATTAAAAGCTCTTTCATCCCCTTAACCTCACAGACTGCTGCTACCTCAGTCAGCTCCAACTGCAAGCACATCAACATATAGAATGGAATGATTAAATGATGAAACGATGAAAATGACATGGTATAAATTGCAATGTAAAGTTTCAGGTTTTGTGGAATACGTTATTGTATGGATGAATTAATGTGTTTTGATTAAGGTTTATGTGCATCGATTCAAAAGCTAGTTCATACCTAACAGTGGAATGTGATCATCCTCTACACAGTTCTATTTGAGCAACTACTTAATTTGACATAAGATGCCCTGGCTTTCAGTCCATGTGATCATTAATACCTGCCAGCAGAGTCTGACAAAAGCACTAGGTTCAGCCTAAATCCTAGCAATCAATATTTCAACCAATAAGGTTCATAAGCAACATAAGCAAACATAAGCGATGATACATCTATTGCTTTTCCTACTGTGTGTGCGCGACATAAACAAAACAAACTAAAAAAACAAAATGAGGGACTATGACCATCTATATCTTGTTCATTTGCCTACTTACGCCTACTTATGTTGCTACCAAAGAAGCCAAAGAGTTCTTGGCAACAAAATCTAGGTTAATGAGTGAACTTTACAATTTCAAAGTGATTTTCCATTTTTGGGTGAAGTCGAGTTGTCAACCCCAAAAATGTCTAATAAAATGTTATTTATAAATAAAGAACACAATTACTTGTGTATTTCTGATACCCTCTACTGATTTAATCTCACCTATCTTGTCATCTTATGCTTTAACTTTAAATGGTAGCATGTGATTGTACCTACTTGAGTATCATTATGTCATGCTCTGTTAAAACTTCACATACTTCTGTGTGTGCTGTGAAGGTCACTGTAATCTCCATCTTGGCATTTGGGCCAAGAGTCCCAGTTGAGGGGTTGAAATTGGCTGAGCATAGAGATGCCTGTCTACCATGGAGTGGAGACTAGGAAATATACAATAGAACAACAGCAGCTTATCTCATTTGTAAAAAGGATGTGCAAAAGAAAATTCCAAAGAGCCAGTGTAAAAAATATAATAATTCTACTCGACACTGATGAAACTGAAATAATGTCAATAAAATGTTGTCAGACATATGGTGGGACATATATAAAATGTCCCACTTTTCCGGAATTTGGGTTGTCTATTTTCTTTCATTTTCTTTTTCTCCCTCTCTCTAAACATCTCAGTGACATCTATATGACAGTTTACTGTTCAGAATTAAATGTTGTAAATTATGATATTGATGGTAACTGACCTCTACCCAGGTGAAGTGTGCAGGAAGCAAGGTTTGGTTAAACATAGTCACAGTTTTTTTGGCAGGGACCTCCACATAGAGCTCTAAGAAGGTCAGCTCACAGCTCAGCAGACACACATGTGGGGATTGAACATCAGCCTGCACCAAGAGGTGGCTGTGTGGAGGCAAGACGTTCACATGAAAAATATATTAAAAAGATGTTACTCAAATACATTGCTTAACATTTCTTAGGGTTTGATAGATCATGCAATGTCATGTTCACACAATGACAAATGACACAAGGCAAAGACAAATTACTTTAGGAAATCTCAAATACCGTAGCAGAGAAAAATTATCTATGCATCCTCACGTGCATGCGGCCTTGAGCCAGTGATTTAGTTTTGATATTTCTTTCAAGGACTATTGTAATTTAATTTAGGGGAGGTATCATGCATTGTTGCTAATGGCATATAAAGCTGATTCTAGTTGAATACTGAATAGATATTCGGTATACTTCAGAGAATTGTGCTACCTCAATTAGTTTGTTAACCACTGCAAAACTGCAAGGACGTTGCAAATGTGCATAGCCTCCTTGATCGTTTCTTTGAAGTATGCGCGTGAGCCAAAACAAGGGCATATGACAGAAATAATGTCTACACTAATTTTGCCTTCTCACACTCATGCTATGCTCTTTTGCATAAATGTACCATAGTTTTGGTAATTTGGTGAAAATAATGAAAAAATGCTTTTACAAGGTGCATGAGTGAAAGGATTATGTGGAGGTTGAACAAGTACTTTTGAGAACGTCAATTGTAATCTGAGAAATGTAGGTACCAAAGCTGTGTTGACTATTTGTTAAAGAAAACTAACAAACGTAGGCATGCTCAAACAAAGATTTTCACAATACAAATAATCACTTAGATGCACCGTGGGTATTTGGTTTACACAATACAAAGTGAGTCCATTCCAGATGATGCAGGTTGAGATGGTTTATTCGATGATTTGCAGGCAAACAACATGAAATGCCAAACAAAATGCCTATTTCGTGCCTCTCCTGTTTTGCTCTTAGCTGGCGGGGTGTCTGATGATGACTGATTGACTGGTAAAAAACAATAGGCCCACCCAAGTGCATGCTGGTCTACCTCAGCTTTCATCCCCTTTTATCCCCTAGGTGCCCATGGCCTCAATGTAAATAAAATAAAATGCAGTGCTAAACCATAAACAATGCAAAATATCTATTCAAATGAGCAGATTACAGAGAAAAAGAAACCTACGTAAACATTTTCTAATTAAATATAATGTAAGAACCAGGGTGCATGGTTTGAAACAGCTCAACTAGTCATTGTTTGATGCCTGATGCAACAGAAGGAAGAAAGCGATCAAGAGTGTGCCTGTGACGTCATCTCCCAATAAGTAATAATAATATAATAATAATGTAAATAGGCTATAATGTAACGTCATACAACCAATCATACTGGTTGCATCCAATTTTGCTAAAGCATTCAGAGTATATCAGCCCTGTTATTTGGAGTCTGAATCTGAAAATGAAGGTGATAACGAGGAACAAGGACTTTATAGAAGCTCTTTCAACCGCATCTGGTGATGGACAGTTTAGCCTCCTTCCACACTATACAGTTGTGCACAAATAACTAGGGGCCCATTCTTCACACGTTGCTAACTCAGTTAACTGGATTGGATTGTTGAAAATGTGATAATTTGTCATGATCTTCAAATGCTCAGTTCTTCCAACTTCATCCTGGACTTGTCATAGCAACCATCAGATAACCGTAACTGTTTGTTATCTTAAACCTGCTCGGGAGCAGGTTCATTATATGTAAGATAGATTACATCGCAGCTTCATGAGCAGAGGTGATACAGGAAGTCTGTTAAAGCCATGTCTTTTCCATTTTGACTACTACACAATGTTTCGAAAGTAGCAAGGATAATTAACAGAATTTAACATGAACCTGAATTAACCATGTATTGTGTGATGACAGATCCTTTGACACAGCGTGAAAGCCTACAATACTTTTTAAGAGACATAGGTTTTCCCATCATTAATTTGTTGGAACCACATTGAATTATATTACATATAAAATGATAAACAAGGTAATTGTGAAAATATGAAAATACAAAAACAAAGGAAAGATTCCACAGGCCTAAGTCTACATTAGGCTGTTGAGGTTGGTCCAGGGAAGAACTAACCCGATGCGTGTCCTGCTTGCCCAATAAATACAGTCCGCAATGGGTCTTCTACCGTGGCCTGTTTATATCACCTCCAAGAAAGTCAATTTCATTTTTTCTTCTGCATTTAAACCCAATACATTACCCACAGACCTGTCACGGTGAAAAGCTTTCACCTAGCCACACACGTATGTATGCTTTGCTGATAATTACATATAAGCCTTTCCCAAAGGCCCATCCACACAGTGTTCAAATGTAAAATAACAGATTAATTAGCGCCACTGACGGGAAAATAAACAAAAAGTTGTGTAATGGGTCTGACAGGCCTATATATGATAAAACATCTAATGTGGTCACTACTATACATTTTATTTGCCTTCTTTTTCCTGGAATTTGACGAGAGGTACATTTTAGTTGGAATTTTAGGTGTACCTTCAAATTCGGAATAACCTTTAAGCAAGCTCTTGCTCCGTTTCTACTGCAGGAAAACGGGTGCTCTTTTTGGCCATAGTGCACAGCCAATAGCAGTGTTGCTGATCAAGGTTTCTACTATCGATACATACCCCCTTTTAACCCAATGTATGAACATGTAATTATCCTAGAAAACTCAGTCCACCTATACTAATCATAAACAACGAGGGAGTTCAAAGAACCGACTTAGCCAGATCATGATTAGCAAGATTATGTGATCTTGGATGAGTCATTCCATCTCGGATGTAACAAGCAAAATACAAAGAAGGGGCCCTAGGGCTGTATATAGAAAAAGTATTGCAAAATGCACTGATCCTTGGACTACATCAAGTGGATGGACATTAGTTTTTGAACAGGTGGAGGAAGTCAGCTGCGGAAAGCTAAGGGTGCCAACATTCACAAGGTGGAATTCTATGTAAGAGGCAAATTCCAGAATCATCACAGTTCCCCTAAATGAACTGAATTATGTGTGTAAAACTGGGAATCAAGTGCAATAATGAAATGGAGTACCAATTCTTGAGAGAGTACAGCACTGATTCAGCCTCTGACAGTAGCACTGCACATCTTAAAAGGGGATGAGTGCACCTATGGGGCTTTACTACCAACACACACAAGCTTGATGTCAAATACACTTCAAGTCGAGTCAAATTGAGCTTTATTGTCATTAGGCTATATGCGGGTGCATACAGTAGAACGAAATGTCGTGCCTCACAGAACCACGGTGCTACATAAATACAGGCATACAGCAATAATTGGTTATTGGTTCCATGTCGGTTTTTGTGTCTGTAGTTTTGTTACAGCATGAATAATATTTAGACGAAAAAAAACATGCAACTTACCATCCAGTACCATGTTCCACATCCAGTTCCAGTATTGTCTCAAAGCGTTGACAGGCGTTTGGTCTGAAGAGCACATCAACACTGTGGGAGGCTAGGGGAGGAAGCACACCCTTGCATGGCTCCACTGTGATCTAGACACACAAAAACACCCACAAACACAAAGTACAAGGGTCAAATATGTAATGGTATGTATGCATTAAATGATCTTTAAGTATTTGTATACAAATCCCAGGTCCTACTCAAATCTCAGTTTCAGATGCATATAAAAATCTGTGTACCTCTTTGTGCATATGGCTACACTGGGGCCATTAGTAAACAGAGATAATGCATGCACAAATAATGTCAGTTTCCTTAGCATTCAACTCAACACGCTGATAAGTTCAGGTGACATTTTTCGGCTAGCCAGCATTTCTCTGTGAATGACACAGTGCGTTGACTCACATTCAGGTGCAACCTCCTTTACCCGAGGAGTGAAACCAGAAAGCCGTACAGCCATAGCAGCAGCTCCGTCCGTGCATATGCCCACATAAAAGGACCAATTTACTTTTCCTGATATGTAATCATCCATGTAATCATCCCGAGACTTAGTAGAATAGTTCTGCAGCTGATGTGTTGGTTGACAACAATAGTGCACATAACATATCCTCCAGCACATCCTCCTGATATACAGTATATCGCATATAAACAAGTAGTGTCGCCTTGTTATCAACATCAGTAGACTCGTCAAATTGGATTGCGTACCACGGTGATTTATTACTCCTCACTTTATTACTTCTCACTATTCCCTGTGATATTCTCAATTCGCCTAGTGACGGTGCTAGCCGAAAGAGGAACCTGTGCTATCTTTTTAACTGCAGCCTCTCCTTGAAGTTCACGGCAAATATGCGACCTTAGCGGCAGCAGGATCAATTCTTCAACAATAGTGAAAGGTTTCTTCGCCTCAGCAATACGATTAGCCACTAAGTATGACGCTCTCTGCATTCACATGTGTTGATGCAATGGCCGTCAGTAATTGCTTCTTCCCTTCTTGTTCACGTTTTTTTCTTTCAAAAAACTCCAAAGGCTTGTCTTTTAATGCAATGTGTTTGGTCTCCAGGTGCTTAGGCAATTTTGAAGCCTACATAGATTCATTTGCTAGCTTGTCGCCACATTTTACACAGAGTTGGCTTGGCGCTTGAGAATCACCTGTAGGGATTAACCTGTATTTTAAGTAGGACTCTTAATGTAGGACTCTAAGTAGGACTTTTAAATGCAGATTTCGTCGTCTTGGAAGTCGTAGGCTCTTCCTCTGTCTCCTCATTGGGCCTTTTCCCCTTTCCAAAGATTCGCCAATGATGTTTGTTTTTTACTAATTTTTGCTAGCTTGTGGGCTTAATTTTTGGGGTAACGGCTGGTAACCTATCACGTGACCGAGACCTGTCAATAGGCACAGACGCATGCATTCGTCGCCAACCACCCTCCAGAGGAAACCCATTTCAGCCATTTTGTTTGTGGCTGAAAACCACAATTTTATTTAATCTGACAATACAACGCTATTCAGGTCAAAGTTTCAATAGCGTCTAGCAAACACCACGTGCTTTCGTTTGTGGTGAGATGATGGGAAAGCCTTTTGTCTTCAATGGGTTAGGGTTAGCCCTAGCCCATCGACAACGGAGGCTGAGAACACGGTCCACCCAGACTCAATGACCCCAGTCCCCCCAGGATCTGTGAGAAACTCTCCCGGAGGTGCGAGTTGAAGATCCTGCTAACAGAGGGCTCCTCCAGACATTCTCAACAGTCCCTCACAATACGCTTGGGTCTGCCGAGTCTGTCCGGCGTCGTCCCCAGTGGAGCCAGCTCACAATCAGGTAGTGATCAGTTGACAGGTCCGTCCCTCTCTTTACCCGAGTGTCTGAGACACGAGGCTGCAGGTCAAAGGACACAACAACAAAGTTAATCATCTAGGCCTAGGGCATCCTGGTGCCACGTGCACTGATGGACGCCCTTGTGATCGAACATAGTGATTGTTATGGCCAGCACAGAAGTCCAATAACAAAAGACCGCTCGGGTTTAGATTGGGGGGGCCGTTCTTCCCGATCACTCCACTCCAGGTGCCACTGTCGATGTCGTACTGTCATACTGGTCAGTGCACTGTCCAGTACCCCTCTCAAGGACTTCACCCTTCACCTAAGCAAGCCCACGACAGCTCGCCGCCTCTTTCTGTGGGCAACGCCAGAGAAATTTAGAGTCCAGCCTCTCTCAAGGATAATGGATCTGGAACCCAAGCTGTGCGTGGAGGCAAGGCCAACTATATCAAGCTGACGTCCCGCACAAGCTTGGGCTCCTTTCCTGCCAGCAAGGTGACATTCCATGTCCCCAGCGCTAGAGACCGTGTGCATGGCCTCGGTCGTCCAGGCACCTGCCCCTGACCGCCATCCAAAACACACTGCACCGGCCCTCTACGGTCCTTCCTGTGGGTGGTGGGCCTGCAGGAAGGTTATCCCACGTCGCCTTTTCGGGTTATACCCGGCCGGGTCCCATGGGCAAAGACCCGGCCACCAGGCGCTCGCCTGCGAGCACCCACCGCAGGCCTGGCTCCAGGGTGGGGCCCTGGTAACGCCACTCCGGGCGACGTAGTGATTCTCTTTTGTTTTGTTTTCATAGGGGTTTATAGTGAACATTTATTGTTTAACAATACTACGATTTTAATAATTAACTATCGGAAACGATCTAATTAACTATTGGAATTAATGTAATAAAAAAATGACGATACTTTCAAGACAGTAGAGCTGCATCATCTAAAGGCTGGCATGTGAGACATGCCATGCCAGCAGGATGTTACTTCTTGTCGAGCTTTTGTCCTTAAGGTAAGTTTGTGGAATCAAAAATCATAGTTATGCATATCTACTTACAGATTAATAGTTATAGGATTCTGACTAAATGGAAATGGCACTTTTAATACTGCTCGGTAAAAGAAAATGGTTAAATTGCTGTTGAATATATAATGTCTTTTTCTGTGTATCCATTTTTTCCAGTTTGCAGAATGCATTTTAAAAGAGGAGCCTATTGCATTTTCTAATGCAACAAACAATGTGACTGACATCAGGTGACAGATAGTTGTCACTCACCTCCAGAACACTGGTATGCAAATTCAGAGATATCATTTTTGATTGTATTGCAAACAGTATTTACTACGGTGTTTGCAATATAAAAATTATAGAGTCTGTTGTCATTTTATTTATAGATGACCTATGTCAACTATGCCACTTATGTTGGGAGGTGGACAGTAAGGATGGAGACATCATCTGGGTAATTATAATTTGTGACCTGGTATTGCTTACAATACTTGTTCACTACTAGACACATTTATAATGAAGCATTGGTATTTCTTTAAATATGTGACAGTTGTTACCATTCCTAATGTTTGATCATTCATTGTCATTCCTCCAATTGTCTTGATGTTAATTCAAAATTTGTT
The DNA here is from genome assembly GCA_036571765.1 of Plecoglossus altivelis. Taxonomy (NCBI): domain Eukaryota; kingdom Metazoa; phylum Chordata; class Actinopteri; order Osmeriformes; family Plecoglossidae; genus Plecoglossus; species Plecoglossus altivelis. Next base: position 46,484 of record BROE01000024.1, on the reverse strand, counting down.
GGGGTTGGCTGTCACAACTGCCTCAGATGGTTGCATCAGGGTTGTGCCCGGATCCAGCTGACAAAGGAATACATCTATGCTGCCTGCTATCACCCTGAAGTGTTTTAATTTCATTTCACTTGTAAAAATTCTTATTTAAACTATCACTATTTCTTTGTTTTCTTCTATGTTTTGTTAAATATACATTTTTTGGCTTAAAATAAATGTGACAGTCCTTTAACACCCCCCATGCCACCGCAGATACCTCCCACACCCCCCACCACATCAACCATCAACACCCACACAATGCTGACTCTCTCTATTCAAGAGGGGGGAGTCAACAAAGGGTTCAAGAAACAGAACCCCCGCAAAGCAGCTGGACCGGACACTGTCTCCCCTGCCACGCTAAAGCACTGTGCGGACCAGCTGTCCTCGGTGTTCACCAACATCTTCAACACCTCCATGGAGACATGCCACGTGCCAGTCTGCCTAAAATTCTCCACCATCATCCCTGTGCCCAAGAAGTCCAGACCAACAGGACTGAACGAATACAGACCCGTCGCGCTGACGTCTGTGGTAATGAAGTCCTTTGAGCCCTTGGTACTGGCACACCTCAAAAACATCATGTACCCCCTCCTGGATCCCCTGCAGTTCGCCTACAGAGCCAACATGTCTGGATGGCGCAGTTAATATAGCCCTACACTTCACCTATCAGCATCTGGACTCCCCAAACACCTACGCCAGGATCCTGTTTGTGGACTTCAGCTCTGCCTTCGATACCATCATCCCTGCTCTGCTTCAGGACAAGCTCTCCCAGCTGAACATGCCTGACCCCACCTGCAGGTGGATCACAGACTTCCTGTCTGACAGGAAGCAGTGCGTCAAGATGGGAATGCAAGTCTCTGACTCCAGGTCAATCAGCACCGGAGCTCCTCAAGGCTGCGTCCTTTCCCCTCTGCCCTGTACACCAAGAGCTGCACCTCCAGTCACCCGTCTGTCAAGCTCCTGAAGTTTGCAGACAACACCACCCAAATCAGGCTCATCTCCTGTGGGGATGAGTCTGACTACAGGAGGGAAGCTGACCTGGTGTAGCCAGAACAACCTTGAGCTAAATGCTCTGAAGACAGTGGAGATGGTTGTGGACTTCAGAAAGGACCCAGCCCCACTCTCCTCCATCACCCTGTGCGACTACCAGGTCAACACTGTTGAGTTCCTCCGTTTCCTGGGCACCACACTCTCCCAGGACCTCAAGTGGGAGCTGAACATCGCCTCACTGGTTAAGAAAGCCCAGCAGGGGATGTACTTCCTGCGGCAGCTGAAGAAATTAAACCCGCCAAAGACAGTAATGGTGCAATTCTATATGGCCATTATTAATTCCATCCTCACCTCCTCCATTACCGTCTGGTACGCTGCTGCCACTGACGAGGACAAGAGCAGACTGCAGCGCATCATCCATGCCGCCGAGAAGGTGATGCTGCAAGCAGGCTACAACCTGCCATCCCTCGAGGACTTGCACACCTCGAGGTCCTTGAGGCGAGTGAGGAAGATTGTGGCCGACTCCTCCCACCCTGGACACTCTTTGCTTCAGCTGCTCCCCTCTGGCAGAAGGCTGCAGTCCATCAGGACCAAAACCTCTCGCCACAGGAATAGCTTCTACCCCTCTGCTATTGCCCTCTTCAACAGGGCCAAGGACTCAGTATGACATTGCCACAAACTACCAACACCCCCACACCCCCGCTCCGGGACCCTCCCACTGCACTCTGCACAAGCCACTTTAGCACATGACATGACAACTTAAAACTACCACTGCGATTTTACACTACTGTGTATATATCCCCCCCTTTTATTATCCCCCCCCCCCCCCCAGTTGTTGCACTACTGTGTATATACCCCACTTACTATAGTTATATTAACCCCATCTGTATAGCTGGTGTCCACTTTTTATCTTATTTATATTTTATAATATATTTATTATATTATGGGTGCATGGTGGCGGTGCGGTTAGAGCCCTTGCCTCCCAGGGAGGAGATCTTGGGTTCAATTCTTGGGCTGAATCCGACATCTCATGATCTCTCTGGGTGGAGTCTGCATGTTCTCCCCATGTTACCGTGGGTTCTCTCCGGGCACTCCGGCTTCCTCCCACCTTCCAAAGACATGCGTGTGATAGGTTAATTGGTGTATTGAGAAATTGCCCCTAGGGAGTGGATGTGTGAGTGAATGGTTGTCTTGTGTCTCTGTGTTAGCCCTGCGACTTGCATGGCAACTTCAAACCTACCTCTGTGATTTTGTACTACTGTGTATATACCCCAGGCTCCCCCTGCACTATATATATGTCCCACTTACTATAGTTATATTAACCCCTCTGTAAAGCTGTGTCCACATTCCTTAATCTTATATTTATATTTTATAATAATATTGATCTACCTCTTATGGGGTGCATGTGTTGGCGGTGCGGTGTCGAGCCTTGCGCGTCCAGGAAGGAGATCTTTGGTTCGATTCTTGGGCCAAATCCACCTTCACATGATCTCTCTGGGTGGTCTGCATGTCCTCCCTATGTTACCGTGGGTTCTCTGCGGGCACTCCGGCTTCGTCCCACGTCCAAAGACATGCATGTGTTAGGTTAATTGGTATATTGATAAATTGCCCCTAGAGAGTGGAGTGAATGGTTGTCTGTGTTTCTGTGTTGGCCCTGCGACTTGCTGGCCCCAGTCCAGGGTGTACCCTGCCTATGGCCCGAAGTCTCATATCTCTTGGAAGTTGCCCTGCTTGACTTATTTAGTGTTTATTTGAATGAAAGAAATGCAAAATTAGCTATGAATTTCATAAAACGTTCTTTGTTCTGATCCCGCTGATCAGGTCAGATCACAACACGTCACTACCAAAGCAGAGTCCCTGACTGGTTAACGTCCCTGTGAATATTTGCCAAAATTCAAGTTTTTCAATGGCATCAGATGCAGATTTGCCCATCAAACGCAGATTTGTGCCGCACTAGATGCAGATTTGCGCCGCAGGACCTCTACACGGGCGTTTACATTGACCTTTGTGATTTTAAATTGTTTTGATATTTTCTGAGGTAATACATAGGTACATATATAGGTGCCCCCCTCGTTATATCATCAGGAATAACATTCAGAGGATCTTACTCATCACCCTGCTCTAGTACTACCGCCAGAGAAGACAATGCTGTATATTCTGGCCTTGTTCCCATTGGCCTCTCTCGCAGACACACCAGGGCATAATATATGTTATATATAACCTCCACTACATAGAAAGATAACTTTAAATCTTTACTAACCTTTATTATATTACTTTAATTCTCTGCAAATCAATCACTAGAATATGGCTAGCGAGTGAAAGCCAGTCAGCATTTCAACATGGAATGTCAATCGTGTGTCGGTTGAGCTGGCTAGACTTTGAAGCTAGAACAGGAAAAAAGTTACGTAGTGTAACAACACTGATCTAAAAGGAGAAAACACACCAGGGATGCCAACAACTTATGCAACTCTGCGCCAGGCATCATTTTTATTGTTACCGTCTCTGTAATCGTACAGAGATATATCAAACAACACTATATGGGCGGAGACACATAGGATACCTTTGTTCACCATCTTGAAATTGTAAAAGCTAAAAATGTTTAACCTGGCCAACGGTTGATAAGTTACAAGAAAGCAATCCGATTGATCAACGCCTGTGTTTAACGCTCCTCATTTGCAAAAGTTTAACTCAACACGCTCCGCATGCCTTCCTGCAATGCCCTATGCAAGCGTCGATGCTCGACGCGTTGCATTAACAATGAATTGGAAGCTGACACCCCGCGACGCTGTAGTGGACAAGGTCCGTAAGACTACCGGGGGATACATTCTCACTCAAATGTCAAAACTTTCGTGAACTAATTCAAAATTCTGATCCGACTGATCAATAGAGAATCACTTTCTCTCTTAGAGTGTTTCCTCCTCAACATTTTTGGTGTAGAATTTGCCGAGATGAATATAACAGAAACACATAGACAATGATTGATAGCGACATCATACGCTTGCAAATTAAGCTTGCAAATGAGATGAACACATGGTCGAACAATACCGATTTTTCAGCAACAGCTTCATAGAAAATCCAATTTTAAATTGTCCCAGGTTTTCAAAACTGTACTGGCTGAAAAGCTTAAAAAATACTAATTTTGTGTTTGACTTCACAGGGATTTTGTCATAAACAGACATCAGCTATGCCTGTCCCGAGTGTTTGGTTCCTTAGGATGATTATGGAACGTTTTATAATTCCTTACAACAGCGGTCCATTTTCAATATTCTTGACATAATATTTTTTTTTCTTGTTTGTGATTCCCGTGGAAGTAAACAGAGCAGCGTGCATCTTAACTAATGTCTAAAATGTAAGTGGATTCCATTGAGTGGCATGACAAAGGTAATCTATAGACCTAAGCCTGAAAGCTTTGCTGAAAGCAATGGTTTTACAGCAGGAGTTTTGATATGTGAGATTCATATAAAACAGAGGTGCCAATGGACTGTGAGATTTCCTATACATTCATTTTACCTCCCAAACTGCCGTTATTCCACTATGACAAGGTAAAATTAAATTTTCAATGTGTCACCCCTTTAAATAAAAGAAAACATAAGAATTTCAAGTACCTCTGTATCTTTGTCTGAAAGGTTGTTGGCCAGTTCTTTCAAGGTCCAGCAGGCCTCCAGCTGGCTGGGGTTGAGTATGGTCACCTTGGACTGGGCCTGATCCCCCAGCCTCAACAGCCCCAGATTCACACTAGGAACACTTACAGACAGGTGAGGGCCCTGGTGCACATCAACAAATAAGTGACACCATAGTTGCTTGATGTATAAACAAAAACAAGAAAAGTGTATTACAGTCTTTAACAATACGTGCTACAGTGGACATTTTTGAGTGTCTCACGCGTTACCTTGAAAGTGGCTGTTATATTCAGAGTGACAGGATTGTTGTGGTTCTTAATTTGACACTGCAAGCTGGCCACAACCGTACCTGCTCTCCCTCCAGTAAGAACCAGTTCCAAGTCAAAACACTCATTTGCCGCTGGACCACAAAAAGGTCAGAACAAAAGAAGACACAGTAAAACCTACAAATACAATGTTAAAAATCTAACCCCATGCCTAAATGAAAAGTACTTTAACCTAATAATACTATGTGATGGAAATAGACTTCATTATTTCTGATATTATGCATCATACCAAATTCTCCACTAGGAGGCATTACTTCCATAATGTGGTAATCATGCTTTCTCTCCCATTCGAAGCTGATCGAGGATTTGCTGTTGTTCCACATCTAACACACAAAAGTAATAGCAGGATAAAATATCTTAGACAACAGTAAAGTGAAGGTAAAATTGTGATAAAATTGTCCTCGCTGTCATTTCATTTTTTAGAATGGTACACTTCTCATTTCTAAAGGCAATTTTTCTCAATGATTTAATCAAGCACCTGCGTGCATACAAATCTGTCCAAAAATGGATTTAGGTACAAATAGTGTTTGGCTACCTTGAACTTTCTGCGGATGGTAATACCAACGAAGACCTCTCCTGGGATGTGAATTGAATATGGCTCCAAAATAATTTTATATGGTTCGGTTGTCCCCTTCACCTCTATCTCCATCCCAATGATATCTTTCTTTTCAGCTGCTGTATTTAGAGTGTGTGGGGCCCTGTAAAACAAGATGTCCTCTAAATGCATGTGTATATACACATTTATATGCACAATATTTCTGCAGCATTTTTTGCTTTAAAAGTGTTCAGTGTTTTGTTATTTACCGATCATTACTGGGCTCCTTGGGCAGATCTGGGATGTCTTTCAAAACCAGGTGGCACACACTATTGTAGTCCTTCAACTTGGAAATGTACAGAGTCAAGACAGAGTTACAGAGTCATGAAAGAGTTGGAAACCTCCTACATAAAGATAAAATTGTTGCTTGTTTTAGAATGAGCAAGGAAAGTACATTCGATTTGACTTGATATTTGAGTCAATATTCAGAGGGACCTGTTTTATTAAGTATTCATATATTCAATCCTTTGATGTTGTCTACCTCTTGAGGCTTGTAGCTTAGCAGGAACTCAAGCTCCTGGAGAGGGGCAAGGACACCTGTGATGGGGCTGACGTAAAACCCCAGATCTGTGGCTAGGTGGTAGTGGATGTGGGAGGGGTCAGGGTTCGCCCCAGGAAGCAAAGACTGCAGATTAGGCTTCATTACCTGCCAGTAAAAGGGCAGCTCTAGACAACTATATGAAAGAGACAGAGAGGTAGGGGAGAGAGCCAAACAAGAGAACTAAGCTTTATTCAACCTTACTCTGTATTTAAATTAATTTACCAGTAAATAAAAGGCAAGCATCCTATTCTTTCGGAACTCTACTACAATGCATCTCATTTACGTGTTGTTCTTAATGACAAGCTTCTTCTGCTGGATAAAGTAGGGGTTGACAGGACCGAACCAGAGATGGTGCTCAGCTGTGACATCACAAAGCTCCTTTTGAACTGGAAACTCCTCCTCACCCAGCACAGCCATGAGTTCCAGGAGAACCTGCTGACCCTCACCTGGGACACAAACATAAACACTGGGTCAATAAGCAGTATTGACATATGGAATACAACAATGATTTTAAATGCACACAATAAGAGTTGAAAGGAATAGAATATATGCAATTCACCTTTGATGGTGATATCTTTAACCTGACAGTTGTCACACACAATGGTGAACACTTGGGAGCAGCTCTCTGCAGTGGTGGGAAAGAAAACCACCTGTGACATGACAAACCAACAGGATTTGGGTGATCAGACATTGAGCTTACTTCATTCAGTTTTCATTCAGTTTTCAAGTTGAAACCATGGTATTCTTCATTTAGGTTAAGGTAGATTGTGTATACCCCCCAACCCCCCCCCCATTGGATCACTGTGGGACCTAACATGTACCTGTGCATGAACATTTCCGCAGATGAACTTAAAGTGTAATAGTTACTTCTTGTTACGTTTTTGCAATGCACACTTTTTTAAAATCTTTAAGTACATACAGTATATATCAGGAGTGTAAAAGGTAAAACTCTAGGTAAAACTCATATAATAAATTATTTTCTTCCAAGCTTGCCGACACAATACATTACTTTGTTATAGAAACTCCTTTTGCTTAACCACTATACAACAGTTCAGGGACATCAGCTGATATCAGTTGTGGCAAGGTCATCAATAATTAATAAATTCATTTGAGCACAAATTATGTTTTTTGAACTTCATGTAACATTGTTTTTATCTCAATAAGATGATAGGTCAGCCTATCATTTAGAAGAAATCTTTTGTTTTGTAATGTTTTCTCATCCTACCTCAATTCCAACTTGTGAGCCGAGCCCGATACCTTGTACTCCTGTGTGTGTGCTGCAGTGGCTATTTGGAAAGCTTAGAGGAGCACGCTGACATGGAATTTTACAAGCGTAAGTTTGTGTTTTTGGTTGAACTGGTGTAATTTTACGAGCGTTGATTGGGATACTGCATTATTTTTTCCAGGATTTTCAATCTCAATTAAGGCACTGATTAACAAAGTAAATTGTTAAAACTAAAACTTTTATTTTGCTGGGACAGAGCAAATTTATATCACATGCCAGGAAAAGGTTCTAACAATGCCCCTGATGTATATTATGGATACTTGGTGTAAATGTTTATAATTGCAAGAAATTTACTTGTGGAACAATATTTCTGTAAATAATGTGTTTGTTAGGACTTACACCAATTTGCTAGCATTTATTAACTCAATCTCTGTTTTATGCTTGAGCTTGTTAGATGCACTATATATAGGTTTTTCAGTATGTGAGAGAATGCCTGTTTAACATACATTCACAGTAGGCTGTGACTTAATGTGCCTTGATAGTATTTAAAATTGTATTGTTTGAATTTGTTTGTAATTGAATTATCTTTAACATTATATACAAAGTATGCATGTCAGTTGTGCTTGTACATGAATGTGTGCTTTCATTCTTGTGTTGTATTTTCTTGTTTTACCAAAATTAAGAATATTTCAGTAAACGTCATTAGAAAAGTCAGCGTTGTGATTATTGGACATTTTGAGTTGTTAGCTACCTGTCTAGCTCTGCATAAAAGCAAAGTGCAAGTGCAGACTACTTTCGGCACAAAATAATTCAACAACCTTCTCTAACTGGTGGTCACCACAGTGATAAACAGTTCAATCTCACCTGTACCACTGCAGTTTGACTTGGCTGCAGTTCAAAGAGAGAGGGAGTCACTCCAAAGGGGGGCTGCTCAGTGAAGCTGGTTTTTACTACCGACTGGATAAAGAAAAGTGTAAGAAACGTAAATAAATTCTATACTGTATCATTTCATATGTAATTTGGCATATGTGTGTTTCCTGCTGTGGCCTTCATTACCTTTGACATTACAATTTGGTTTCACTATAAACATGTATACTACAATACAGAATGAAAGTATACTTTCAAATATATAATATGCCACGACGAATTAGATTTGATATATCATTATACAATGAGAAGAACGTATTATGGTAAAACATTTACCCGGAGGTTTGAGGTTGGCCATTGGCTTTTGGGAATTATGCAGAAGGTTCCGGGACTGAGGCCCTCGTTGCAGCACAGGAACTCAACAAACTTCACACCTCCCACCAGACAATAGCCACAATCCAGAACACTGGGCACTAGTCACACAAACCAGCAGGATTTTATAATATGCATAAGAAAGTACATTTATGGGAGGTATAATAACCTAAAAGTTGTACAATATCATTCAATAATGGAGGAAGCGTCCGCAGAGTTGATTACTGTATGATATTGTACACCTCGAAGGGCATTATTCCACTTTTAATTTTTTTACAAACTTCAATTTATGTTTTCATGCGTTTTGCAATCAAAATCCAATTGTTTTCTACGTTAACTGACTCTGATATTTCTAATCCACACATCTTTTTTGCTGCAAAAAGCTAACACTGTGCTAGCAAAATTTGAGGGCAATACCATTGCCTTCGAATTGCCATGTGTCTAGTTGACAATTTATAAATGCAGGTATAATAGGACAATCTGCTTGACAAGAAGACTAATTACCTAACCAGCCATGAATGTCACTTTCCACAAATCTATATCAAGATTTTCACCAACAAATGATCATCCATGGCCTACTGTCAGTTGCAGCCTGAAGTAGCGATTTATAGCAAATGTTAAGTGAGATGATTGCTGTAACACAAAGTATAAGTGAGTTTAGAGGGGCGGTGTAACCTACTTCTTGCGATATTTTCTTGAATTTCTAATGTAGTGAACGCAGCCAGCTCAGGCTAATGCTTTTAGGCCAGACTTGATGTAGTATTCCAACAATGTCATTGGTTAACAGGATCATTTTCATAAGTCATGTGAAAGAAACTTGAATTAAATGCACTCCACAGATTGGCACCAATGGAAATCATAGGCCAGAGTTTTTGGTTGTCTAGTCGATATGTTAGAAGCTAGCTTATCAATAAATTGAATTAAATTGAATTCTTATCCAAGATGGCGGCCACACGCGTAGGGACACCTCTATCCAACTACCTTACACCTCCTCTCTCCTCCCACGCAGCGGGCTACTCCGGAGCCCCGACAAGACGGTTGCTTTTATGTTCCGTTTAATGTCGTCTGTTTTCGTGTCCTCCCCTACTTACACACATCATCATTCCCGGATGCTTTATTCGTCATCACGCTTATCCTGATTCTCCTATCACTCGGGAGTACACTCACCTGGCACAGATAATCATTCATATATAACTAGATTACGCTATCACTCAAATACGTCCTTTTCCTTACCGAACCATCATGAAAAAACATCTACAACTAACACTACAAACAACTCCTGCACACTGATTACAATCATCCTATACCTCCTCTCCTCGCGCTAAGCCGAGATAACCTATCTACTACGGCCTTTTTGTTTTACCATTATCTCTAGAAGATCCGAAGCCTCACGATGAACCTCATCACCTCCTCTCCACTCTACCTCGCTCGACTCCCATTACTCTACAATACTGATTACCCTCGTCGGCCCATCCGCCTCATGATGCTACCCTTTCCATTCCCTCCGCACCTAAAGGTACCACGCCGTCGAAATAGACGGTGCGACGCAGAAAGGACAAAGCTCGCGTAAGGCGCGCGGGGGAGTTATCTAATATACCTCTCCGAGCTACGGTTGAGGGCTACACTTCCTACCCCTACAAAGAACCGGCTCTTTCCCATCACACTCTCATTTGCCTTCTAACGTTCAGCCTCACTCTTGGATACAAATCGGGACACACTTGCGACCACTATAATTCAACCCTCAGCCTATCTTACCTCAGCAAATGACGCGCCATGCGGACTTTCGTTGTTGCGCGTTTGTCTTCACTGAGACACGGCTAAACGACAACATCCCAGACTCTCTTCTCAATTACAACCTACTCGCACCTCTGCTTAAACTGCTACTACACACACTGATTTACAAATACTTAATTATCCGAGCGACAGAGATTCGTCACTGGCTGGAAAGACTCGCGGGGGCAGCTTGTGTTTTTATGTCAACAAAAAATGGTGTAACAATGCTCCGGTAGTATCCAGATACCGCCCACCGCTGGTGGAGTTTATGATTGTGAAATGTCGTCCGTTCTATCTGCCAAGGGAGTTCACGTCCATTGTTATGGTCGCTGTATACATTCCTCCGTGTGCTAACGCAAAAGACGCGCTTCGTGTACTGTACAGCGCCATCAGCGAGCAACAAACATATAACCCGACGGCTTTTTCATCGTGGCCGGTGACTTCAACCATGCAACCTTAAAGTCAGTTTTGCCTAAGTTTTACCAACATGTGAACTTTGCAACAAGGGGAAACAACACACTAAACGTTGTTTACACAACAGTTAGGAAAGCATACAAAGCCGAACCCTGCCCTCACCTCGGGTACTCAGACCATATCTCTGTTATGCTAATTCCAGCATAAAGCACACTTCTCAAACTTGCGAAACCGATACTTTAGCAAATCACGGTATGGCCAGTAAATGCTACCTCTGCACTGCAAGACTGCATCCAGGACACAGAATGGAACATGTTCAAAGAGGCAACTACTTATAACAACCACACTGACGTACAGGAGTACACTGAAACTTTGACTGCTTACATCAAAAAGCGCACAGATGATGTGACAGTTACAAAGACCATTACCACACGCGCCAACCGGAAGCCATGGTTGACAGCAGATGTTCGCGGGCTGCTAAAGACCAGAGATGAAACTTTCAGATCGGGAGATAAAACAGCCCTCAAAACAGCAAGAGCCAATTTGTCCCGCAGCATCAAAAATCCTAAACGGTCATATGCCCCAAAAATCAACAATCACTTCGCAGACAGTAGGGACACACGGAGTCTGTGGCAAGCCATTCAGACCATCACAGACTACAAGCCCCTGCCACAGGCCTGTGATGATGACATATCCCATGCCCAAGATAACACTCAAACCACTTTTTCCACATTCACGTTTTGACCAAGCGACTACCCCTGGAATCATAATGTCACACCAGCACAAAATCTTCCCACTACCCCCAACGACCAGTCACTCTGTCTGTCTCCAGCTAACGTAAGGAAGACCCTATCTAGGATCAACCCACGCAAAGCTGCGGGCCCTGACAATATATCTGGCCGTGTACTGAAAGACTGTGCTGCACAGCTGACAGATGTCCTAACAGACATCTTCAACACCTCGCTGGCCAGGCAGTCGTCCTCACATGTCTCAAAATTCTCCCACACTATCATACCCTGTTACCCCTCCTCTCCGACAGAATCTGCTCTGCGTGTGTCTCCTGGTTTGCTAATAAACTACCGTCACCCAATAGCACTGACCCCTATCATAATTAAGTGCTTTGAGAAGTTAGTCTTGAAGAACATAAGAACCAGCATCCCTGAAACACTCGACCTGCTCCAGTTTGCATATCGTCTGAACCGCTCCACAGACTATGCAATCTCCTCAACCATCAATCTGGCACTTACCCATCTAGAGAACAAAGACTCTTATGTAAGAATGCTTTTCATTGACTTCAGCTCAGCATTCAACAAAATAATCCCACAACAGCTCACTAACAAATTAAACATACTGGGCATGAAAAATTCCCTCTGCAATTGGATTCTGGACTTTCTAAACGAAAGACCTCAGTCAGTCCTTGTCGGCCATAACACCTCGACCACCTCAACACTGAGCACAGGTGCTCCACAAGGCTGTGTGCTCAGCCCGCTGCTCGCTGCTCTTCACGCTGCTGACACGACTGCACTGCCAAGTTCAGCTCCAACCACATCAAGTTCGCTGAATTAAGACACAAACTATGATGTAGAACTCCTATCAGAAATCAAACAACGATGAAAAATAATCACAGTATAGAGAGGAAGTGGCACAGATGGCGAAATGGTGTGGGGCTGACAACCTGTCCCTCAACCTGAGCAAGACAAAGGAGGTTGTGATGGACTTCAAGAGAAACTCCGCGGACCACCCCCCACTTACCATGGACAGCTCGCCTGTCGAGAGAATCAACAGCACCAAATTCCTGAGGGTGCACATCACAGAGGACCTCTCCTGGACCACCAACACCAAGACACTCTCAAAGAAGGCACATCAGTTGCCCCTAACACTTTCTCCGCCGGGCTTGAAGAGAGCAAGTCCCTCCCTCCACCCCTCCTCACCACATTCTACAGGGGCACCTTTGAGAGTGTGCTGACCAGCTCCATCACTGTCTGGTACGGGAACTGCACTTCAGCAGACCGCAAGACCATCCAGCGAAAAGTGAACACAGCGCGAAGACAAATCGTGGCCTCCTCTCCGGGGTACACCTCAATCCTAGAAAATCTTACCACAACACACACACGATGCTTTCACTCAAGCATAGTAAGCCACATAGTATCCGCGTTAAGCGACCCGCACCCACCCCCCCAACAGCATCATTCCAGCCGCTACCTTATCATCAGGTAGATCCATACCCCCTATAACGGACCACCATGCATCCAAGAGCTCAGGCTAACCCTTAGACTAGATCAACAGCTTCTTCTTCCCCGCACGATGTGAATGACTGCCCTGAACTACATCCGGGAAGCCTCTATGACTAACTGACCCAAATAACTAAGACTATCAGTAAACTGGCACTAGTCACTCACCGACTGCACTATTCATTTTTCATACACACTGCCGTGTGAACACAAACTGCACTAAAGACTCTGTAATAATATGTATCTATTCCTCGCACATGTACAATACTCTAAGCACATGCACATACTCTATGCACATGCACAACGGTAAGTATTCGTACAGTTAGTATAAATGTTATTCTATGCATCACTCCCTGTTTTAGTCGGGAATTTAATGTTATATGGAGCAACATGATTATATATTATTTATACCTTTAAAAATGTTTGATTGTTAGACTGTACTGTTAAATGTCTGTACTTATGTAGCACCGTGGCTCTGTGAGACACGACATTTCGTTGCACTGTATGCACCCGCATGTAGCGGAATGACAATAAAGCACAACTTGAACTTGAACTTGAACTTGATTGACAAACAAAGGTTTGTAAACAGAATTTGTTGCTGTGGTTACTCATTTTAGACACAGGCACATTTTGCTATGCATCCAGTGCAATCAACTGATGTGTCTTTAATTAGAGGACCTTTTTGTTTGTGCTTTGAGTTGAAATCTCTCAAATCTTCAGAAAGGCACTGGTGTCTTCACTTGGACTTTTTCAGTTAACCAATCATGTTGGACAGAGATAGTTAGCAAACCAAGGTAGCAAACATATCTATACAAAACAATGTTGACACAGGCCCTAACTCTGTCCTTTAACTTACGATTCCACTATAGTACTGAATATGCTGCGTTAATTTATTGCATTTCCTATGCATGTGCCTGATTCAGCAAAATACAGATCGAATATCACATATTTTTCCATTCTGCTCCCAGTCATGATTATGTGCCTTAAATTCAACAGTTATTGAGTACACTTACATATAGTGGTATTACAGAAACATTATAGACAAGGTGTGTGTAGTGACACTCACGTGTGAGTATAGGTGGGGGTCTGCAAGCCTCTATTGGCACCAGGAGTGGGTACTGCGCTTGGGTCTCCACCACCAGGAAGTCCTCAAAGTCTGCCAATGAGTCTGGAGAGAAGCGCACTGTGTACTGGCAGCTCATGCCAGGGGCAACAATACCTCCCTCACCAGGAAACCTTCCTGAGGGCAGATAATTAATAGTGAACAATATTTTAAATGCTTTCCCAAATATTCATATGAACTAAACATTTAGAAAATGTTGTTTTGTGTCCTGCATTATTTGATTTTGTATGTAGAAAGAACAATATAACTATAATGAATCTTATTTCAATTTCATTCCAGAGAAAACTTTTAATGACCCAATCAATATTATTTGTAATATTTGCACATCTAGTGAGCTACAGGTGACTGTGATATATTTAAAAGCATATTCAATCAGTCCGAATATAATTGTCATTCTGTTTTGTGTCACAGTGTGAATGAGCTAAGAGCTACAGTTGGAAAAATAAATCATCATCTGAAGTGATTGATACAAGAATGCAGCCAAGCATGGACAATTTTGGAAAACCTGGTCTTAGAGTTTTGCAAAGGATTCTTTTAAACAAAAGTTTACATACAAAGTAAGACATTTGCATTGCATCATTCATTGGCAACTCAATGTTCTGATATGTTATTCTAAAATAGGTTATTCCATTAGGACCCCACTAATTAGAAATACATTAATAATATCTGTATAAACTAAATTAATAACTACTATGAGCCACTAGAAAAACAGTATTGACATTTATAGCTATACTAGCATGCAGGTAGCCAGGAATGTTCCAGTGCGTGTGTGTGAGTGTGCAATGGTGCAACACACAACTTTACAATTTTACTGACTATTAAGAAAAAATAAGAAAAAAGAGGCTAATTGTGAAATGACGGCGGCTCTAAAGACGGTGGGCCGTCACAGTGATGGCAAAGCACTGGACTTAGAAATTGACCATAGAAATCCATTGTTAGGATAAGTCATACTTTCAATCTGGTTGAACTAGAGGAGTTAGCATGAGAAGAGCAGGACAAACTGCCAATATTGAAACCAAAGCCATAAGATCTTGACTGTTATTTAAGGGTTCTAATTAATATCAATCATTAATTGGAATAAAATTGAATACGAAAAGTTGTTGTGAAGAACAAATCAAAAAATGTAAATTCACGTCCGAAGGGTCCTATTCCTAGAATAGATTTCCTCATTCAGTTTGTCCAATTATGTTTACTACTCAATTGATATTCAAAAGACTCACCCAGGCTAATGGAGAAGTGGGTAGAGGCAGGTGGAAGCACTCTGACGTAGCGGCTAGTAGTGGTCAGGTTTCTCAGCTCCACAGTCATCTATGGAAGGGATATGTACATCAAGTTATGACAATTTCTATACCTATATCAACTGCAGCAAATGGTTTAAATAGCTGAATGTCATATGTAGTGGGTGTGTACCTCATACACATGTCCCACTCTGTAGTCTGTGAAGAACACAATAGGTGGACTGGCAAGGAAAAGTGGGACAGGCTGAGCTGTTAAGCTATGGACATGACAACAAGTTAAAGAGTCATAGTTTGTAATTGTCCCAATCACAAAAATGTACCTTGTTACTTGAAACCTTAAACAACTGCTAAATAAAATAATGCATATAGATTGGATGTTGACAGTAGTATTACCTATGTAATCTCCCTGATTGTGTAAACACTACAGGGATTCTTTATTTGGTATAAGTTTACATTCTGTGGGCTACTCATAGTGACTATAATATCAAAATGATCAATTATCAAAAATTTGACATTAGTCAAATGTGTTTATCTTCTTAAAGTGTACTGCACTCCACACCTATCTGACCAAAACAACATAATCTGACCAGAGGCAAAACTTGGTAATGACTCTAGAGTGTAAACATTGCCAGTTAGGTTTATTTGCTAGAAGATAAAGCGTGTTTCAAAACTATTCACATTCCTACCAAAATGTATTATCGAACACATTTTGTACTTGTAAAAACTTCAGACATTTAACATATGACAAAGCTTTTCTCATGAAGTGAATACACATTACAATAGACCCCTGGGATATGATTCCCTTCCACCAAATATGAGCTGTTCATGTATTTATTCAGATTACCAATTAGATTACCTTTAACACCAGAAGCCCCAAGCATCAGTCATTTGATCTCAGTGAAATTCAAATAAATCATTTGTGCTCAATACAATTTTAGATCCCTGCTTTCATAACCTTTGCTAGTTTTATATTCCAGTAGTCGTTAGCAGTCTGAACCAGAACAAGCTAGGTTTCAGGCAATTTTACTGCGGATTCCCTTACAGTTAGAATGAAAACATACAAATTCAAATTAATGTTTAAAAAAAACAATTAAATGTTTTAGAACATTTTTAGTCATTCAGAGTTGTATGTTCTATCAGGTTCAGTTGTCCTTTAATGATTAATTTTAGATTTTAAGATCTAGCATTCATTTAGAGCATGTTTTTGTAAGCAAAACATTATAATTCACTACCCTTTGCACCCCTAGTTTTAAAACCTAGAATCACCTCTGGGCATTAGTGTGTAGTTAAGGTAAGCTCAATACTGCATATACTACTGCACATTTTTTGCATGACAAATTTGGGTGTCATTTTTGCACTAAGCTTTAGTTTAATCAACAAACAAAAGCTGTTGTTGAAAAATTGCTTTGTCCATCTTTGATCTACAGCAAAGTTCATCCTCTCTTGATGATTTGGAGAAGGTTATGCATGCTCTTGTGTCTTCCTGTTTGGGCTACTGTAACGCTTTGTACCTGAGTGTGAGTCAATCCTTTCTCTCTTGATCCGAAACAGAAACATGTACAAAGTATTACTACGTAAATGTATGGTCTAGCACCAGAGCTTTTGCAGTGGAAGACCTCAGTCAGTCCGTGTCGGCCATAACACCTCGAGCACCTCAACACTGAGCACAGGTGCCCCACAAGGCTGTGTGCTCAGCCCGCTGCTCTTCACGCTGCTGACACACGACTGCACTGCCAAGTTCAGCTCCAACCACATTATCAAGTTTGCTGATGACACAACAGTGGTAGGTCTCATCAGCAACAACGATGAAACACAGTATAAAGAGGAAGTGACACAGCTGGCGAAATGGTGTGGGGCTAACAACCTGTCCCTCAACTTGAGCAAGACAAAGGAGGTTGTGATGGACTTCAGGAGGAACTCCGCGGATCACCCCCCACTGACCATCGACAGCTCGCCTGTCGAGAGAGTCAACAGCACCAAATTCCTGGGGGTGCACATCACAGAGGACCTCACCTGGACCACCAACACCAAGTCACTCTCAAAGAAGGCACATCAGCGCCTACACTTTCTCCGCCGGCTGAAGAGAGCAAGTCTCCCTCCACCCATCCTCACCACATTCTACAGGGGTACCATTGAGAGTGTGCTGACCAGCTGCATCACTGTCTGGTACGGGAACTGCACTGCAGCAGACCGCAAGACCATCCAGCGAACAGTGAACACAGCTGCAGTTTGTATAGTTTGTATCCTGTTTAGTTTATGTATAGGAGAAATGTTATATTTATTTTAAATTGTTTGTTGTTAGACTGTACTGTTAAATGTCTGTACTTATGTAGCACCATGGCTCTGTGAGGCACGACATTTCGTTCCATTGTATGCACCCGCATGTAGCGGAATGACAATAAAGCACAACTTGAACTTGAACTTGGAAGGCCCTACAGACTTTTGAACAAGCTTCAGTTGGCAATTTCTTCATCTCAGTCTCAAGTATGTTTCAGGGAGCCTTAAAAACGTATCTTTTTTCCTAACAACGTGTCCAAACTGGATGCTATCAAACAACTGTGTACAGACTGTACACGTTTGCGAATTGTGTTCTTTTGTTTGAGAGGGGAAACCAGATAACGATTATTGCAAGACAGAAAAAGAGTCTCCAGGTTAATAAATAGGCTAATACAAATAGGCAGTGACATTGTCAAGAACTGTAGACTATTTTGTAAGGTGCTGGTTACTTACTGAGAAAATAATTAAGTTGGTATACAATATCACATTCACATTTAAAAAAGGTATACATTCAAGATCGCTATGGTGCCCACTAGATGGCCATGGACAGCACAAATGGTAAGGGCAGATACTCTGGTCAATTTGATGGGTATACCCAAGGATAAATTGTGGTGCAACAGCAAGGAATATAATATTGCAATAAAACAGGTTAGGAATAGACAGGATTGAAGACAGCTGGACAGTACACAGAGTAGACTTATTCAAGAAATAAAGCAGGCAATACCCATGGAAATATATAAAAAAATATCCAACACAGGGAATGCACAAAATGTTTAATGTTATTAAAATTACATTAAAATTGTTTGTTTTTTCCCTGGATAGGGGTGGGAACCTATAGAGGATGGAGACCTGTGTTAGTCAGAGCATGTTTGAATGGGGATTTAGTGGATCAATCAACAAAGTGACATTAAACCCAAACAAAGAGTGCATTTTATTAATGGCCCAGTTTCTATACGTTTTAAAAATTCTTATGAAATGAATGACACTGAATAGTTTGCCATGAAATGCTTGTCTCGCTGACTAGAAAAATAAATTGTAGGCCTATAGTGAGTAACATATACTTATGCACAAAGTTCGACATGTTGTTTCTGAAAAGTCTAAAATTGGCTGATTTAGATTATGTAGACTTAATTTAATATTCTAATCCGAGAGGGTTAGCATATTATAAAGTGTTTAATGTGTTTATACATTTAAATTGATGTTTAAATTTATAATACACTGTACATTTAAACATCAGTTAACTGCTTCTTTCTGAGTGAAAACTTAAAATCGTGGAGTAGGCTCAATTGTTTACATAAGGCCTATGTACAAAACTTCATACCTAGCAATCAGTACAGGAACCAGGGCAGATTCCCGCTGGCATGCTTGTCTCAGGAATTTAATGTAGGCATAGCAACGGACGCGTGTTTCCATCTGAACGGCATTGTGACGTCAGATTGGACAATTCTTAGCTCTAGGATAGTTTTTGGCATGACAGCCTCTCTACTACAACTAGGCTGACATATAATTACGTATGTTTAGTTTGTTTTACATCAATGGACTGAATATTATAAATAATCTAATCTTGGGCATTGGAACCCTTCTTTTTATCACAGATTATTCACAGAGATAAAGGCATTCAAGATGGCTACAAGGGGAATATCCGTTATCTCGTTAGTTTTTACTTTTGTTTTCTTATACCCTTCCTACCCCAACATGGGCGAACAACACATGATATGAGCTAAGAAATAAAGGTAGGGTCACAATTGAACAAAAAATAAGATTATAAAATTGGTCACAAAAACACATAACACATAAAACACTATCAAGAAACTCAAGGAAAAAAATGGATATTTAAATTTATGAAAAAGAGAATATAAACAGAGGAGGAAAACAGAAGCATAGGAAACCAGGCTCATGAGAGAAGGAAAGGCCTGACCGTCAGAAACAAAAGGAAGAGAATGCTAGCCCTTATTGAAGTCTACCTTAACAATGATAATATAACCATAATCAATGGGGAAACTGGGGACGTAAGGAAATGTGGCCAGATCTATCAGAAGAGGTACCTCAGATGCATGAGAACCTCCATGAAAATATTAAGAAGTTATACCAGCTGGGCATCACAAAGGTTACAATACTTACAGCAATCATGGCTGCATCATTTTGTGATCCCAAGGACATAAACTGCATATCTAAAAAATGCCATACAACACCGGTCCCTTCAGAGATTAACCCAAATGCAAAGGGCAATATACCTGTACTTTTTGTAGTTGTTAAACCTAAAACCCTTTACACTCAGGCCTACTTTCATTTGGTAAGGCAGAAAAATTGCAGCCTTCTTGCAATGGCTTTGAAAAGACAATTCTTGTTGATTAATAGTAAAATTAAAAGTAAATTATAATTGAATTAATCACCGAAGTATGAATGTATATTTTCCTTAACAAAACACACATCTTTGCCAAATATTAAAGCTACACTTTAGCATGTGCTTTCTGTAAGTGTAAACATGTGGTTTCGGTAAAGTGTGGTCGAAATATGCCCAGCATTGTCTTTCTACTGATGTCTTTGTTTTACAATTCTGTTTTCATTTGAACAAAACCACTGAGAAAATAAAAAGCAGGTGTATGTTACAATAATGACAAAATGATTTAAATAAAACATTACATCTGGTAAGCAATTGAAATATGTAATCATGACTAATCACATTACTTCCTATAGTTAATTGTGATTGAACACAAATGTATTCAATTTCTTTTATCTGTTCAAATTGTACCCAAATACAATATTTTTGAGGTGAAATTCCATTAAAAGGGTGTACTTAAAAAGTTCAGATAACTGGAGGACATAAAGAGGAAATTGTAGGGAGTTGTGTTCACTCACTCATAGGCTGTACCATATTGAACAAACAAATCGTTATGTCACAAAGACCTTCGTCTCCACTATGTAAATCGACCTGCATTCTGTGGCAGTTCATTTAGTTAACACTATGGTTACTTTGCTGAGGGTGGACCCGTGCATCGATTCTTGTCGAACGTGGTCGAGTGTTGTCTACCCTGCAAATGCTGCTGCTACAACGGCTGTTGCTGCTAACAGTACTGATGCTAGCTGTGTGCTTTGCTTACATGTGATATTTTAGGCTGGAAGTACTCCGGTGATAACTAAACTCAGCCAGTCAGTACAAAAGGCCTTGATTTTGTCATGCTAGCTATCTGGCAATTTAAAAAAGGTGATTCCAAGGGTCAAAAAGAAACCTGGGTACAATTTGTTAATTGCGTTACAGTGAGACTATGTTAACACGTTATTATCGTTAACTTCAACAGCCCTATAAAAAATATGTTGTCACCCAAGTGAATGACTTTGGGTACCTTGAATTCTTGTCCGCAAATGAGACGTGAATGGAGCGGGAGATTGGCCGGAAAATCTAGGCAGCAGTGGACGATCGATGTCATTAAAAGAGAGCTGAGCTGGAACTGGTAAATCTTCACTCCAACACTCACCTATGGTTATGCTTGAAGGAACTAGATTACGAATACACATTGCCAAAATGGGTTTCCTCAGGAGGGTGGCGGGCTTCTCAGAGATAGGGTGAAGAGCTCTGTCATCCATGAAGAGCTTGAAGTAGAGCTTGAGTTGCAGCTCCTTAACATTGATAGGAACTATTTGAGGTGGTTTGAGCATCTTGTAAGGATGCCCCCTAGGCGCCTCCCTAGCGAAGTGTTCCAGGCACATCCAGCTGGAAGAAGCCCTCAGGGAAGGTCTAAGTGGAGAGAATATATCTCCACACTGGCCTGGGAACGTCTTGGGATCCCTGGTCTTAGCTGGCTAATGTGGCTTAGGACTGGGAAGTTTAGGACCTCTTGTTGGAGCTTCTTTTGATGTGTTACGGTATTGAAAATATATTGGATAACGTGTCAGAAATGTTCAAATGAATATATTAAATTCTTCAAATTTATGAAAATTAATATCAATAGTCATGAAACTTTTTTTTTTTGCTGTGAAAGTGTTTTCTAACAGAAACTCTGCTATGTGAGAATCACCCTAAAGGAGTGATTTTGAGTATAAAAAATACTGAGTGATAAAACAAATATCTAGGGAAATTCAAGAAAACGGGGCCCCTGGAATTTAATTCAATGCAAATTGGATTCTGCGCTTTTAGTGTGAAGGGCTAGGCAATTAACGTTCTTAAAGGATATGAATGACAGACTGTCTGAAGAAAAGCTCATTTTAACATAAATTTATCAGACTCCATGTTACTTGTTGGAGTCATTACAAACCTTGTTTTGTTTTGGTTACATACCACGTTTGTTGTGCTAAATAATCTGCAGGTATATATTTGAGCACTGGGTGGGGCATTTCCTTTTGAAAGGTATATAAGTAATTAACAGCCAGGGATACACAGGTGAGTGGCTAGGTGGAAATGCATACAGCTTTTCACCAAGTCAGGTATGTGTGCCATTATTGATCGAACTGCAAAAGAAAATGAATGGAACGAATCCAAACCAGAAATAAAATGAAATGGGCTGTATTATTGGTGCTACGGTGAGCAGGCTGTAAAGACAATAAATGGGTTACAGCATAACTATAGAGAGATTGTGGACATTGTTTATTGGCATGCAGAACACGCGTCCAAGCAAGTTCTCCCCTGGTCCCATCTCATTGGCCTAGTTTAGGAGTCGGCAAACATTCGGCTACATTACAACTTATTTTTAGTCATTCAATTTGAAAGCACTGTAGCACAGGGTCTCATGTATAAACATAAAAGAAGTCAAGATCACAGATTCAGTGTGGACGCAGAGCATCCAATGCGAAGTGACAGTCAGACGTTTGCAACCGGTTCCGGCATGGTGTAACGTGTGTTTGTATTGTCTTTGTGTTGGATTATTATTTCATTATTGCTTGTCAAAAAGGCCCAGATTTAAAAACTCAATGAATCTCCGTAGCTCCATCATTATTAGTTTTGTACCAATATGTTTGTGGTTAACAGAATATATGAGACAATACCATAAAATACCAACTTACCTTCGTGCCACCACATGTTTTTTCCGCGGTAACGTCTTGTCCACCTTCCCTGGCAGGATAATAGATTTTCCACCTTGCTGTGCATGTTGAGAAAGGTATCTAGGGTCACATCGATCCTTCCGTTTTTTTTGTTTGATCCTCTCCTCTGTCTGGTTCTTAGAGCTGGCCTATAAAATGAAGGGTAATTTGAACCTGGATGGTGTGGCTTTTGAGAACCTAAGACAATCATTAAAATAGAAAGAAACAAACTGAAATGCTTCAGATGAAACATCTGTTGTATTGATCTTTAAATATACAGATCTGAAAAAAGATGGGGGTCTTTTTTGTGAGGAAAACAGAAGGGCAAGCTTTGCAGTGGCTTGTTGCATTTTACACTTCTGTTTCTCACTCGATATTGTCCTTCCCAACTTTTTTTGAAGAAAGAAAAGGTACAGTGGTTTCAGTTTTATCCAGAGCTGTATGTACTCCCATGAGGTGAAGCACTATGCACCCTTAGCCATGAAGTACATTAATTTATATAACTCCACCTACTTAACCTCAACTTTTTTCACAAATGTAGCTTGTTAGGCAACTATTCACTTCAAATGTTATGCTAAACATGATCAAATAGATATATAGTTCACAAGTATTCGCAACACTTCCTTCAAGTGGAAAGATTATCCATAGATACAAGGTGCTACGGGGACATCCAACCACACACGATTAATCTAGATAATGTTGCCTAGACAAATAATTTGCTTGTGGGTACATTTATTTGGAAATCAATTTGTTGCACACAGATTTAAATATTTACATTTGACATAGGCAATGCTAATTCACCTAAATTGGCTAGCCAGTATATTATAACAATAAAATCAAGGAATTTATAAACACAGAGGTGTAGGAATATTGATTTGAACGCATCATAGAATCAACTCCAGTACAGTATCACAATGAAATGAAATGTGTATATTTACAGGTGCATTGCTTTTCCATTACACACTGTACTAAAAGCAAGTGGTAATGTAGTAGAAGGTTTAACATCATGGTCACGCCAACATCCTGTTTACTTATTCGCGTTTGCATGGCTTCACATCGTCCTCTTTTATATAAAGTTTACTAGACCTCAATTCTTTGTTTGCGCCATGTGCTATCCCAGAATCTGGATTTTTCCTGCATTGAAAAGGCTTTGACAGTTCTCACAAAGTCTTGTAAGAAAAAAGTTACCCGAGCTAGATATTATTATCATCATATTGTATTAGACATTGTAGCTGTGGAAGATGAGCACCATCATAATGGTAACGCTACCTATTAGAAACGATAGGTGTGTTGATATATGCCATTCAGTAAGCTGCAAAAACCAAAACAACAATACTAATTGAATCAATTAGCCACCACAAGATTGTTTAAATATGTGATATATAAGGAGGGGTTCATCTAGATCATCTAGCATTAACATTATCATTAACATTATCATTATCATTATAACATTATCATTATCATTATCTAGCAGTAACATTATCCTCATGTTACTTTCTAAGCATCTAATACATTCTGAAGCCATAGCAGTGTTAGTCACTATTCAGAAAATATTCAACTGGAATGTTCGAATAACATTAGCAACTTTACATTGTAGTGCTTACTATCAAACACACACAAATGTGGCACAACTTCACAGGTTAACTGAGTAAACTGAATGTTTAACTGTACCCCTAAGTTTCTTTATGTGGTCCTAAATGTTTTTATTTACATCAGGTGCAGCCTAGATACTCCTTGGAGGTAACAAAGTATACAGCCTTGCAACAAATGCACATGCATACATACAATACAGTGCAGTACAGTACAGTAAGATTGTTTGAAGCAAGTGACCACAATACACACATCATATGTACCCTTAATGAGTCTGTGTAAGACACAGTTATTTCAAATGACTCCAGCCTTCAGAATCACATATTCACTAAGGTATACAATGTATTCTGATATTTAGCCACATCTGCAACAAGTGATAAACCCTTTCAGTCATTATATTATTTAATGCTCTGACTATCTGTTATGCCTCAGGCACAAACAAATAAAAAAAATGTATTACAATTACCATAATTAGGTGTGCCTGCCTTTGGCTAGGTACTACGAACACCACGCTACACAAGTGGGTTCTCCTTTCTTTTGGTCAGGGAACCAAGCAGCTAAATAGTTATTTAGCACTAGCATTGATTGCTAGCTCTTCTGGTAAGTTAACTAACAGTACAATTGTCTGGGGTCAGCTTCTTCACAGGACTCTAAACTGAGTCCAAGTGTTCACATTTTGCATTGTTACAGACAATGATTGCTACCAGTGAAATTTTTTTTGAATGAGCAATTTTCCCATACATATTTGTCCATCTTATTTACACTTTGGGGGCATATTTTCATTGGTCAATTCAGATGGTACTGAATTGCGATTCCATCTGAGATACTACCAGTGACATGTTGAATTTAGAATCAATTTTAAGGTCCTACTCCTCACATATAAGTCCATAAATGGCATGGACCCTCACTACCTCAAAGATGTTGTAGTACCATATCATCCAGCCAGAGCACTTCGCTCCGAAAGCTCTGGACTATTGGTGGTCCCTCGAGTCTCCAAAAGCACAGTAGGAGGTCTAGCATTTAGCTACCAAGCTCCTGTGTTATGGAATCAGCTCCCTGTTCATGTTAAAGAGGTCGACACAGTCTCTTTATTTAAGACCAGGCTTAAAGCATTTCTCTTCGAAATAGCTTATGAGCAGGGCATTAGTTAATATCGTAGTTCACTATAGTCTGTTCATCGCTATTCACAAGTTTCGATCCCTCCGAGGTGGACTCTGTCCTGAATGCTGCCCTGGCGATGACTTCACCCTAGATGCCTCGCCCCGCCTCACGACCTGATCTGTGGACCCGGGTGCTCCTCAACTGTCGTAGGTGCTTCGTACAACAGACGAACTGCTTCCCTCAGACCCACTTCGCTGAATAGCTGAACTCTACTCGCACTAGATGATCTAGATGAACCCCTCCTTCCACCTGAGGGGTTCTTTCTTTACAGTCCATCTGCATATGGATGCACGCCAGTCCTGGACTATCTACAGCCTGTCCGTCCGTGGGAGCAGGATCTCTCCTTCACTGTGGTTCTCCCCGAGGTTTCTACTT
Organism: Plecoglossus altivelis; assembly: GCA_036571765.1. Classification (NCBI taxonomy): domain Eukaryota; kingdom Metazoa; phylum Chordata; class Actinopteri; order Osmeriformes; family Plecoglossidae; genus Plecoglossus; species Plecoglossus altivelis. The sequence continues at coordinate 20,726 of BROE01000024.1, read as the reverse complement.
TTTCCCACAGGGTTTTTTGTAGTTTTTCCTTGCCGAGAAGGAGGGTCTAAGGACAGGGGATGTTCCGAGACAGTCGTCCATTTGCTAAAATCATATGTACATTTTTATAACGTGGTTTTCCGTTTATTGACCAATGATGGAATCCTTGTCGCCCTTCGAGGCAACTGTTGTTGTGATTTTGGGCGTTACAAAAATAAATTGAATTGAATTGAATTGCATGTTGCAAGAAGCTTTAAAGGGGGTTCTCCCTTGATGACTGAATGCAGTATGATTCCCTCTTGAAGTGGAAATGAGAAGACAACGGTTTCATTCTACTATTCACTCTTTACATGTTGAGTTGTGAATGAGCAGCAATAAATTACTGCTTTTAAATCTATGCAATCTCCATAAATAATAAGAATGCATTATTGTTATAAAATATACGGCAATACCTCTTATAAATTCACCGGTCTGCAACTGACCCAAACACACGCTCTTGTTCAATAAGACTTCCTCTTTTTTTCCTCACCTCCTTTGTTCTGCGCGTGGCACAGCATCTGATAGAGCTGGAAATTTGGGTCAGTGTAGTCTCTGACTTTTCCAGCAGACTCTGGGAAGCATGATATGTAGACAGGGTCACTGTGAAGTCATCATTCTCATGCCGGTTGCACACATGCTTGTTGTAGACCATGGTTGGATTAGCAAAACCATGGGTAGACTTGGCTAGGGTGGGAAAGAGTTGGGTTTAGTACTCATTAAAAGTAATGATCAAAATCAATAAGCAATATCATGTTTCGTCTCAAATTATATCTATACCATATTAAACATGGATCCAAATTCAATTGTATATGAATTATATATTTTCGTGTTGTCACCTCTTGGTGCTTTTCCCAGTGGGGCTTGTTCTACTATGTAATCCTGTGGACAGATCAGGTTGTTGCTTGCAAGGACTCCATTGTTCACACACCACATGAATGTAGATTTGACTGTAAAAATAAATTAACACCTTTTCTTCAAGATATCCTCAGAAATAGATTCCGAACGAGTGGCTTTCTTTCTAAACTCGGAAGATACATTTACAAACAAAATACGTTTGTTTAATTTTTTACAATAGATTTGCAGAAATTAAGTACGAAAATGTATCTACATTTACATGAGTATTCACATTTTGCTCAATACTTCGTCGAAGAGAATCAGAATAAGAAGAATCAGAATCAGTTTTATTTGCCATGCAAGATATGCAAGCACAGAATTTTTCTGTGGCAGGAAAGTGCAAACATAGAACATAAATGGAACGTAATGAAGGTATATGAAAATATAATAAAAATCTATTATAAAATACAAATAAGATAAAAAGTGGACACCAGCTGTACAGATGGAGGTACTATAACTACAGTAAGTGGGGTATACATAGTGCAGGGGAGGGGGGGTATATACGTAGTAGTGCAACAGTTTTAGGGGGGGGTATATACAGGGGGGGGGGTATATACACAGTAGTGCAAAATCACAGAGGTAAGTTTTAAGTTGTCATGTTATGCACTAAAGTGGCTTGTGCATAGTGCTGTAGGAGGATCCTGGAGTGAGGGTGTGGGGGTGTTGGTAGTTTGTGGCAATGTCATACTGAGTCCTTGGCCCTGTTGAAGAGGGCAATAGCAGAGGGGTAGAAGCTGTTCCTGTGGCGAGAGGTTTTGGACCGCAGCATCCTGCCAGAGGGGAGCAGCTGAAGCAACAAGTGTCCAGGGTGGGAGGTGTCACCTTCTCGGCGGCACGGATGATGCACTGCAGTCTGCTCTTGTCCCCATCAGTGGCAGCAGCGTACCAGATGGTAATGGAGGAGGTAAGGATGGACTCAGTAATAGCCGTATAGAATTGCACCATCATTGTCTTTGACAGGTTGAATTTCTTCAGCTGCCGCAGGAAGTACATCCTCTGCTGGGCTTTCTTGACGAGTGAGGCAATGTCCAGCTCCCACTTGAGGTCCTGGGAGAGTGTGGTGCCCAGGAAACAGAGGAACTCAACAGTGTTGACCTAGTAGTCGCACAGGGTGATGGAGGAGAGTGGGGCTGGGTCCTTTCTGAAGTCCACAACCATCTCCACTGTCTTCAGAGCATTTAGCTCAAGGTTGTTCTGGCTACACCAGGTCACCAGGTCAGCTTCCCTCCTGTAGTCAGACTCATCCCCACAGGAGATGAGCCCGATCAGGGTGGTGTCGTCTACAAACTTCAGGAGCTTGACAGATGGGTGACTGGAGGTGCAGCTGTTGGTGTACAGGAAGAGGAGCAGAGGGGAAAGGACACAGCCTTGAGGAGCTCCGCCAGTGCGACGGGTCTGTAGTCGTCCTGTTGGTCTGGACTTCTTGGGCACAGGGATGATGGTGGAGGATTTGAGGCAGGCTGGCACGTAGCATGTCTCCATGGAGGTGTTGAAGATGGTGAACACCAGGGACAGCTGGTCCGCACAGTGTATTAGCGTGGCAGGGGAGACAGTGTCCGGTCCAACTGCTTTGCGGGGTTCTGTTTCTTGAACACTTTGTTGACTTCCCCCTCTTGAATAGAGAGAGTCAGCATTCAACCAGTGTCGTGTATCCAACCCGCTAATGATAACATCATTGATGCATGAGAACTGCTCAAGATCCTCCACTCTTATCTCAAAAATTTAGATTTTATTGTATTTCTTTTTGTTTAACCTTTTCAGCACACAAATCTCACCCATCAGGCCCATTATGGCTTTCTGTTGCAATCTCCCCAGAAAAGGTTTAGGGACTTTTTTATTTCAAACATTTCCTTCTCTTCCTTGGTCACCACACTCCTTCTGGCAGCCATCTTACAATCCATAACATTTTCACTCTTCCTTGGTCACCACACTCCTTCTGGCAGCCATCTTACAATCCATAATATTTTCAGGGTTGTCTGGTGTGCTTTGTACACGGATTTCAGCAAGTTATGGATGTTGTCTGGGTTATTGTAAACCAGTGGTGGTTGTGGTCTTATAGCCGATTGAGTAGACTACTGTGTCACGGAAGGCTGAGCTGATTGTGGTCCACAGCTGGTCTTTGGCATTCTCTTTGCTAAAGATGAGTTCCAGCTTTCCAGGATTTTCAGCCTGGTAGCATTAAAACTCATTTCTTTTGCTGGTAACTTCCAGACGGGCACAGTCTAAGGGTTTCCCACTGAACCCACAATTCGGTATGGGGGTGTGCACACATGGACTGGCAATGATCATTCAATGGTCTGTTCAGCATTCTGCCCCCTTCATGGCCCTAGGTGGGCACATTGTCCTACATGTAACATTTTGCTGAGAAGTTGTCTCTGCTAGAGATTCATGTTCAGACGCTGGAAGAAGAGGGTAAGATAGAAACTTAAGATGTGACTGGTGCACCATCACCTATGGGGAGTTCTAACATTAGAGAGGACTATACTGTAGATCAGCCCATTAGTTTTTCCCATTGGGATGGTGTCGGTCTCCCGCTCGTTTTACAACAAATTCAATTTAAAAAAATCACAGCCTTCAACTTTTAGGAATGATACCAATTTATGACTTTAACATTAACATAGATTATCCAAAAGATCTTTTTTGTAAGACCGTCACTGCTCTCATAGATTCCCCAGGCTTCAAACGGGTAGTTTTCAAACTTAGCCATCTTAACTCACATACTTCAGATCTAGTTCTTACATGGGGTATTGAGATAACTAATCTCACTGTTCACCCCCACAATCCTATATTATCAGATGACTGCCTGGTTACCTTTAGAATGGACCTTTGACAGATTTTAGGAGGCACTCTGAACATTTCTAGTAGCCATCACATAACCTAGAGCACAGCTGTGAAAATGGCTAATCATCTACCCGCAGCTTTAGAAGCACTTAACGTCCCATATAAATCACTAAATGCTAAAACTGGGGGACTTAATTACGCTCTTCAGATATCACTAGACTCTGTTGCCCCTCTAAAATTTGGAAAAAGAAAGGATAAGAAATTAGCTGTGTGGTACTCAGACAGAATTTCTTGGCAACCACAGGCTCATTTCAAATCTGCCATTTCTCTTCAAAATTTTTGAAAATAATGTAGCACAACAGCTCACTGAACACCTTCTCTGAAATCAGTGATATGAACCTCTCCTGTCTGGATTTCATACATGCCACAGCACTGAAACTGCATTAGCCAAGATAGTTAATGATCTGCTATTAGCCTGTTTTGGTTAACCTTAACCTAAGTGCAACATTCGATACTGTGGATCATCAAATTCTTTTGGAACGTATGGAAAATGATGTTGGAATTTCTGATACTTTACTCCAGTGGTTTAGATCGTATTCATCTGATAGATCATAATTTGGCCATGTTGCCTTTAGGAAATATAATTGGAAGTTTTGAGTAAATGTTCACTGCTATACAGATGAGACCCAATTATAGCTGTCCTTTAGGCCTGGCAAACTACCTCAGGCTCCAGAAAAATATGTTTCTGGGATAAAAACTTAAATGACAGCAAATTTCCTTCTTTTGAATTTGGATCAGACAGAGGTGCACGTTTTTGGACCTAAAAGATACAGGAACAATTTATCCAATCTGACCTTAGACCTAAACAGCTTCAAAGACTCCTTAAAGCCAGCTGGTCAAAAATCTAGGGGTCACAATGAACCCTGATCTATCCTTTGAGTATTATATTAATCAAACTATCAAAACAGCATTTTGCCATCTTTGTGCCATAGCTGAAATAAGAAACTTGCTCTCAAAGGATAATGCTGAAAACTAATACATGCATTTGTTACATTGAAATTAGGTTATTGAAATATGTTATTCTCTGGCCTCCCAAGTACCTACGTAAAATATTTACAGCTGGTGCAAAATGCTGCTGCTATACTACTGACCAGAACCGGAAAGTATGATCACATAACATCTACTCTTGACGCTGTACATTTGCTCGCTATCCAAGCTAAAGATGATTTCAAAGTGGCAGGGCATTCTGATATAGAGCGCCTCTTCTCTGGAACAAATACCTGTCTCAGTTAAGGATGCTAATACCATCTCAATATTTAAAGAGAGATTTTATTTTTTGTTTCGTCAGTTCTACGCCTGTTAAGGTATGTGTATGTGTGTAGGTGTGTGTATATGTGTTTTATTTTAGTGTACTTGTAATGTAAACCTGGATTGTGTGTCTGTCAATAAAATGCATAATTTTCACATACAAATAAAGCTTCTATATGTTCCAGGACAACCAACCTGAATTTACAAATATTCTGTCATTGTATGTTGTTATTAGGGTTTTCTCTGGTAGGTTCCTCCTTGTTTTTGTTAGTATTCTTATCATTAGGGTTTCTCTGGTAGGAGGGAACCAAATGTTTCTATTAGTATTCTTGTACTTTTCTTTCTTCTTCTTCTTGTGCTCAAATATCTGAAAAAGTCCCTGGTTCAGCTGGCTGAAAGGGATATATTTATGTAAATGTTCACATTGGCTCAATATGTCATATCACTAAGTCACAAATGTCATTTTGAAGGATGGTTCTGTCAGGCCAAAAGCTGTCCCAGTGCCAACAACGGTCCTATCGTCACAGTGTCCTTCAAATGGAAGGATGCGTCTGTTGCTATTGCTACTCTATGATTTCAGGTTTTCACTCACAGCACATTGCTTTTCTGCTCCCTTAACCTTGCCTCATGAGGCTAACCCACAAGGCAGTAGGGCTATTAATCCCTAGATGAGGAGATGGTTGATGGGTGTCAGGGTGTGTCCACCTTGTGGTGGGTCTGAACACCACAATCCCGGTCCACTGCCCAGGACCGCAGGTACCCAGTTACCATACGGCAGCTAGGAGGCACTGCATGAGTCTTGGTGGTGGAGAGGTTATGTACTGGCAGAGGAGAGTTATGCTCTAGGCTTCTCTTTTCACCCCCTGTGAGAGAGTTAGCCAGAGGTGGTAGGTGAAAGCAGAGGGCAGCCTACAGAGGGCAGCATGCACTCACCACAAGCACCTCTACAGTACAGCGCTAGGCACTTCACACATATCCTGTGTGATCAATGTGAACATAATTGGTATGTTTAACAAAACTGCTAGTGAATAGCGATAGTAGTAATAGTAAATTCAGACAAGTAACATTTTCCAAATAGCTTTGAAAAAATATTGAAGTCACTCATTGTTGTAATTATATATTAGCTTGTTAATGTATTTCAAAATTGCAAACAGAGGTTTTGACTGCGTACCCATTGTTATCATTCCTTTAAAAGAAACTTTGTACAGACTCATACTATGTGGCCAGTGCAATAAGTCAGAACTGTTAACAGACAGTTATGATTGATCTCCAGGAGTTATAATCCTGGTACCCAGATAATGAGACTAGTTGACCAACAACCTATATAATTCATCATTTTTTCTTGGTTGTCCTCAACCAATGTAAAGACACATTGAATGGATGATATCAGTAAACAGCAGGAAACTATGGGAAATTGGGCAACTGGAAACACATCTCACAATTTCTCAGCACATTCCCCGCAATTTCTGGCCTGAGAAACACGGAGTTTGAGCTCCCTCCAAAGATTCTGTATTGATTTTAGGTCTGGAGACTGGCTAGGCCATGCCAGAACCTTGATATGCTTCTTACATAGCCACTCCTTGGTTATCCTGACTACGTGCTTCGGGTCATTGTCATGTTGGAAGACCCAGCCTCGACCCATCTTCAATGCTCTAACTGAGGGAAGGAGGTTGTTCCCCAAAATCTTGCAATACATGGCCCCGGTCATCCTCTCCTTAATACAGTGCAGTCGCCCTGTCCCATGTGCAGACAAACACCCCCAAAGCATGATAGTACCACCCCTATGCTTCACAGTAGGGATGGTGTTCTTGGAATGATACTAATCGTTCTTCTTCCTCCAAACACGTTTAGTGGAATTATGACCGAAAAGATCTATTTCAGTCTTATCTGACCGCAGGACATTCTCCCATGACTCCTCTGGATCATCCAAATGGTCATTGGCAAACTTAAGACGGGCCTGGACATGTGCTGGTTTAAGGGGAACCTTCCGTGCCATGCATGATTTCAAAACATGACGTCTTAGTGTATTACCAACAGTGACCTTGGAAAAGGTGGTCCCAGCTTATTTCAGGTCATTGACCAGCTCCTCCCGTGTAGTTCTGGGCTGATTTCTCACTTTTCTTAGGATCATTGAGACTCCAGGAGGTGAGATCTTACATGGAACCCCAGTCCGAGGGAGATTTACAGTCATGTTTAGCTTCTTCCATTTTCTAATGATTTCTCCTTTTTTCACCAAGCTGCTTGGCAATTTCCCTGTATCCCTTTCCAGCCTTGTGGAAGTGTACAATTTAGTCTCTAGTGTCTTTGGACAGCTCTTTGGTCTTGCCCATGTTAGTAGTTGTATTCTTACTGATTGTATGGGGTGGACAGGTGTCTTTATGCAGCTACCGACCTCAAACAGGTGCATCTAATGTAGGATCATACATGGAGTGGAGGTGGACAAAAAGGCAGACTAACTTGTCTTTGAGTGTCAGAATTCTAGTTGATAGATAAAATATTTTTTTGCAGCTGTATCATACAAATAAATAGTTTTAAAAATGTTATATTGTGATTTCTGGATTATTTTTGTTAGATTATGTCTTTCACAGTGGACATGCACCTATTATGACAATTTCAGACCCCTCCATGATTTCCAAGTGGGAGAATGTGCAAAATAGCAGGGTTTTCAAATACAAATTATACAGTGAGTAAAATAAGTATGTATAACAACAAGACTAGACAGCTATCCAGCCATGTCACCTATGTAAAGATTTTTATGAACAAAATCAATCATCCATGAGTACAGTCGGTAGTCTACAGTGGCCTGGCGATACTGCTGCACTTTGTTGTGTTGGTCGTTGCTTTACTAGATTGATTGCCTACATTTGCTCAATAATCGTTAATGACGCAGCCGTTCTGGCGACGGCCAGTACCGCTGTAGTCTAATAATAAATCATTTGCAGAGGTTTATGTCAAATGCAAACATCAACAGACAATAACTAACCGTTGGTTCGTAAATTAATAATCAACAACATCTCTTTAAACAAAATTATACATTTTAGAACGAAAGTCCTTTCTAATAAGAAATAATTATAATATAAAACTAGATCCAAGTGACTGAGCTGATGAGGTTTATTTTGAAATATAGCGACTTACAATCAGTGCATTCAACGTAGGAGAAATACTTATCATTTCTATATGAAAGGGTGAAGAAGTCAATCAAATAATAATAATAATGGGAATTAGTGGGAGCCCTGAGCTTGATTCTCTGCAAAGAGCCGGTCCCATCTAGGGGTACTGGGAGACAATGGCACCCGAAGTGTGTTCCGTACATCCAGTCTACTCCGTAGTTTTGTTTTGGTTGTGGTCACTGCAGAAAATCCCGCTTCATAAAGATAGGAGGTTGGAAATGGAAGCAGGGTTTTCAATGCTTTTTGGGCAATCTCAAGATATTCTGCCTTGATTTTAATCCAGAACACTGGCACAGTTGTTGTCTGAAACATACTTTCAAAGCCAGTCATTTGCAATGTCCATCATTTCGCAGTCCGTGGGTCTTTTGTGGTCGTGAAGTACCGCTCAAACTCCTTTAAAAGCAAAGACAACTCTCTTCCAACATTTGGAATTGTCACTTTTCGCTTGATGACAGAGTCGTAAGCGTAATAAGCCTCTGTTTGGCAGCATACAACAAAGATCTGTCATATATATCTGTTCGTTTAAATAATCTGTTCTTACAAAAAAATGTTTGTTTTAGAATTAGCTTACATGAAAACAACTAGTTAGGGTATCTTGCTAGCTTGCTCTAGCTTTGACTGGCATTTCGCTCCGGTGTGCGGCACTAAATAGACATGGACAGATGAGGGAAATTGGGCCACGTTTTCGTTCATTCAATCAGAACAACCTCATTCGTTTCCACATAGTTGAAACGTAGGAAAATATAATAAAATAAACATTTTATTTTCGTGCAATCAATCCATCAGTCTAGCTACCAAACAGCAGCGGTCACTGAGTTACAGATGGGGGTTGTATAGCTTATTAGACAAGGTTTATCTATCTTGCTTTAAATTTTTGTTCTGTCAGCCATTTGGAGCAGATAAACATCTAAAACCATGCAGTGCTACAGCAGACCCAGGGACCAGGATAAATGACCAGAGGCCTGTTCCATAAAACAAAGTTACTGAATAAAACACGCTTATGTTTGCTATTTAGACTCAATTCTATTATATTCTGTTCAATAAAGCCAGCTCAATGCAGTTCAAACTCAGTTACAATGGCAACTTTGGCTGAATTTTGACTTTTCCTGAAACTAGCCTGGTCGGGCGCAGGTTAACTGTCAGGCATAGCCTGAGATGAAGTTCAAACAGATGTTCCAGCAACACTAACCCAACGGGAAAGTGATGATTTACCACAGCCATTCTAATTTTCTCCATTTTACACCCTCAGTTCAATATTTAGGCTACATTTATAGAAATCACTGTAAGGATCATACAACATTAATCCTAATGCATCAAAGATGAACAACTATTTTAGAATGATACAAACCTACACATCTAACGTTAAACGTATGGCTAGATGGTAGTTTGTCATTTAAAATGTTTAGACATCAGGTATAAAGGCCTATACACCTCAATCTAGATTAACCCAATTATTAGTTAACAGTAGCCTACAATTTGCAAAACAAGACAAAAAGTACCTCCATTTTCCCTACTCAAAAAACATGTTAAAAGGTTTGGCTGCTGGATAATGTATTGATTATTAGTAGGCTCATAAAACAATGTAAAAAAGTATATGTAATTTACTGTGTTTAGAGGCTTAATCAATGAAGTGAAAGTCTATAAAAAAGGACCTCAACCTACGCAGCCTACAGTTAATGTCAATCATGGCGTGTCATTTTATTATGATGAAGTGATTGATGGAGAACTGCTTAAAGGAAACGATCTTTCTCAAAGAAGTCATGTGTGTTGCTTTTTTCGTGGTAGATCGATACAATCCACATTGTACCTGTCAAGCTGTTTAAGAACAGGGTACACGCACAATTACTTTGACTACTTAAACCTGACTTGAATTAGTAGGAATTAGTCATTAGTAATTTCAGCATGAGCTGAAATTGGTCTTTATGGAAACACTTAAACCTATCTTGACTTGTGTGGTGGAATTTTAGAATGAGGTTACAAATATGTGTTTAAGTTTGATACTATGTATGTCAATTTGACCCCATTTGGTGGAGAGGCTGCCTGTGGTTCTTTTACACCTAACCAGGAGACGTTAAGTCTGGAGACAGTTGGTCTGGAGCAACTGTATTGTTAAAGATAACCATACAAGGGCCAATTTACCATTTGACAGGTCAACAACTTTTGGCCTTATTTTCAGTTTGGGGGAGATAAGCCATAACAAAGAACTGCAGGACAATGGCTACGGATATGTATATTTTCAAGCTGTCACTGAGTAGAGTTAACCAATCACAGAGGTTGTTTCATTGATTGATAGACCAAATACAAGACCATTTGTTCTAAATGTATTTAAAGAAGTGTTTAAGGGATGTTTGTCATCACTCTTACGAACGACTTGTGGCTATCACGTCCTCCGTAATGACTGATCACATAGCGCTTTGTTAATATCTAATGTACTTGCTAAATAAATTGTAATGAAACCGCCATTCATGACTGTTCATATCTACACAGTGCCATCAGAATTTGCTTTCACACTTGTCAGGCAAATTCAAGTCAGGTTTGGGCTTTAAATCCAATTTCTTTTGAGCAGCCTTTATGGAACAAGTCTCTGGATTGAGAGAGGCTGATATAGAGGGAGTATAAGAGAAGCTGACAAAGTTAATGCACTTTTCCCTAATTCATCGAGGATAGCCGGTCACATGAGCGCAAGTCTTCAGCCAAGGGGTATTGTTACTGCATATAGCTTCCAATAACCTTGTTATATTAACCTAAATGAATTTCAATTATATTGTCATTAAATACTGCCAGTGAAAACGTTGTTAGAATTAGCTTGTTTCAAAGTGGGTTTTTCGTGAATTAATGCAATATGAGTAAATGGTAATACAAATGTACTGCACCTGGTGATGACAGTTCTTCTCAGTTGTTTTGCTATTTTTCAAATTGCAATTCTCTATACTAGTGATTCAACCTCCACACCAACTATTCTGGTCAAATTGTCAATGGTGTGGCACACAAACAAACAGATTCATGGCTTTTAAAGAGATAACATAATGAATCAGCAGAACAATTTTGTGTAAAAGATTCTACGGGGGTGCTCAAGTGCAGTAGCATGGTGACTGGTATGGCGGTATTTATATCAAATGTCATGATCTAAATGCTATTGATATAGGGTTTATCCATATAGAAGTACTTTTGTCTTATCCTGCTCTATGATAAGAGCCTCCAGCTTACCTGCAGGGAGGTCAAGATGGTGGTATGCTACACCCATTTCCTCCACCACCGTATCATGCGTCTTGCTCTCTGTAGCTGTAGCCTGGACCCTTGCCTGGAAGATGTGGTTTTCTAGCATATCAGCATCTCTCATACGCTTCGTATGGTCTGTATGCACCTTAGGTGAAAAACACAAGCGCATCATTAGTTTACTGGTAAAATTTCAAAACCAGTAGATGTTTGAGGATGACATGTTTGTGGATTAAAATATTGGATATGTTGATGAATGTTATACAATATCTACAAAGCAATACTTGGTGGTGCTGCCACAAAACATAACATTTTGCATTGTTGCCAAAAAGTTCGATTTTGGTTTCATCTAACCAGATCACCTTCTTTACGTTTCGTGTGTCTCCCAGGTGGCTGGTGGCAAATTTTACACTTTTTATGGATATCTTTAAGAAATGGCTTTCTTCTTGTCACTCTTCCATAAAGGCCAGATTTGTGCAGTATACAACTAATTGTTGTCCTATGGACAGAGACTCCCACCTCAGCTGTAGATCTCTGCAGTTCCTCCAGAGTGCTCATGGGCCTCTTGGCTGCATCTCTGATCAGTCTTCTCCTTGAATGAGCTGAAAGTTTAGAGGGACGGCCAGGTCTTGGTAGATTTGCAGTGGTCTGATACTCCTTCCATTTCAATATTATCGCTTGCACAGTGCTCCTTGGGATGTTTAAAGCTTGGGAAATCTTTTTGTATCCAAATCCGGCCTTAAACTTCTCCATAACAGTATCTCGGACCTGTCTGGTGTGTTCCTTGTTCTTCATGACGCTCTCTAAAAACGGACCTCTGAGACTATCACAGTGCAGGTGCATTTATACGGAGACTTGATTACACGCAGGTGGATTCCATTTATCCATCCATCCATCCATTGTCTTCCGCTTATCCGGGGCCGGGTCGCGGGGGCAGCCGTCTGAGCAGGGAGGCCCAGACTTCCTTCTCCACACACATCTCCTCCAGCTCCACTGGGGGGATCCCGAGGCGTTCCCAGGCCAACCGAGAGACACAGTCCCTCCAGTGTGTCCTGGGTCTTCCCCAGGGCAGCCTCCCGGTAGGACATGCCCGGAACACCTCCCAAGGGAGGCGTCCAGGAGGCATCCGAAACAGATGACTCATTTCGACCGCTTGTATCCGCGATCTCGTCCTTTCGGTCATTTCCCAAAGTTCATGACCATAGGTGAGAGTAGGAACGTAGATAGACCGGTAAATTGAGAGATTTTCCTTCCGGCTCAGCTCCTTCTTCACCACGACGGACCGGTACAGAGAGCGCATCACTGCGGCCGCTGCACCGATCCGCCTGTCAATCTCACGTTCCGTCCTTCCCTCAATCGTGAACAAGACCCCGAGATACTTGAACTCCTCCACTTGAAGCAAAGACTCCCCACCCACCCGGAGGGAGCAAGCCACCCTCTTCCAGCCGAGAACCATGGCCTCAAATTTTGAGGTGCTGATTCCCATCCCGGCTGCTTCACACTCGGCTGGAAACCGCTCTAGTGCATGCTGTAGGTCCCGGTCCGATGGAGCCATCAGGACAACATCATCGGCAAATAGCAGAGATGAAATCCTGTGCCCCCCGAACCAGACACCCTCTGGCCCCTGGCTGTGCCTAGAAATTCTGTCCATAAAAACAATGAACAGAACCGGTGACAAAGGGCAGCCCTGGTGGAGTCCAACATACACCGGGAACAGGTCCGACTTACTACCGGCAATGCGAACACAGCTTCTGCTCCGGTCATACAGGGACCGGACGGCCCTGAGCAAAGGGCCCCGGACCCCGTACTCCCGGCAAACCCCCCACAGGGCACCACGAGGGACACGGTCGAATGCCTTCTCCAGGTCAACAAAACACATGTGAACTGGTTGGGCAAACTCCCATGAACCCTCAAGCACCCGATGAAGTGTGTAGAGCTGGTCCAGTGTTCCGCGACCAGGACGAAACCCACACTGCTCTTCCTGAATCCGAGGTTCGACTATCGGACGGATTCTCCTCTCCAGTAACCTGGCATAGACGTTACCAGGGAGGCTGAGGAGTGTGATCCCCCTGTAGTTGGAACACACCCTCCGGTCCCCCTTCTTATAAAGGGGTACCACCACCCTGGTCTGCCAGTCCAGCAGCACCGTCCCAAGGCGCCACGCAATGTTGATGAGACGTATCAGCCACGACAGCCCCACAACATCCAGAGACTTAAGATCCTTGGGGCGGATCTCATCTACCCCAGGGGGTTTGCCACCGAGTAGCCCACCGACCACCTCGGTGACTTCCGCCTGGGTGATTGACGAGTCCACCTCCGGATCCTCAGCCTCTGCTTCCTCCTCGGAAGACGTGATGGCAGGATTGAGGACATCCTCAAAGTATTCCTCAGCAGCTCCCCGCCCACACCGTACACGGTGTTGGTGAAGAACTGCTTCTCCCCCCTGAGTCGGCGAACGGTTTGCCAGAATTTCCTTGTGGCCGTCCGGTAGTCCTTCTCCATGGCCTCCCCGAATTCCTCCCAGACCCGAGTTTTCGCCTCCGCAACAATCCGAGCCGCGGCACGCTTGGCCTGCCGATACCTGTCAACTGTCTCAGGAGTCCCACAAGCCAACCAGGCTCGATAGGACTCCTCCTTCAGTTTGACAGCATCCCTTACTTCCGGTGTCCACCACCGGGTTCGGGGATTGCCGCCGCGACTGGCACCAGAGACCTTACGACCGCAGCTCCAGGCCGCCTCATCGACAACAGAGGCCGAGAACATAGTCCACTCAGACTCAATGTCCCCAGTCCCCCCCGGAATCTGTGAGAAACTCTCCCGGAGGTGCGAGTTGAAGACCTTGCTGACAGAAAGCTCCGCCAGACGTTCCTAACAGACCCTCATGATACGCTTGGGCCTGCCAGGTCTGGCCGACTTCCTCCTCCACCAGCAGATCCAGCTCACGACCAGGTGGTGATCGTTTGACAGCGCTGCCCCTCTCTTTACCCGAGTGTCCGAGACACATGGCCGGAGGTCAGAGGACACGACAACAAAGTTGATCATCGACCTTCGGCCTAGGGTGCCCTGGTGCCACGTGCACTGATGGACGCCGTTGTGCTCGAACATGGTGTTCGTTATGGACAAACTGTAACTAGCACTGAAGTTCAACAACAAAACACCGCTCGGGTTCAGATCGGGGGGGGCCGTTCTTCCCAATCACCCCTCTCCAGGTGTCACTGTCGTTGTCCACGTGGGCGTTGAAGTCCCCCAGCAGAACAATGGAGTCCCCGGTCGGTGCACTATCCAGTACCCATCCCAAGGACCCCAAGAAGTCCGGGTACTCTGCACGGCTGTTCGGCCCATAGGCCGATACAACAGTGGGCCGACAGAGACCTGTCCCCGGCTTGAAGGCGCAGGGACACGACCCTCTCGTCTACCGGGGTAAACCCCAACACGTAGCGGCTGAGCCACGGGGCTATGAGCAAGCCCACGCAAGCCCGCCACCTCTCCCCGCGAGCAACGCCAGAGAAATCCTTAGTCCAGCCTCTCTCGAGGATAATGGATCCAGAACCCAGGCTGTGCGTGGAGGTGAGGCTGACTATATCTAGCTGGTAACGCTCTACCTCCCGCACAAGCTCGGGCTCCTTTCCTGCCAGCAAGGTGACATTCCATGTCCCAGCGCTAGAGACCGTGTGCATGGCCTCGGTCGTCCAGGCACCTGCCCCTGACCGCCATCCAAAACACACTGCACCGGCCCCCTACGGTCCTTCCTGTGGGTGGTGGGCCTGCAGGAAGGTGATCCCACGTCACCTTTTCGGGCTATACCCGGCCCGGGTCCCATGGGCAAAGACCCGGCCACCAGGCGCTCACCTGCGAGCACCCACCCCAGGCCTGGCTCCAGGGTGGGGCCCTGGTAACGCCACTCCGGGCGACGTAGCAATTCTCCTTTCTTTTTGTCATCACAGGGGTTTTTGGTGAACCGCACTTAGTATGGCTAGTCACCTAGGACCAGTTTGCCATGGGAGACCCTACCAGGGGCTTATTGACCCCAACAACATAGCTCCTGGGATCATTCAAGCACTCCAACCACTCCACCACGTTAAGGTGGCAGTTCAAGGAGGGGAAATACTTTTGCAAGGCACTGTATTTCCATATTACAAAAAGGATTTGATGGCGAGAACATTTCTTTTGATGTTGATACGTAGAGGTTTTATCACTTGTCTTTAGTAGGCTATCGGCATGGGAACTTTTTGTCTGTTTTCAGAACGGCTGATATTTGGGATCAAAAGCTGTTGTTTTCAAGAAATCTGGCTAGCCCACCCTACACATAGACTAAGGCCCAATCCTATTTCAATTTTTTACCCTTTCGCCTTCCCCTTCCCCTACACCTCACCCTTGCCCATTGAAACTGAGTGACTAGGGGAAGGGGTGAAAACATTCCCCTAAGAGATGGAACACCACTACTACAGTATTATACGTCATCACAAGTCGTCCCTAGCGCCTACATCAGAAATGCGCCAATATGTCAGATATTTCCAAGATGCCACTGTCAGCAGTTCTCCAAATTGTGTGGCTTAAAGTATGTAGTACTCTAATGTAAAAACTTTTAATTTAACTATTCATCGCATTTACATATTCCTGGATGTAACCACAAGAAAACAATGCATTACATACCAGACAAGCGGCAAAAGATAATCAAATTCCCTGCCATTTAAGTTTTATTTCTGACATGTTATGCTGTCAAATCACTCGGTATCAGAAACAAAAATAGTGTGGTACTATCACCGTACACTCAGTAACGTTAGCAAACTTTATTTTTTGGTTCTTTTGTTTCTTCGTTTCTTTGGAAAATGTGAACCTAAAAAAAAAAAATCCTTATTAATAGTGTAAGCAGGGTGTAAGGGGTTCGTGCGCTCCACCGCAGGTTCGTGCGACTACGAACGCTCGTTGTACACCACTGAGTACACAACTCAAAACAAAAGGTTCTTCTCAACAACATTGCCTACCCTGTCTTTAGACACATTTTTCGATTACATGTGACTGCAATAACTGTAGACGCGACAAGTACTAAGAGGTAACGTTAATTTAACAGAAGTTGTTCGTACTCTACCTGTTGAAGATCTTGTACATATTTGTCATGGTGTGTGTTGCCTCCCCTTCGTGTCTTGGTGAGATTGGCAACTGTGTCTTTCCCAATAATCTCCGTAATGTAAACATCCTCAAATATGCTTGCTAATAGATGAGAAATGTCCTTTCGGGACAACACAGAAGAAAGGTTTGTTTACTGTAAAGCTAACGTTACTGTTTAATAACTGGTAATGCAGTTTCTTTATATATATTTTAAACACTAACGTTACTCGCCTGCCTGTAGAGCTAGCTCTACCTTGGCGAAATACAATGAAATGACTGGCTTTAATCTAACAGGAAGATATGACAATAATGTCGATACATTATACTTTCAAACCTGTGTTTTTTCTGATGCAGGCCTATGGCGGTTCATAGACGGATCAAACCCATCGGGCTTGTCCTTAAGTGCTTCTTGGGACTCCAGTATGACTTTGGCAGACGTGTCTGTGTTTGCGCAAAATGTCGACGTCTGAGTTTAAATCAAGTTAAAATTCACAAATACAGCTTGTTACCTAATGTCGAACTAGCATGAAAATAAAGCAAGACTGTTCAGGCAAGTCTTCCAGATGGAGAAAATGCTTTAGTCAGCCATAGTTGTGTATTTGTGGTAACCATGGATACCACAAGTCAAATTGTTTTTCAAACCCATTGACGTCATTACATGTATTTTTTCAGGCAAATCAGTATAGAACAGGTTCGTTTTCGATTATGATGAATACACAATAAATAAAAAACGAATTTAAAAAGAATATCCAGATTAAAAAATATATATAAATATAAAAAAGAATATGCATACATTAATTCAGTGGAAATTGTGTGGCGTGTTTGCAGCCATTGCAGTTTGAGCAGTTTATTTAACTTTCACAAAACACATTGTTTAAATTCATGTCAAATGTCAAAATGTGACATTAGTCTACGTTTTTCTACGAATATTTCTGTATATAATAAATAATTATGTATATTTATTATTTATGAATGCAAAGTTTTAAAAAGCATAGGTCTACTATGTTTATTAATGGTATTAACTTCTTTTTAGGTAATAAACCCTTATGATGCAGCTGCACGTCAAAATACTAAACATTACAGTATCCCTAGGTACTATCAGAAAAAAACTTTTTTTTAAAAATTGGTCTAAAAAAGACCAGAATAAACAAATATTGGAACCTGTCCAATTTAGTATATTTGTATAGGACATACTGTATGTCAGACAAAAAAAATACTGTAGGAGTCCCAAACTGGTTCGAAAACATTATAGGATTTAGAATGGGATATTATTCTTTCATGTCCATATACTATAGGCCTATAGTATCACAATTTGGGGGTTTCTGGAGGTAATAGCCACTTTGTTTTGTGTAATATTAAAATGTAGTCTATTTTGTGTTTATTTTGTTACTTACAAAATGTTAGTAATGTCTTAGTAATCTGGCAATTTTATTAGTTTATTCAGTGTTGTTTATGGTTTAACACTTTATTGAATTTGAGTCTGAGACTTATCCATTGACAACTGTCATTTCCGTTTAGGCGAGTACTCTGTTGAAGTTTAAAACTATTGGATATTGCCAGAGCCACTCTGGATCTGCCATAACCAATCGCAAACATTTGGTCGGGACATGGGTCATGCGCCGGGAAGTAGCCAATTAGGCTGTGAACAACAAGTTGGAATAAGCAGAAGAGCGTTTGTAGATGTCAATCATTATGTCTAATCTAACCATGTCTAACCATTCACAAAAAGCTTCTGCAGTCGTTTCGGGTCTGCCACCCATGCAGTGCAGTGACTACCATGCCACTGCACGATACAGATATTTTTTTGATGTAGAAGAATGAAGAGATGATGGAAACATTGGGCATCTGGGGTGAAGTCATCGCCAGGGCAGCATCCAGGACAGAGCTCACCTCGGGGGGAGCGAAACTTGTGAATAGCGATGAACAGACTATAGTGAACTACGATATTAACTAATGGTGAAGGTGAAAGTGGGAAGAACCATAGGGTAGCACTCAAGCTGCCATACTTCCCCCAGCAGAGTTGCTCCTAGGGCAGTATGGCCGAATACTTTATATTTTTATGTCTGTTCCTAAACAGTCTGCCCATAAGCTATTTCGAAGAGAAATGTTTTAAGCCTGGTCTTAAATATAGAGACTATGTTGGCCTCTTTAACATGAACAGGGAGCTGATTCCACGTATATATATATATATATATACAGTCATGGCCAAAATTGTTGGCACCCCTGGCATTTTTCCAGAAAATGAAGTATTTCTCACAGAAAAGTATTGAAATTACACATGCTTTGCTATGCACATGTTCCTTTGTGTGTATTGGAATAACACAAAAAAACAGGAAAAAAGCAAATTTCACATAATTTCACACAAGACTCAAAAAATGGGCCGGACAAAATTATTGGCACCCTTAACTTAATATTTGGTTGCACACCCTTTGGAAAAAATAACTGAAATCAGTTGCTTCCTATAACCATCAATAAGCTTCTTACACCTCCCACCTGGAATTTTGGACCACTCTTCTTTTGCAAACTGCTCCAGGTCTCTCATATTGGATGGGTGCCTTTTCCCAACAGCAATTTTAAGATCTCACCACAGGTGTTCAATAGGATTAAGATCTGGACTCATTGCTGGCCACTTCAGAACTCTCCAGCGCTTTGTTGCCATCCAGTTCTAGGTGCTTTTTGAAGTATGTTTGGGGTCATTGTCCTGCTGGAAGACCCATGATCTCAGACGCAAACCCAGCTTTCTGACACTGGGCCCTACATTGCGACCCAAAATCCTTTGGTAATCCTCAGATTTCATGATACCTTGCACACAGTCAAGGCACCCAGTGCCAGAGGCAGCAAAACAACCCCAAAACATCTTTGAACCTCCACCATATTTGACTGTAGGTACTGTGTTCTTTTCTTTGAAGGCTTCATTACTTGTAAGGCTTAAATATAATGTCTTATTTCAAGAAATCGTACCAAGAGAATTTTCACTAGTTCCATTGGCAGATTGTTTTGCTTATTACAGGCAAAAAATCTTGTTTTAATTATTTTTACTTATTTTTGGAGTGGCCTTTTTCCAGTGTAGAACTGAATTATGGTTATTGACTGTTACGATTACTAGCAACTTTAGCTAGTTTAGCTCAGTTTCCTACTAAACCTAGTAGGAAACTTTGAAAGTAACAAGCTAATGTTGCTAGTAATCGGTACAGTCACTAAGCATAATAACTCAGTACTATAATATGTCCTGTACAGTATGACAGCTGGATAGCTCAGTGGTTAAATAACGTGACTTGCCAACTGGCAATATGGGTTCAAATCCTGACAGGTGCAGTAGCTGTCGCATAATGATGATAGTCACAAACAAGGGAACAACAACCCTGTTAAGTACTACAACATCAGTAAAGTCTTACACTGTAATTTCCTCCAATCTATCAACACCTACACCTGCCATGTACAGCTTAAGATCAAGGCCAGACTCAGAGAATGTGTGGAGTACTACTTAGCATCTCACATAGTAGGATCTGTTTCCTACTATCTGAAGTTGATATTAATCAGTACATTTGCTAACCATAACTCAGTACTGTACAGCATGACAGCTGGATACCTCAGTGTTTAAATCACCTGACTTGCAAATTGGCAATATGGGTTCAAATCCTGGCAGGTGCTGTTGCACATTGATGAAAGTCACAAATAAGGGAACAACTCCAAGATAAGTATTGGGAATTGAGTGTCCCAACTGCTCCTCAGGGCTATAGAGTTTAACTTGCAAACGGAGCGCAATACGCTCTCCTTTATTGTGCACATAGCATAACATAAACAGTGAGATTTTGACCATTCAGAGTGTGACCTTCTATCTACTATGAGGCCCTACTTCTTGGTTCTTTGGTCTGATAGGAAATTGAGAAACTGCCAGCAGTGTAGTTACGTTACACGTTAGGCTTACCATTGAATGATTAAGTGCTTTCACTAACAACATTGATTGATTAAGTGTACCTGTCCACGACCTCCAATAGGTTTTGAGACTCTCAGTACCCCTTCTACTCTAAATAAGTTGTGAGACTCTCGGTATGATACCAGTTTACCCTATCATTCCCCCCTGTGTATCATATTAGACTCTACTATATAACATCGGGACATAACATCTTGCATCTCAGCAGTTTCTGTTATACCGTCACACACATAGTTAACTTTAACATTTTCACAACAGGACCATCAATTACCTCTGCATCTTGAATCATCATAGTA
>BROE01000023.1:11746478-11768951 GCA_036571765.1 Plecoglossus altivelis | reverse complement strand
CTAGATTATAGTTAACATAATAAACAGTTGACTTTGCAAAGAGGGGAAGAGTCTTCTTGGTATCAGAAGGGCTTCTCATATATCACTAGAAGCTTACTGGTCTTTTCAAGCATTGCCGGTTTTCCCGCCTTTTTAATTATTTATTTTCCGAAATTATGTTTAAAAAATGCCGTCTTAGCTGTAAATGCATATATTTTCTAATATTTTCACAATGCCTTGTATCTTTGATTGCTGACATTTGTTTCTTTTTATTTCTTAATTTAGTTGACTCAATATTTGATAGGCGCATGTCTAGATACCATTCTCCTAGAGCCCACAAACACTGTGACGGTCACGATTGTGGCCAGGTGGGGGCGAAGCAAGAAAGAAGCCGTTTCGAATAAATAAAGAGAGCATATCGATTCTTATCATTTTGATTTGTCTGGTGTCCCTCCACCTCCGCAAACCATATGTTGCTATCTCAGTTACTCTAGTTGACTCAATGTTTGATAGGCGCATGTCTAGATACCATTCTCCTAGAGCCCACAAACACTGTGACGGTCACGATTGAGGCCAGGTGGGGGCGGAGCATGACAGAAGCCGATTCGAATAAATAAAGAGAGCATATCGATTCTTATCATTTTGATAAGATGATTTTTTTTAATGTTTTTTTTTGTCTCAGGCACCCACCACCAGCACAACCCATATATTACTATGCCAGTGTTTGAGGACAGTGGGGATGGCTTAGAGCTCTTTCTAGGCATTGTTGTGTTTTCCCGCCTTTTTTATAAAAATATATGAAAAATAATATTTGATCTTCAATGACTGAGCCGAAACCTACTATTATGATGATAATCCCTTATACCTTTTGTCAATTCTCTTCCTAACCCTAATTAAACTTTTTGTTCATTTTAAGGGACATATGTAAACAAAGAAAATTATCAATCATTTCAACTTTTCGTAGGCAGTTCCCGTACCAGACAGTGATGCAGCTGGTCAGCACACTCTCAATGGTGCCCCGGTAGAATGTGGTGAGGATGGGTGGAGGGAGACTTGCTCTCTTCAGCCGGCGGAGAAAGTGTAGGCGCTGATGTGCCTTCTTTGAGAGTGACTTGGTGTTGGTGGTCCAGGTGAGGTCCTCTGTGATGTGCACCCCCAGGAATTTGGTGCTGTTGACTCCCTCGACAAGCGAGCTGTCGATGGTCAGTGGGGGGTGATCCGCGGAGTTCCTCCTGAAGTCCATCACAACCTCCTTTGTCTTGCTCAAGTTGAGGGACAGGTTGTTAGCCCCACACCATTTCACCAGCTGTGCCACTTCCTCTCTATAGTGTGTTTCATCATTGTTGCTGATGAGACCTACCACTGTTGTGTCATCAGCAAACTTGATAATGTGGTTGGAGCTGAACTTGGCAGTGCAGTCGTGGGTCAGCAACGTGAAGAGCAGCGGGCTGAGCACACAGCCTTGTGGGGCACCTGTGCTCAGTGTTGAGGTGCACGGACTGACTGAGGTCTTTCGGTTAGAAAGTCTAGAATCCAATTGCAGAGGGAATTTTTCAGGCCCAGTATGTTTAACTTGTTAGTGAGCTGTTGTGGGATTATTGTGTTGAATGCTGAGCTGAAGTCAATGAACAGCATTCTTACTAGAACAGCATTCTCCTGGCCCAAACCGTCACAGGTTAGGGTTAACGTCATGCTGTGGTCCAATTATGTCTTCCTGTTAATACCTACCACCTTTAGAGCTCTTTAGGCATGTGTTTTCAAAACAAAATCTAGGTGGAAAAAAACTTTCAATGTTATTGTGTTCAAACTTTTATTACTCTCACAACCACTAGGATCTGCATGGTCCTAACAACAGGGAAAATAACTTCAGAATGTCACCTTTCAAAAATATCACCGTTCAAAACAGACCACAACCATGCATGTACTCCAAATTGTTCAACAACAGTGTTTAATTTCTTTTACTATGATGTCTAGGTGTTTGCAGGCAAATTTGATGGGTCTGAAAAGAGTTTAAAAAGAAGGACGATTTGTACTGTGGGTTGGCCGAGTTCCAGACTTCAATCCAATAGAAGAGTTTTGCCTAGACCTGAAGCAGGCAGGATATGCCAAATGTCTCTCCAACTTCTTTGAACTGGCTGAGTTCTGCAAGAAGAAGTCAACAACAGTCCCCAACCTGCTGCAGGAGACTGGTCAGTGGGTACAGAATACTTGGTTGAAGTAATAACTGCAAAAGGAGGAGTCACAAATACTAATAAAAATGCTTCACATACTTTTATGCATCAAATCGTCAGTCTTCATGAGATAAACTACTTTAGTTGAATAAACAATGAAAATACATAATTTGTCTTTGTATTTCTTATTTCAAAAGTCTGCTTTACAAAGTGATTTTGGATGAACATTTAAAAAAGGTTCATTTACATTTTTGTAAAAATACAATGACTATGTCTGGAGGGTTTACAAACTCTTAAGCAGCAACAGTGTATCCAGGAAGGGGGAGGAGGATCTAAGAGGAGCTGGAATAGGGTGAAGAGAGCAGGTGCAGTACACTGAGATGTACCAGCCACTTGATGAGTACGACAGTGACAGTTTTTAACCATAAATACATATTTAGACCCTTAACCTGACCTATTCAAACGGAACCAAAATTTAAATAGACCAGTTGACCAATTCTCTTCCTAACCCTAATTAACCTTTTTGTCCATTTTAAGGGACATGTGTAAACAAAGAAAATTATCAATTTCAACTTTTCGTAGGTAGGTTGGTTATGAATCCACATCATTTAATTTCATAACTTTTCTAGATTATAGTTAACATAATAAACAGTTGACTTTGCAAAGAGGGGAAGAGTCTTCTTGGTGTCAGAAGGGCTTCTCATACATCACTAGAACCTTGAATCATCGCCTCCCCTAGTTGTTAGGGTTAGTTACTAGAACCTGACGAGGTTTAGTGTGACAAGTAGGTTACATCATCGCCTCCCCTAGTTGTTAGGGTTAGTTACTAGAACCTGACGAGGTTTAGTGTGACAAGTAGGTTACATCATCGCCTCCCCTAGTTGTTAGGGTTAGTTACTAGAACCTGACGAGGTTTAGTGTGACAAGTAGGTTACATCATCGCCTCCCCTAGTTGTTTCCACACAGGAGAAGAAGGCAGAAGGATTTTGAATCTACTTCTTCTTCTGTCTGTCCAGGAAGCGTTGCCTACGTTCGATTGGAATCTCCTCCAGGCTGATGCCATGGTTCCTGGCGCTGGGGGAAGAGGAACATCCATATGTTTTCACAATGGCTTCATACACTATCTGACAGTAATGTCTCATACACTATCTGACAGTAATGTCTCATACACTATCTGACAGTAATGTCTCATACACTATCTGACAGTAATGTCTCATACACTATCTGACAGTGATGTCTCATACACTATCTGACAGTAATGTCTCATACACTATCTGACAGTGATGTCTCATACACTATCTGACAGTAATGTCTCATACATTATCTGACAGTAATGTCTCATACACTATCTGACAGTAATGTCTCATACACTATCTGACAGTGATGTCTCATACATTATCTGACAGTAATGTCTCATACACTATCTGACAGTAATGTCTCATACACTATCTGACAGTGATGTCTCATACACTATCTGACAGTAATGTCTCATACACTATCTGACAGTAATGTCTCATACACTATCTGACAGTGATGTCTCATACACTATCTGACAGTAATGTCTCATACATTATCTGACAGTAATGTCTCATACACTATCTGACAGTAATGTCTCATACACTATCTGACAGTGATGTCTCATACACTATCTGACAGTAATGTCTCATACATTATCTGACAGTAATGTCTCATACACTATCTGACAGTAATGTCTCATACACTATCTGACAGTAATGTCTCATACACTTTACAGCAGTCCGTAGCGTGTATTAACCTAGAGGACACATCCCTCGCGTGTACTAACCTGGAGGACACATCCCTCATGTGTACTAACCTGGAGGACACATCCCTCATGTGTACCAACCTGGAGGACACATCCCTCATGTGTACTAACCTGGAGGACACATCCCTCGCGTGTATTAACCTGGAGGACACATCCCTCATGTGTACTAACCTGGAGGACACATCCCTCATGTGTACTAACCTGGAGGACACATCTCTTGCGTATATTTACATCCCCAGCGTGTACTTACCCTGGAGTGAGGTCAGGAGGAATAGGAAGTGGTTTAGTGAAGCCATCTCTTCCACTCAGCCAAAAGGTGTCCTCGTTCCCCTTCGTCTGATACATATCACACATTAATAGGAAGAATTCATATATTTGTTCCAGGATGTACAAAATTAACTGTGAGTGTATACCTCTGTGACTCGAGTTTCGATTATGTATCCCAGCTTGAGACTCATCAGAATCTTCACAGTGGCCAAGCTTATGTGGATTCTGTAAGCTGGTAACACACAATCATGACGTAAATAAATAACATACTGATGAGTAACTGAGCATCTTTAGGTGTGTAATTGTCTGTGTGACTATGATTTTTGTGGTTGCGTGATTGTGTGTGTTTGAGAGAGGTATATTAATACTAACGTAAACCAGAAGATTCCATGAGAGAAGCAGTGGTGACAGTGTCTCCAAACAGGCAGTACCTGGGCATGGTCAAACCCACAACACCTGCCACAACTGGCCCTGGAAGCAAAATATACACAGACGTTTCACATACATACAAACATCGACATGCAATATTACATGTAAGGGTTGACAGAGAAGGGTACATGGTTCAGAGAGGTTAGGGCGCACCAGAATGCAATCCGATGCGGATCTTGACTTTGACGTCCGGCATGTGTTTGATGCGGAAGGCTCCAATGCAGTGGAGGATGTCCAGGGACATGTTAGACACCTCTGCTGCATGGCGGTTACCATTTGGGTTAGGAACACCCGACGCAACCATATAGGCATCGCCTATGGTCTCCACCTGCACAAACACACAGTCTGGTGAGTTTTTCACCTGCGCAAATACTCTCCAGTAATCTCCACCTGACCACAGACACACTTATCGACCCCATCTGTAGTACTCTTGTTTTCATAAGGGTCTATATGTACCTTGTAAGCATCAGGATTTAATTCATCTTGTAAACATCATGGGCACCTTGCAAACACCATGGGTACTTGTAAATGTCATGGGTACATTGTAAACATCACAGGTACTTGTAAATGTCATGGGTACCTTGTAAACATCATGGGTACCAATGATGGCATCAAATGTGGTGTACAGATCATTCAGCAGATCCACCACCTGTACAGAGAAGACAAAGATCAGCAGAACTGGGCTAGGGTTTAGCATCAACAGGTTAGCTGGGATGGGTTAGTAGCTGAGGTAGCAGGACTGGGCTACTAAGGTATTTCCTTGATGGGTTAGTAGCTGAGGTAGCAGAGTTAGCAGGGCTAGGTTATGTTATTACCTCCATGGGTTCGCTGAGGGCTGAGATGGTGGTAAAACCCACAATGTCACTGAAGTAGAGCGTGGAGTCTGAGAAGTGCTCTGGTCTGACTGTCTTTCCCTTCTTCAGGGCCAGAGCCACAGACCTGGTCAGGGGTTAATAACTTAGTGTCAAGGTGTCTGTGTCCCTGGGTTAAAGGATAGGAGCTGCAGCATGTTCCACAGTGTCTTCATTCTAACCCTCAGACTCACTTCAAAGATGGTTAGTGCTAAGTACAGGGTTAGGGTTAAGGACAGGGTTAGTGTTAAGGACAGGGTTAGGGTTAAGGACAGGGTTAGTGGTGCCAGGGTTAGTGTTAAGGACAGGGTTAGGGTTAGTGTTAAGGACAGGGTCAGTGTTAAGGACAGGGTTTGGGTTAAGGACAGGGTTAGGGTTAGGGTTAAGGACAGGGTTAGGGTTAAGGACAGGGTTAGTGGTGCCAGGGTTAGTGTTAAGGACAGGGTTAGTGTTAAGGACAGGGTTTGGGTTAAGGACAGGGTTAGTGTTAAGGACAGGGTTTGGGTTAAGGACAGGGTTAGGGTTAGGGTTAAGGACAGGGTTAGTGTTAAGGACAGGGTTAGGGTTAAGGACAGGGTCAGTGTTAAGGACAGGGTTAGGGTTGAAGACAGGGTTAGTGTTAAGGACAGGGTTAGTGTTAAAGACAGGGTTAGTGTTAAGGACAGGGTTAGGGTTAAGGACAGGGTTAGTGTTAAGGACAGGGTTAGGGTTAGGGTTAAGGACAGGGTTAGTGTTAAAGACAGGGTTAGGGTTAAGGACAGGGTTAGTGTTAAGGACAGGGTTAGTGTTAAGGACAGGGTTAGGGTTAGGGTTAAGGACAGGGTCAGTGTTAAGGACAGGGTTAGTGTTAAGGACAGGGTTAGGGTTAAAGACAGGGTTAGTGTTAAGGACAGGGTTAGTGTTAAGGACAGGGTCAGTGTTAAGGACAGGGTTAGGGTTAAAGACAGGGTTAGTGGTGCCAGGGTTTCAAATGAGCTTAAGGATGTTATTTCTGTCTTCTGCAGCACTCCCAGACCCAAAGATTCTCACATGTTCACACCTTTAGGGCTAGCCCTTGGCTGAGTTAACCCTCACCTTTCTGGTTAAGTTTTTCACAAGTAGATTTTCTCAACACTTGAACACATTTTACAGCAGGTTCACATTGCCAGGCTGGCATAGGCCAAGGGTTTGCCCTAAACCTAACCCTAACCATGTGATATCACCATGTTAAAATGTGCACCAGAATTACGATCAAGGTTACCTGAGTCATGCTTACCTAGGGAGCAGCTGTCCCACCAGCTTGTCAGTCTTGGCCCTCTCCACCTCCAGCTCATCAGTCCGCTCCCTGATCAGATCCTCCAGGTTGGAGGAGTATTGCTCCAACATCCTCAGCATGGAGTCGATAATGTTGGTTTTCCTCCCTCGACTCACATTCTTGAACTATACATATGCACGCCAAAACATACTGATCAAGTACATTTATTATAATAACTGTGTGAGAGTGTCTGGTGTGTGTCTGTATGTGTGTTCACCAGCTTGAATATTTCCTGGAAGTTGGGTCTGCTGTCTGGGTCCTCGCTCCAGCACTGCTGCATGAGAGAGATACACTCCAGAGGAGCCTCATCCAGGGACACACATGGACGACAGACGGGAGGAGGGCAGCGAACCCGCTCAACGATCTCTACACACACAGACAAACACACCCAAACGGACAAACACACACACACATATACAAACACAGTAAGAGGTATGTAGAAGTCGTCATGAAAGTGAAGTGGGTGGAGTGACAGTGATAGTGGAGGTGATAGTGAGTGACAATGGAAGTGAAGTGGTGGTGATAATGAAGGTGATAGTGGTGGTGATAATGAAGGTGATAGTGAGGGTGATAGTGGAGGTGATAGTGAGGGTGATAGTGGAGGTGATAATGAAGGTGATAGTGAGGGTGATAGTGGAGGTGATAGTGAGGGTGATAGTGGGGGTGATAGTGGAGGTGATAGTGGGGGTGATAGTGGAGGTGATAGTGGGGGTGATAGTGGAGGTGATAGTGAGGGTGATAGTGGAGGTGATAGTGAGGGTGATAGTGGTGGTGATAATGAAGGTGATACTGGTGGTGATAATGAAGGTGATAGTGAGGGTGATAGTGGAGGTGATAGTGAGGGTGATAGTGGAGGTGATAATGAAGGTGATAGTGAGGGTGATAGTGGAGGTGATAGTGAGGGTGATAGTGGTGGTGATAATGAAGGTGATAGTGAGGGTGATAGTGGAGGTGATAGTGAGGGTGATAGTGGTGGTGATAATGAAGGTGATACTGGTGGTGATAATGAAGGTGATAGTGAGGGTGATAGTGGAGGTGATAGTGAGGGTGATAGTGGAGGTGATAATGAAGGTGATAGTGAGGGTGATAGTGGAGGTGATAGTGAGGGTGATAGTGGTGGTGATAATGAAGGTGATACTGGTGGTGATAATGAAGGTGATAGTGAGGGTGATAGTGGAGGTGATAGTGAGGGTGATAGTGGAGGTGATAATGAAGGTGATGATGGAGGTGATAGTGAGGGTGATAGTGGAGGTGATAGTGGAGGTGATAGTGGAGGTGATAGTGGAGGTGATAGTGGAGGTGATAGTGGAGGTGATAGTGGAGGTGATAGTGGAGGTGATAGTGGAGGTGATAGTGGAGGTGATAGTGGAGGTGATAGTGGAGGTGATAGTGAGGGTGATAGTGGAGGTGATGATGGAGGTGATGGTGGAGGTGATAGTGGAGGCTATGGTGGAATTGAGGGTATACGTGACTGACCTTGTGCGGGCATGTCCATGGAGGCGTAGGGAGGGGTGCGTGAGATGACCTCATGTGTGATGATGGCAAAGCTGAACACGTCCCCCTGGAAGGAGCCTTCCTTCTGAGGGCAGCGCAGTAACTCTGGTGCTGTCCACAGCAGGTCTGCATAGTCCAACACACACATATATATAAACATATACATACACAAATACATATACACACATAAATATACACCTATGCACAGATACATACACCCATCCATCCATCCATTGTCTACTGCTAATCCCCGGGAGGGATTGCAGTGCCGGCTGTTCCCATTTTAGGGGTCACGGGTGACAGGAGTCTAACCCAGTAGCTTTCGGGCCATAGGCGGGGTACACCCTGGACTGGGGCCAGCAAGTCGCAGGGATACATCGCAGATACATACACATTTACACAAATACACATGCATACACTACCAGTCAAAGGTTTAACACACCCTCCCATTCAAATTAATGGGACAATGTGTCCAAACTTTTTGACTGGTAGTGTATATATCTATATAATTCTAGAGACAGGCTATGGATGTCTTCTATAGATATGGACCAGTGTTCTATATTTCTACAGTTATGGACCAGTGTTCTATATTTCTATAGTTATGGACCAGTGTTCTATATTTCTATAGTTATGGACCAGTGTTCTATATTTCTATAGTTATGGACCAGTGTTCTATATTTCTATAGTTATGGACCAGTGTTCTATATTTCTACAGTTATGGACCAGTGTTCTATATTTCTACAGTTATGGACCAGTGTTCTATATTTCTATAGTTATGGACCAGTGTTCTATATTTCTACAGTTATGGACCAGTGTTCTATATTTCTATAGTTATGGACCAGTGTTCTATATTTCTATTGTTATAGACCAGTGTTCTATATTTATATAGTTATGGACCAGTGTTCTATATTTCTATTGTTATAGACCAGTGTTCTATATTTCTATTGTTATAGACCAGTGTTCTATATTTCTATAGTTATGGACCAGTGTTCTGGGCCATTGTTCCTAGGGTTGCACCTTGAGGTTCTTCTGGCAGCAGGAGGTTCTGAGAGTGAAGGATCATGGACACCCCATAGTCGCTGATCTTCAGAACAAAGCGTCCGTCCACCACACAGTTCCGAGACTTCAGACGACCATGACTCATCCCTCGCATGTGCAGGAATTTCATCCCCTGTTCACACACACAAGATTTTCGCAGATTATTCACCCATATATAAATACATGCAGAGTATTCACAGATATTCACACATGCACATGCTTAGTGTGTGTATAACAGCAGGGTTAGGTAGAGGTGGTGTGTGATGACCTTGATGAGGTCCGTGAGCAGCGAGGACTTGAACATCCAGTCCAGCCTGAGCTCAGGGTCAGCCAGCAGGTCAGACAGGCTTCCTCGGGGGCAGTGCTCCATCACCAGAGCAAAGATCCCTCCATCCAGGAACAGTCCCAGGTACAGGTTCAGGTTCTCATGACGCATCTCTCTCATCTAGGCACGTGCATGGCAGTATTACCTGCTTGGATAGGGTGTGTTACCTGGTTGACTGGGGTGTGTGTGTGTCTCTTACCTGGTTGAACAAGGTCTTGGTGTTCTGATCAATGCTCAGCACTGTTTCTCCTTTTGGACACTTCTTTATCCACACCCTGTCACCCTGGCAACCACACACCAACATCTCAGTTATCACCACACCACTTGACATGTTTGAGTTGGCGTGTGTACCTTAGTGTGCCTATGTTAGCATGTGTACCTTAGTGTAGCTATGTTAGCATGTGTACCTTAGTGTGGCTATGTTAGCGTGTGTACCTTAAAATGTACTGGAGTTAGCATGTGTCCATGTTAGCATGTGAAGACTACTGTATCCTGGACTGGTGTTAGCATGTAGCCATGTTAGCATGTGTACACTACTAGACTACTGTATCCTGGACTGGTGTTAGCATGTAGCCATGTTAGCATGTGTACCTTAGTGTGGCTATGTTAGCATGTGGCAATATCGTAGTATAGTAGTGTGTGTGTGTGTGTCTTAGTGTGTGTGGTAGTATGTGTGTGCATCAGTGTGTGTGGTAGTATGTGTGTGCATCAGTGTATGTGGTAGTATGTGTGTGGTAGTATGTGTGTACATCAGTGTGTGTGTGTGTTTTTTGTTTGTGTGTGTGTGAATGGGGGGTGGGGGTGGGTGCAGTCGCTGAATGTTTTTTTTGTTTGTGTGTGTGTGCATCAGTGGGTGTGGCAATATGTGTGTGCATCAGTGTGTGTGTGTGTGAATGGGGGGTGGGGGTGGGTGCAGTCGCTGAATGTTTTTTTTGTTTGTGTGTGTGTGTGGTAGTATGTGTGTGTATCAGTGTATGTGGTAGTATGTGTGTGCATCAGTGTGTGTGGTAGTATGTGTGTGTGCTACCTCCAGCATGGCAATGTTGGAGCTGTCTGGTGTGGTCTGGATGTAGCTCCGCCCACAGACAGAGACGGGAGTTTTCACATCCAGGACGCTCTGCACCATGCTCTCCTCCATCAGCCTCTACACACACACACACACACACACACACACACACCGTCAGCCTCTACACACACACCCACACACCGTCAGTCTCTACACACACACCATCAGCCTCTACACACACATACACACACCATCAGCCTTTACACACACACACCATCAGCCTCTACACACACACACACACCATCAGCCTCTACACACACACACACACACACACACCATCAGCCTTTACACACGCACACCATCAGCCTCTCTACACACAGACACACACACACCATCAGCCTCTACACACACACACACCATCAGCTTTTACACACACACACACACACACACCATCAGCCTCTATACACACACGCACACACACACACACACACACACACAGGAAAGACGACACACTGACCTTCCTGCTGACTTGAGTGTTGATGAAGACCAGGTCATCCAATGTCAGGACCACCTTACTGCTCACAGCTGCTACAGCCGCTCCACGCCTGGAGATACAAGAGCAACACAACAACGAGAGATGGACAGAAATGTCAGGACCACCTTACTGCTCACGACGGCCACAATCTAAAAGGTTGGAGGAGAGGCTATTCATTATACTATGTGTGCTTATCATTATATGTACACCGTGATTATTATTATTATGTGTACACCGTGCTTATTATTATTATGTGTACACCGTGCTTATTATTATGTGTACACCGTGCTTATTATTATTATTATTATGTGTACACCGTGCTTATTATTATTATGTGTACACCGTGCTTATTATTATTATTATTATGGTGGTCACGTGCTTATTATTATGTGTACACCGTGCTTATTATTATTATTATTATGTGTACACCGTGCTTATTATTATTATGTGTACACCATGTTTATTATTATTATGTGTACACCGTGCTTATTATTATTATGTGTACACCATGCTTATTATTATTATGTGTAAACCGTGCTTTATTATTATTATCGTGTTAACAACCCTGCTGTTATTATTATTATTATGTGTACACCATGTTTATTATTATTATGTGTACACCATGTTTATTATTATTATGTGTACACCATGCTTATTATTATTATGTGTACACCGTGCTTATTATTATTATGTGTACACGCAATGTTTATTATTATGTGTACACTTAAGTGTGACTGTGCGTTTTAAGAGAGAGTTTGTTGAGTGTTGTGTGTGTTTGTGTGGAAATGGTGTGTGTGTTTGTGTGAAATGTGTGTGTGGTTTGCTGTGAATGTGTGTGTGTGTGGTGAAAGTGGGTGTGTGTTTGTGTGAAATGTGTGTGTGTTTTGTGGAAAAGCCTCTACACACACACTACACCACACACACCATCAGCCTTTACACACACACACACCATCAGGCCTCTCCTACACAACAGACACCACACACCACAGCCTTACACACACACACCATCAGCCTTTACACACACACACACAAAAAAAAAAAAAAAAAAAAAAAAACACACACGCACACACCACAACACACACACACAGGGAAAGACACAAACTGACCTTCCTGCGACTTGATGTTGATGAAGACCAGGTCATCCAATGTCAGGACCACCTTACTGCTCACAGCTGCTACAGCCGCTCCACGCCTGGAGATACAAGAGCAACACAACAACGAGAGATGGACAGAAATGTCAGGACCACCTTACTGCTCACGACGGCCACAATCTAAAAGGTTGGAGGAGAGGCTATTCATTATACTATGTGTGCTTATCATTATATGTACACCGTGATTATTATTATCCATATGTGTACACCATGTTTATTATTATTATGTGTACACCGTGCTTATTATTTATGTGTACACCGTGCTTATTATTATTATTATTATGTTACACCCGTGCTTATCTATTATTATTGTGTACACCGTGCTATATTTATTATTATTATTATGTGTACACCGTGCTTATTATTATGTGTACACCGTGCCCTTATTATTATTATTATTATCATGTGGACACCGTGCTTATATTATTATGTTTACACCATGTTTATTTATATATTATGTGTACACCGTGCTTATTATTATTATGTGTACACCGTGCTTATTATTATTATGTGTACACCGTGCTTATTATTATTATGTGTACACCATGCTTATTATTATTATTATTATGTGTACACCGTGCTTATTATTATTATGTGTACACCATGTTTATTATTATTATGTGTACACCATGCTTATTATTATTATGTGTACACCGTGCTTATTATTATTATGTGTACACCATGTTTATTATTATGTGTACACTTAAGTGTGACTGTGCATTTTAAGAGAGTGTCTGCTGTGTGTGTGTGTTTGTGTGAAATGTGTGTGTGTTTGTGTGAAATGTGTGTGTGTTTGTGTGAAATGTGTGTGTGTGTGTGAAATGTGGGTGTGTTTGTGTGAAATGTGTGTGTGTTTGTGAAATGTGTGTGTGCCACCTTTTGTAAAACCAGGCAGCTCCCCCAAGAAGACACAGCAGAATGAAGAGGCAGAAGAGAGTCATGCCACTCACACCTGCAAACACACACAAGTTACACACACATTACACACTATACACTACACACACATTACACACACACATTACACACTACACACACACATTACACACACTTAATACACACACATACATTACACACACATCCACACGTTACACAAACACACGTTACACACACATAATACACACACACACACATTACAGATATTCACTACACATTACATACACACTTCTCCACCCCTGTCCCTGTGTAGATGGTACCAACCATCAGTGCAGGCTGTTTCTTGGCTGAACCAACAGAAGCTGCTGGAGGGGGGTCTCCCCCCAGGGAAGTGGAATGAGCGCGACAGAGGCCTGAGGCCCCCTCTGGTGGCGTGTGTGTGTGTGGGCTCCAGGCTGTGTGTGGCTCGGAGCCAGTCTCCTCCAGATGAGTCCAGCACCACGTACCGTGCCTGCATGCCCTCCCCATCCCGCCCCCCAGTCACTGGCTGGTTGAAGCCCTGGAATTCAAACCCTCCATCACTCCGGGGAAGCTCCGCCCCCGTTACCCAGCGGCCCCCACCTGCTTGGCGACGCTCTTCCACTGCCTTAGCGATGAAGTACACAGCGTTGTAGATTGTCCCAAACAGTGGAGACACCTGTGACACACAGAAACACACACAGACACTAAAGACCTGTGACACACAGAAACACACACAGACACTAAAGACCTGTGACACACAAAAACACACACAGACACTAAAGACCTGTGACACACACAGACACTAAAGACCTGTGACACACACAGACTCTAAAGACCTGTGACACACAAAAACACACACAGACACTAAAGACCAAATTACAGTAGGAAGACTTCATAAAAATGCCCATTCACCACACATCCACACCCTTCCACTCACAGCCACACCCTCCTACTTACAGCCACACCCTCCTACTTACAACCACACCCTCCCACTTACAGCCACACCCTCCCACTCACAGCCACACCCTCCCACTCACAGCCACACCCTCCCACTCACAACCACACCCTCCCACTTACAGCCACACCCTCCCACTCACAGCCACACCCTCCCACTTACAGCCACACCCTCCCACTCACAGCCACACCCCACGTGCTCACCTCACTGGCAGGGACGGAGCTACGAAGCTGGTGGGAGAGCTGGGCCTGCTCATACGCTTCATAGAAGCTGCTATCTGAGTCCATGGTGACAGTTACCACGGCATCATATGCCTGGCGTAGCCGTGTGTGATTGGTGAGCACTGGGAAGGCTGCATCTTGATAGGGCAGTGCGTACAGCAGGGTGTCATATGGCAGGAACACATAACCATCAGACACCATGCCCATGTCCAGCGCAGTTAACAGAAGCTCCCGCTGCTCTTCTCCTCCAATCAGAACTGAGCTCATGCACATGATCACCACTGTGGAGGGTTAGGGTGGGGAGTGTTAGAGAAACATGCTCACACTTTCGTCAACCTATTCTGACAAACTCACACACTCGCTCTCTCTAACTCTCTTCTGACCTTTGACCTTGTCAGCCATCCTGATGGTCTTGAGAGCAGGCCTGGGCCCCTCCCCTTCCGTATCCATAGTGACCACAGGGCCCACTGGGACACCCAGGGCACGCAATGAGGATGCCACTTCCTGCCCTGTGGCCTCCCATAGGTCGCTGGAAGCGCAGACCACGCCCACGTGCGCCCAGCGGAAGAACCTTAGAACAGTAAAAAGAAGGCGGGGCGAGGGTGGGACAGGCGCCAGTGATGGCCAATCAGCACTCAGGCAGCCTGGGGAGGCCAGTCCTGCCTTCCAGTTGCTGGACAATAGGGAGGCTGCAGAACAGAGGGCGGGGTTGAAGGGGCCTAGGAAGGTGTGGCCATAGCCCTCTAGTTCGGCCAATCGCGCGAGGGCCTGGGAAGTGCTGCACGGCTCCGTTACCATGGAGACATCATACCAGTACCCTCGGTTCAGGCTGGGGTCTTTACGTAACCGTGACAATGCCAGGTTAGCAGCCACCCCCGGCAACGCGCGAGAGAACAGAGGGTCACATGACCATGGCCCAACCAGAGCTATCTTGTAGGTGGTCGTCCACACCACAGGGGCACCTTGCAACCACAGCCATAGCAACAGGAATCCATGTGGACAGGACATTATCATGGAACACATCTGAGGAAGAGAGGAATGGAGACATGAGGAATGGAGACATGAGGAATGGAGACATGAGGAATGGAGACATGAGGGATGGAGACATGAGGAATGGAGACATGAGGGATGGAGACATGAGGGATGGAGACATGAGGGATGGAGACATGAGGAATGGAGACATGAGGGATGGAGACATGAGGGATGGAGACATGAGGGATGGAGAAGGATGGATGGAGAGATGAGCAGACAATGGGATACATGCACCCCACCTACATCTCAGCTACCAAATACTGTAGCTATGATCTTTACAGGAAACAGCCCCTCTACTAGTAGGGCCAGAGCACCCATGCTAAAAATCATGTTGATATTTAAACACACAGTGCTGGTCAACAATTCAATTTTTCCTGTTGCTATTTTAACGTAAGCAATTGTCATGAATAACCTGAAGCAGCACATATGTAAATGATAAACTCACAAAGATACCACAGAGATACTTTTTGTTTCCCAAAAAGTTCAAAGAGAAAATGTCACTTTCAGATTGAAGGCAGATAAACTGCAAGTCAGAGATGTTCCAACAGTGTTGACTAGCAGAGTGCATACGTCTGGGCTTTGATCAAATATATTATCATGATCAAGGAATATGTAATCAACAGTACATCCACACTGGATGGTAATTTACAATTTATTCAAGTGGGGAGATTTAGATGGAGGTAGAGATAGATAGGAAAGAAGGGAGAGAGGAAAGATTGATAAGGGGAGGACGTTAGCTAATCCTTGTTATATTTCTGTCTTTGGAGCAGAAACAGAGTTCAGCTAATGATCTTTACTTAAACCCTCTTAGCTCCCCCCAGCCTGTTCTGAACACACCACGTGACACCAAGAGCTTGGTTTGACAGCATTATCACTGTGTTTATGCTATTTCAGTGTCATCTGCATATCACTGTAAATATAGTTAATACATGGGGTACTGTTGTAATGTTGGACAATGTATATAGCTGGTGTAAAATGAGGAGTCTGAGAGAGGGAGAGAAGGAGAATAAATAGGGAGAGATAACTGGAAGGGAGAGAAGGAGGAAGGGTTGGGTTTTAGAGACTCAACAAACTGGTTTTTGTTAGAATAGGAACTGGCACATAGAGGAAGGTACAGATCGGTCCATAGCTTCACTAATCCAATCATGAATTAAAGAGCAAATTAAAACACCCACGGCTGCTTTGTTCACACTCTCACACTAACTGTTCTCTCATTCACACTCACACACTAACTGTTCTCTCATTCACACTCACACACTCACACACTAACTGTTCTCTCATTCACACTCACACACTCACACACACGTACACATACAGTATGCACACACACACATCTACACTCCCACACTCACACACTAACTGTTCTCTCATTCACACTCACACACTAACTGTTCTCTCATTCACACTCACACACTCACACACTAACTGCTCTCATTCACACTCACATACTCACACACTAACTGCTCTCATTCACACTCACACACTAACTGTTCTCTCATTCACACTCACACACTCACACACTGATCACACACACAAACACACAAAAAAAAAAAACACACAAACACATTCACACTCACACACTAACTGCTCTCATTCACACTCACACACTAACTGCTCTCTCATTCACACTCACACACTAACTGCTCTCATTCACACTCACACACTAACTGTTCTCTCTTCACACTCACACACTAAACTGTTCTATCTCACACACTCACACACTTCACACACTAACTGCTCTCATTCACACTCACATACTAACTGCTCTCTCATTCACACTCACACACTAACTGCTCTCATTCACACTCACACACTAACTGTTCTCTCATTCACACTCACACACTAACTGCTCTCTCATTCACACTCACACACTAACAGTTCTCTCATTCACACTCACACACTAACTGTTCTCTCATTCACACTCACACACTAACTGTTCTCTCATTCACACTCACACACTAACTGTTCTCTCATTCACACTCACACACTAACACTGCTTCTCTCATTCACAACTTCACACACTCACCACACTAACTGCTCTCATTTCACACTCACACACTAACTGTTCTCTCATTCACACTCACACACTAACTGTTCTCTCATTCACACTCACACACTAACTGCTCTCTCATTCACACTCACACACTAACTGTTCTCTCATTCACACTCACACACTAACTGTTCTCTCATTCACACTCACACACTCACACACTAACTGCTCTCATTCACACTCACACACTAACTGCTCTCATTCACACTCACACACTAACTGCTCTCATTCACACTCACAGACTAACTGCTCTCATTCACACTCACACACTAACTGCTCTCTCATTCACACTCACACACTAACTGCTCTCTCTCTCATTCACACTCACACACTAACCGTTCTCTCATTCACACTCACATACTAACTGCTCTCTCATTCACACTCATACACTAACTGCTCTCTCTCTCTCATTCACACTCACAGACTAACTGCTCTCTCATTCACACTCACACACTAACTGCTCTCTCATTCACACTCACACACTAACTGCTCTCATTCACACTCACACACTTTAATGCTACCATTCTTTGTCTCACCTGTTGCTGGTCTACACGATGTTCAAACTCACAAAGTTCCAGATAAACACATGGAAACCTCCACACAATCAGTCTCTCTTACCTACCAATGCCCCCTGACACACACACACTGCATCCACACATTCCCCAGGTGGTACGATGTTTGTTAGCCTCAAGCAAAGTCAATCTGTCCAGTTGGCTCTTCCCTCTGGCAGGAGGGAAAAGTCAGGGAGAGAGAGAGGGGGAGGATGATAGAGGGACTCAAGCCTATTTCTGTTTAATCTTGTTTTGTGTTAAGTAGTGTGTTCATTCAGCTGTGTGTGCGTTCAGCAGTGTGTGTTTCACTTGTTAGGGTTCATGTTTTGGCAGTATACTATTGGAGAGGGTTGGATCAATCTTCCCTCTAGCTGAGAAACTTGACTGACCAAACACCTCTCTGTAGGTTACTTAATAACCC
Organism: Plecoglossus altivelis; assembly: GCA_036571765.1. Classification (NCBI taxonomy): domain Eukaryota; kingdom Metazoa; phylum Chordata; class Actinopteri; order Osmeriformes; family Plecoglossidae; genus Plecoglossus; species Plecoglossus altivelis. Next base: position 11,750,504 of record BROE01000023.1, on the reverse strand, counting down.
TAGCCTTTGATCCTTGTAAACCATAACCTTCAATAACTTCTCTAACCATAGATCAACACTATTAGTATGTCATTCCTTCCATTTATTTAACATTTCTTTTGATACACATTTTCTGACTCCATGTCTAATTTTCTGAAATCTAAACTTATTGTAAGAACTTTATAGTCTTTACTAACTCTGACTACACACACACACAAACTAACCCTGACTACACACACACACTAACCCTGACCACACACACTAAGTCTTTAATTCTGTTGATTCAGTTCACAGGAACTCAGTCAGAATAATCCAAGCAAACTAATCCGAATGTGAGGTCCAGGGAAGACACACACACCACTAACACACATGCACTAACACACCACACACACACACACACAACTAACCCTGACTACACACACACACACACACTAACCCCTGACTACAACACACACACCACCACACTAACCCTGACTACACACACACACACACACAACACACACTAACCCTGACTACACACACACACACACCACACCCACACGACTAACCCCTGACTACACACACACAACACACTAACCCTGACTTACACAACACACACACCTGTACACTACCACACACACACACACACACTAACACCATGACTTACACACACACACTACACTAAACCCTGACTACCACCACACACACACACACACTAACCCCTGACTACCCACACACACTAACCCTGCGACCACAACACACCACACACACACACACACACACTAACCCTGACTACACACACACACACTAACCCTGACTACACACACACCACACACTAAACTCTGACACGCACACACTAACCCTGACTACACACCACACACCACACCACACACACACTAACCCTGACTACACAACACACACACACACACACACTAACCCTACTACACACCCACCACACACAACTAACCCTGACTACACACACACACTAACCCTGACTACACACACCAACCCTGACTACACACACACACAAAACACACTAAATCCTTGACTTACACGCACACACACACTAACCCTGACTACACACACACTAACTCTGACTACACACACACACATTCACTAACCGCTGACTCAACACACACACACACACACACTACAACCCTGACGACACACACACACCACACACACACACTACCCTAGACGTACACAACACACACACACAACACCTAACCCTGACTACACACACCACAACACACACACACACTAACCCTGACTACACACACACACACTAATCCTGACTACACGCACACACACACTAACTCTGACTACACACACACTAACCCTGACTACACACACACACTAACCCTGACTACACACACACACACTAATCCTGACTACACGCACACACACACTAACTCTGACTACACACACACTAACCCTGACTACACACACACACACACTAACCCTGACTACACACACACACTAACCCTGACTACACACTACACACACACACACACACACACTAACCCTTGACTACACCCACACTAACCCCTGACCTAAACACACACACACACTAACCCTGACTACACACACACACACACAACTAACTCTGACTACACACACACTAACCCTGACTACACATACACTAACCCTGACTACACACACACTAACCCTGACTACAACACACACCCTTGAACACACACACACACTAACCCTGACTACACACACTAACTCTGACTACACCCACACCAGCCCTGACTACACACACACACACACACACACACCACTAACTCTGACTACACACGCACACACTAACCCTGACTACACACACAACTAAACCCTGACACACACACACGCTAACCCTGACTACACACACTAAGTGTGTGTATGAGTGTGTGTATGAGTGTGTGTCACCTCTGTTAGCAGAAGACAGTCTAGGTTGGTGAACAGGAGGAGATGTAGATATTCCACTACCACAGGATGAACCTTTATACACACACACACACACACATATATATACACACACACACACACATATATACACACACACACTCTTTGATTTACATGAATGCTGATAGATGCTGGTAGAATCAAGTATATTTACTGTCACCTTGGATACCTATGATGTCACTCTCTACAGGTTCTCCTGGAGATCGATCCAACAGCTGACAGGGTGGGAGGGGAGGTCAGGAGAGAGAGGGGGAGGGGAGAGGAGATGGAAGGAGGGAGGGGAGGTCAGGAGAGAGAGGGGGAGGGGAGAGAGGAAGAAAGGTAAGGAGAGAGTGGGAGGGAGGGAGGGAGGGAGGGGAGGGACAGAGGGATGAAAAGAGAAGAGAATGTGAGTAATCTACCATGGAGACATAATACTGTATGTGTGTTACCATAGAGACATAGCACTGTATGTGTGTGTTTTTGCGTTACCATAGAGACATAGTACTGTAGCTCACTGCATCTGCCATCATCAGGGTCCTGCTGGGAAGGAGGCTTGTCTCTTTCAGCGCTAACACTTTCTAGTCCATGGGCCCTCTCCTTTAACCCTTCCTCACTTCCACACTCTACTGCTGTAGAACCACACACAAACACAGGTTATCACAGGATAGGTTAGTTTTAGTCCTGGTTGACATTAGACTGAATTGTTATTAGCCCAGGTTAGCATTAGCACAGTTTAGCATGTACTGAGGTTAGGTTAGCACTAAAACAATGTTTAGAAGATTCCTAGCGGTCACCCAGAAAACCAGATTAGGAGATTAGGCCTAATCCCATTCCCTCCTCACCTACAGTCTCTGACACATGAACCCTGATTTGAACAGTAAGTCTGTATGGTGTGTTAGTGCATGATGGGTGTCTGTGTATAGTGTGTTTGAATGTATGTAAGTGTATGGTATCATTAGTGTGCATGAGTTTGTGTGTGAGTGTAAAGTACAGTGTGTTTGGTATGTGAGAATGTGTGTGAGTATATATGTGAGTGTGTATGCAAGGATGGTGTGTCAGTGTGAGTGTATGTGAGTGTGTGTGAGCGTGTGTGTGTGTGTGTGAGTGAGTATGGTGTGTAAGAGTGTGTGAGTGTGTGTATGGTGTATAAATGCGTGTGTGTGTGTTAGTATGGTGTGTGAGTGAGTATGGTGTATGAGTGTATGTGAGTGTGTGTATGGTGTGTGAATGTGTGTGTGTGTGTGAGTGTGTGTGTGGGTATGGTGTGTATGTGAGTGTGTGTGTGGGTATGGTGTGTATCTGAGTGTGTGAGTGGGTATGGTGTGTGAGTGTGTGTGTGAGTGTGGGCATCGTGTGTGAGTGGGTATGGTGTGTGAGTGTGTGTGTGAGTGGGTATGGTGTGTATGTGAGCGTGTATGGTGTGTGAGTGTGTGTGTGAGTGGGTATGGTGTGTATGTGAGTGTGAGTGGGTATGGTGTGTACGTGCGTGTGAGTGGGTATGGTGTGTATGTGCGTGTGAGTGGGTATGGTGTGTATGTGAGTGTGTATGGTGTGTGAGTGTGTGTGTGAGTGGGTATGGTGTGTATGTGAGTGTGAGTGGGTATGGTGTGTGAGTGTGTGTGTGGGTATGGTGTGTGAGTGCGTGTGTGAGTGGGTATGGTGTGTGAGTGCGTGTGTGTGTGAGTGTGTATGGTGTGTGAGTGCGTGTATGTTACCTGTCAGGTGACTAGAGTCCAGCTGAGGTTCCAGAGGGTTAGCAAACATTTGTACTCCTTCTCCTCCACTTCCCTCTCCTCCTCTTCCCTCTCCTCCTCCACCTCCCATTACTATCTCTCCATCTCCTTTTCCTCCCTTTCTCTTCTCCCCTACTACCCCTCTCCTTTCAGCTCTCTCTCCCCCTCCCTCTCTCCTCTCCCCCTCTTCTCTCCTGTCTCCTTCCTCTCTCCTGTCTCCAACTCTCCTCTCTCCACATTCTCTCATCTCTCTTCCTTCTCTCCCTTCTCCTTCTCTCCTCTCTCCTACCTCTTTCCTCTCCCACCTCTCTATCCTATCCGCCCCTTCTCTCCTCTCTCCTCCTCCTTCTCTGCTCTCTCCTCCCTCTTTCATCTCCCCCCTCTCTCTCCTATTCGCCCCTTCTCT
>BROE01000023.1:11734131-11745978 GCA_036571765.1 Plecoglossus altivelis | reverse complement strand
CCTTCAGTGTGTGTTGTACCTTCAGTGTGTGTGTGTTGTACCTTCAGTGTGTGTGTGTTGTACCTTCAGTGTGTGTTGTACCTTCAGTGTGTGTACTGGAAGGAGATGTTCTGTTCCATTCTTTGTGTGTTTCACCCTGAGAGGATTGTTCATCCTGCAACACAAAGCTTGTTGTTGGGCTGTGAGTGTATGGAGTGTATGAATGAGTATGTGAGCATATGGTGTGTGTATGGTGTATATGAGTGAATGTGTGTGTTTGTGTGTACCTGAGAGTTGAGTAGAAGTAGTGCTTCTGTCCAATGAGATCTGAGCAGGTCTTGTAACCTGGTAACAAGCTCCTCCCTCTGTACCTCCAGCTTGCGTCTGCTCTGCTTCACATCCTCACACTGCTGCTGTGCCTGCTGTAGCCTGCTCTCTCTCACACACACACACACACACATACACACATACACACATACACACACACACACACACACACACACACACACACAATAGACACACAGCATAGACACACACACAAACACCAGACACACACCATAGACACACACCACACACCATAGACAGTGAGTGTTACTTGTCCAGGTAATCCTGGGTGAGGTTGAGTGTTACCTGTGCAGGTAATCCTGGGTGAGGGTGAGTGTTACCTGTGCAGGTAATCCTGGGTGAGGGTGAGGGTTACCTGTGCAGGTAATCCTGGGTGAGTGTGAGTGTTACCTGTGCAGGTAATCCTGGGTGAGGGTGAGGGTGTGCTGCTGGTGCTGCTGTGTCTGGGATGAAAGTTCTTTCTCATAATGCGATGTCAGTTCAAGTAACTGTTTCCTGACAAACACACACGGTGCTAGGGTTAGACCCAGTAGAGAGAGCTGTGACACAATAGAGACACAGACTGAGTAGAGACAGTAGAGACCCAGGATAGACAGCAGAGATAGGAGATAGAGACCGTAGAGACTATATACTCTGAGTAGAGACAGTACAGACTGAGTAGAGACAGTACAGACTGAGTAGAGACAGTACAGACTGAGTAGAGACAGTAGAATTCCAGTAGAGACAGTAGATACAGTAGAATTCCAGTAGAGACAGTAGAATTCCAGTAGAGACTGAGTAGATACAGTAGAATTCCAGTAAAGACAGTCGAGACAGTAGAGACAGTATAATTCCAGTAGAGACTGAGTAGAGACAGTAGAGACTCAGTAGATACAGTAGAATTCCAGTAGAGACAGTAGAGACAGAGTAGAGAAGTAGAATTCCAGTAGAGACAGTAGAGACTGAGTAGAGACAGTAGAGACTCAGTAGATACAGTAGAATTCCAGTAGAGACAGTAGAGACTCAGTAGATACAGTAGAATTCCAGTAGATACAGTAGAATTCCAGTAGAGACAGTAGAGACTGAGTAGAGACAGTAGAGACAGTAGAGACAGTAGAGACAGTAGAGACTGAGTAGAGACAGTAGAGACTCAGTAGATACAGTAGAATTCCAGTAGAGCCTGAGTAGAGACAGTAGAATTCCAGTAGACAGTAGAGACAGTAGAATTCCAGTAGAGACTGAGTAGAGACAGTAGAATTCCAGTAGAGACTGAAGAGACAGTAGAGACAGTACACTCAGTAGAGACCCAGTAGGGCCTTCAGGATCAAGGTTTAGGGTACCTGTGCTGTTCTCTCAGGATGGTGTATTCATGCTGCAAAGCTGCCAGAGAGGATTTAACCAACTTCATATCCTCCTCCTGAAGACGATACTTTGCTTCCAACCTGGCCTTCACACACACACACACACACACACACACACACACACACACACACACACACACACACATATATAGTAATGGACACACACACACACATTTAGTATGGGACACACACACGCACACAAAAAAAAAAACAGGAAAAAAAAAAAAAAAAAAAAAAAACACACACACACACCTAGTATGGGACACACACACACACACACCTAGTATGGGACACACACACGCACACAGGAACACACACAGGAGACACAGCACACACACACAACACACACACACACACACCTAGTATGGGACACACACACACACACACCTAGTATGGGACACACACACGCACCTAGTATGGGACACACACACACCTAGTATGGGACACACACACACACCTAGTATGGGACACACACAACACACCTAGGTAGGGACAACCACACACACACACACCTTAGCTATGGACACCACACACACACACACCTAGTAATAGGGACACACACACCCCACACACACCTAGTATGCGGGACACACACACACACACACCCTAGTATGGGGACCACACGCACACCTAGTTGATGGGACACACACAACACCTAGTATGGGACAACAGACACACCTAGATGGGACACACACACACACTAGTATGGGACACACACGCACACACCTAGTATGGGAACACATGCACACCTAGATAGGGACACACACACCACACACACCTAGTTATGGACACACACACACACACACCTATATGGGAACACACGCCCACACCTAGTATGGGACACACACACCCACCTAGTATGGGACACACAGACACACCTAGTATGGGACACACACACACACCTAGTATGGGACACACACACACCTAGTATGGGACACACACACGCACACCTAGTATGGGACACACACGCACACCTAGTATGGGACACACACACATTATTGCAGGTATGGGTAGTGTTAACCCTAACCCTTTTATTGCAGGTAGGGGTAGTGTTAACCCTAACCCTTTTATTGCAGGTATGGGGTAGTGTTAACCCTAACCCTTTTATTGCAGGTATGGGTAGTGTTAACCCTAACCCTTTTATTGCAGGTATGGGTAGTGTTAACCCTAACCCTTTTATTGCAGGTATGGGTAGTGTTAACCCTAACCCTTTTATTGCAGGTAGGGGTAGTGTTAACCCTAACCCTTTTATTGCAGGTATGGGTAGTGTTAACCCTAACCCTTTTATTGCAGGTAGGGGTAGTGTTAACCCTAACCCTTTTATTGCAGGTATGGGGTAGGGTTAACCCTGCAAGCTTACCAGGTCCAGAGCTCTGTCGCTTCGCTCAACATCTCTCCCTCTCAGGTCCTGCTCCAGCTGTAACACTCTCCCCCTCAGCTCTTCTGCCTCCCCCTTCAGCCCTTCTGCCTCCCCCCTGGACTCCTCAAAACGCTGCAGGTCCTGCTGACGCCCCTCCTGCAAGATAGAGGTCATATTCGGTTTCTGAACTCTACCACCTGACCCGTTCTCCATAGATCCGGGTCAGGGGTCAGACTTATAAAGTGCTTCCTCTGTGGAGAAGGTCAGGACTCACCCTTTCCTGCTGCAGTCGATGGGATAGCTCTGCAATCATGTCATCCAGTTCTTTCTTTTCATTGGCCGACTGTTGCTGGAGGCGGGACAAAGCTACCTGTCCTTCCCTCAGCTGTAGTTGTAGCTCATCCTTCTCCACACACACCTGGTCTCTCTCCACACACACCTGGTCTCTCTCCACACACACCTGGTCTCTCTCCACACACAAACGCTCCCTGCTCTGTGTCCTTTCATACACATCTCGTTCCAGCTCTGTCACACGCAGCTCCTACACAAGCGGGCGCACAGTATATACATCATGAGGGCAGGACAGTATGGGTATGTGTGTGTGTATCAGCGTGTGTGTGTGTGTGTGTGCGTACCAGCTGTGTGTGTGTGTGTGTGTGTGTGTGCGTACCAGCTGTGTGTGTGTGTGTGTGTGTACCAGCTGTGTGTGTGTGTGTGTGTGTGTGCGTACCAGCTGTGTGTGTGTGTGTGGTGTGTGGTACCAGCTGTGTGTGTGGCTTGTGTGTACCAGCTGTGTGTGTAGTGTGTGTGTTGTTACCAGCTGTGTGTTGTGTGGTGTGTGTTGTGTGCGTACCAGGCTGTGTGGTGTGTGTGTTGTGTGCGTACCAGTTGTGTGTGTGTTGTGTGGTGTGTGTGTTGTGGTGTGTGGTGTGTGTGTGTGTACCAGCTGTGTGTGTGTGTGTGTCCAGCTGTGTGTGTGTGTGTGTACCAGCTGTTGTGTTGTGTGTTGTGTGTGTGCGTACCAGCTGTGTGTGTGTGTGTGTGTGTGTGTGTGTGTGTGTGTGTGTACAGCTGTGTGTGTGTGTGTGTACCGCTGTGTGTGTATGTACCGCTGTGTGTGTGTGTCTGACACATATGAACTGTGTGTGTGTGTGTACCAGCTGTGTGTGTGTGTGTGTGTGTTGTACCAGCTGTGTGTGATGTGGTGTGTGTGTGCGTACCAAGCTGTGTGTGTGTGTGTTGTGTGTGTGTGTGTGGTGGGTGTACCAAGCTTGTGTGTGTTGTGTGTTACCAAGCTGTGTCGTGTGTGTGTGTACCAGCAACAGCGGTGTGTGTGTGTTGTACCAGCTGTGTGTGTGTGTGTGTGTACCAGCTGTGTGTTGGTCCTGTGGAGTTCCTCAGATCGCTTCTGTTCTCTTGTCAGAGACTCTTCTGTGTCAGATACACACTGCTCCATATTCCCCTGGGCCTGCTCACACACCACATCACCACACACACAGGAGTTCAGGTTAGAGCACACACCACATCACCACACACACAGGAGTTCAGGTTAGGAGCACACACACATCACCCACACACACAGGAGTTCAGGTTTGAGCACACACCACATCACCACACACACACAGGAGTTCAGGGTAGAGCACCACACCAACATCACCACACACACAGGAGTTCAGGTTTAGAGCACACACCACATCCACCACACCACCACAGGTGTTCAGGTTAGAGCACACACCACATCACCACACACACAGGAGTTCAGGTTAGAGCACACACCACATCACCACACACACAGGAGTTCAGGTTAGAGCACACACCACATCACCAGACACACAGGAGTTCAGGTTAGAGCACACACACATCACCACACACACAAGGAGTTCAGGTTTAGAGCACACACCACATCACCACACACACAGGAGTTCAGGTTAGAGAACACACCACATCACCACACACACAGGAGTTCAGGTTAGAGAACACACCACATCACCAGGACACCACCCACAGGAGTTCAGGTTAGAGCACACACCACATCACCACACACACAGGAGTTCAGGTTAGAGCACACACCACATCACCACACACACAGGAGTTCAGGTTAGAGCACACACCACATCACCACACACACAGGAGTTCAGGTTAGAGCACACACCACATCACCAGACACACACAGGAGTCAGCGTTAGAGGCATCATCACCACCATCACCACACACACAGGGAGTTCAGTTAGGCACACACCACATCCCACACAACAGCGAGTTCAGGTTAGGCACACACACATCACCAGGACACACACAGGAGTTCAGGTTAGAGCACACACCACATCACCACACACACAGGAGTTCAGGTTAGAGCACACACCACATCACCAGACACACACAGGAGTTCAGGTTAGAGCACACACCACATCACCACACACACAGAGTTCAGGTTAAGCGCACACCACATCACCACACACACAGAGAGTTCAGGTTTGAGCACACACCACATCACCAGACACACACAGGAGTTCAGGTTAGAGCACACACCACATCACCAGACACACACAGGAGTTCAGGTTAGAGCACACACACACATCCACCACACACACAGGAGTTCAGGTTAGAGCACACACCACATCACCAGACACACACAGGAGTTCAGGTTAGAGCACACACCACATCACCGCACACACAGGAGTTCAGGTTAGAGCACACACCACATCACCACACACACAGGAGTTCAGGTTAGAGCACACACCACATCACCAGACACACAGGAGTTCAGGTTAGAGCACACACCAAATCACCGACACACACAGGAGTTCAGGTTTGAGCACACACCACATCACCAAACACACAGGAGTTAAGGTTAGAGCACACACCACATCACCAGACACACAGGAGTTCAGGTTAGAGCACACACCACATCACCACACACACAGGAGTTCAGGTTAGAGCACACACCACATCACCAGACACACAGGAGTTCAGGTTAGAGCACACACCACATCACCACACACACAGGAGTTCAGGGTTAGAGCACACACCAAACATCACCAGACACCACAGGAGTTCGGGTTAGAGCACACACCACATCACCAGACACACAGGAGTTCAGGTTAGAGCACACAACCACATCACCGACACACACAGGATTTCAGGTTAGAGCACACACCACATCACCGCACACACACAGGATTTCAGGTTAGAGCACACACCACATCACCACACACACAGGAGTTCAGGTTAGAGCACACACCACATCACCACACACACACAGGAGTTCAGGTTAGAGCACACACCACATCACCAGACACACACAGGAGTTCAGGTTAGAGCACACACCACATCACCAGACACACACAGGAGTTCAGGTTAGAGCACACACCACATCACCGCACACACAGGAGTTCAGGTTAGAGCACACACCACATCACCACACACACAGGAGTTCAGGTTAGAGCACACACCACATCACCGCACACACAGGAGTTCAGGTTAGAGCACACACCACATCACCACACACACAGGAGTTCAGGTTAGAGCCCACACCACATCACCAGACACACAGAGTTTCAGGTTAGAGCACCACCACCACATCACAGACACACAGGATTTCAGGTTAGAGCACACACCACATCACCAGACACACAGGAGTTCAGGTTAGAGCACACACCACATCACCAGACACACACAGGAGTTCAGGTTAGAGCACACACCACATCACCACACACACAGGAGTACAGGTTAGAGCAGACACACCACATCACCAGACACACACACAGGAGTTCAGGTTAGAGAGCACACACCACATCACCACCCACACAGGAGTTCAGGTTAGAGCACACACCACATCACCACACACACAGGAGTTCAGGTTAGAGCACACACCACATCACCAGACACACACAGGAGTTCAGGTTAGAGCACACACCACATCACCACACACACAGGAGTTCAGGTTAGAGCACACACCACATCACCGCACACACAGGAGTTCAGGTTAGAGCACACACCACATCACCACACACACAGGAGTTCAGGTTAGAGCACACACCACATCACCAGACACACACAGGAGTTCAGGTTAGAGCACACACCACATCACCAGACACACACAGGAGTTCAGGTTAGAGCACACACCACATCACCACACACACAGGAGTTCAGGTTAGAGCACACACCACATCACCACACACACAGGAGTTCAGGTTAGAGCACACACCACATCACCACACACACAGGAGTTCAGGTTAGAGCACACACCTCATCACCACACACACAGGAGTTCAGGTTAAAGCACACCACACATCACCACACACACAGGGGTTCAGGTTAGAGCACACACCACATCACCAGAACACACACAGGGAGTTTTCAGGTTAGAGCACACACCACATCACCGCACACACAGGAGTTCAGGTTTGAGCACACACCACATCACCAGACACACACAGGAGTTCAGGTTAGAGCCCACACACCACATCACCAGAACACACACAGGAGTTCAGGTTAGAGCACACACACATGGCCACCAAACACACAGGAGTTCAGGTTAGAGCACACAACACATCACCACACACACAGGAGTTCAGGTTAGAGCACACACCACTCACCACACACCACAGGAGTTCAGGTTAGAGCACACACAACATCACCACACACACAGGAGTTCAGGTTAGATCACACACCACATCACAGACACACACAGGAGTTCAGGTTAGAGACACACACATCACCAGACACACACAGGAGATCAGGTTAGAGCACACACCAAATCACCAGACACCACAGGAGTTTAGGTTAGAGCACACACCACACCACCACAACACCACAACACCAGAGACCACAACACCACAACACCACAACACCACACCACACCACACACACACAGGAGTTCAGGTTAGACCACACACCACATCACCAGACACACACAGGAGATCAGGTTAGAGCACACACCACATCACCACACACACAGGGGTTCAGGTTAGAGCACACACCTCATCACCACACACACAGGAGGTCAGGTTAGAGCACACACCACATCACCACACACACACAGGAGTTCAGGATAGAGCACACACCACATCACCACACCACACACAGGGAGTTCAGGTTAGGAGCAACACACCACATCACCACACAAACAGGAGTCAGGTTTAGAGCAACACACCACATCACCAGACACACACAGGAGTTAAGGTTAGAGCACACACCACATCACCAAACACACACACCAGGAGTTCAGGTTAGACACACACCACATATGCTCCACACAGACAGGAGTCAGGGTTTAGAGCACACACCACATCACCACACACACAGGAGTTCAGGTTAGAGCACACACCACATCACCAGACACACACAGGAGTTCAGGTTAGAGCACACACCACATCACAACATTTGTAAAGTAAACTTATTTATTTAATAAATATTACTTTGGAGGCCTACATACCTCCGTAGCAGTATTCACTATAAAACCTAAGTACACAATGTTGGTGACTAACAGTCATCCCATGTGGTTAACCTGATCAAAATCACTAAATACATGGACTGATCTGTTAAGCCATTATGCCCATGGTTGTTTCTGACCAGTATGTCTCTTAGCAGAGAGAAACGAGATGTCACGCGTTGCACATCACACATGTGTACAGTTTACATACCGAGAGAGGGTAAGGGTTAGCTAACCCCAACTCCCAAGTCGATTTTGAAGATCAGTGGATAAATTCAAGGAGATGGACGACATCTACCTAATTTGTTGGGGTTAGACTATTTCAGGTTAGACTAATTCAATACCTGGGTAGTGTGTGTGTGCCTGGGTAGTGTGTGTTGTGAGTGTGTGGTGTGTGTAATGTGTGTGTGTAGCGTGTGTGCACTTGGGTGTGTGTGTGGTGTGTGTGTGTAGTGCAGTGTGGTGTGTGTGTAGTGTGTGTGCACCTGGGTCTGTGTGTGGTGTGTGTAGTGTGGTGTGTGGTGTGTGTGTAGTGCAGTGTGGTGTGTGTAGTGTGTGTGCACCTGGGTGTGTGTGTGGTGTGTAGTGTGGTGTGTGTGTGGTGAAGTGTGGTGTGGGTTTGTGTGGTGTGTGTGTGTAGTGCAGTGTGGTGTGTGTGTGTGTGTGTGTGTGTGTAGTGTGTGCGTGTAGTGCAGTGTGGTGTGTGTAGTGTGTGTGCACGTGTGTGTGATGTGTGTGGTGCAGTGTGTGTGTAGTGCAGTGTGGTTGTGTGTAGTGTGTGTGTGTGTAGTGTAGTGTGGTGTGTGTGTAGTGCAGTGTGGTGTGTTTGTGTGTAGTGTGTGTGTGTAGTGCAGTGTAGTGTGTGTGTGTAGTGTAGTGTAGTGTGGTGTGTGTGTAGTGCAGTGTGGTGTGGTGTAGTGTGTGTGTGTAGTGTAGTGTAGTGTAGTGTGGTGTGTGTGTGTGCACCTGGGTGTACTGCTCCTGTAGTCTCTTCACTTCAGCAGTTCTCTGGTGCTCATGTCTCTTCCAGCCCTCTACAACCTTAGCTAGAGTCTGACACACACACACACACACACACACACACACACCACACCACATCACACACACAGAAAGACATACCCACACACAACACACAACACCACAAGACCCCACCACAACACACACACACACACAGAACAGACATACACACAGCCAGCCAGATCAATGTGTGTATGGTTTGTGGGGGTGCAGTGTGTGTTTGTATGGTGTGATTATGTGTGTGGTAATTGTGAGTGGTTCCAGACCTTGTCCAGCTGTTCAATCATGATGTTCTTTTTCCTGTCAGCTGACACAGCCAGTGCCAATCGCTGTTGGAGTTCCATGGTCTTCGTCTGCAACATCATCACCTGCTCCTCACACTGCTACTCTCTCACACACACACACACACACACACACACACACACACACACTGTGTAAGAGTGTGTGAATTGTGTGTGTGTAGGTCTAGGTTGTGTCTGTACTGTGTGTGTGTGGTGTCTGTAATGTGTGTGGTGTGTGTGTAGGTCTAGGTTGTGTCTGTAATGTGTGTGGTGTGTGTGTGGGTCTAGGTTGTGTCTGTAATGTGTGTGTGTGTGTGTGTGTGTCTGTAATGTGTGTGGTGTGTGTGTAGGTCTATGGTTGTTGTCCTGTAATCGTGTGTGTGTGCGTGTGTGTCTGTAATGTGTGTGGTGTGTGTGTAGGTCTAGGTTGTGTCTGTAATGTGTGTGTGTGTGTGTGTCTGTAATGTGTGTGGTGTGTGTGTGGGTCTAGGTTGTGTCTGTAATGTGTGTGTGTGTGTGTGTGTGTGGTGTGTGTGTGGTGTGTGTTTACCCTGCGTCTGACTCTCTCTCGGTCCAGGCTGTCCCTCAGCAGTGTAGTCTCTGGGTTTGACAGCAGCAGGTGTGAAGAGGAGTAGCAGGGAAACAGCTCCTCATATCCTTCTGCCCCACCCAGGGCTGCTGCCCCGCCCAGGGCTGCTGCCCCGCTTATCACAGGAGGACAAGAGTTAGACATGTATGTGTCAATAGGTGTACAAACTGATGTGTGTTACCTAATGTGTGTGTTACCTGACGTGTGTGTGTTACCTGATGTGTGTGTGTTACCTGATGTGTGTGTTACCTGACGTGTGTGTGTTACCTGACGTGTGTGTGTGTTACCCGATGTGTGTGTTACCTGATGTGTGTGTTACCTGATGTGTGTGTGTGTTACCTGATGTGTGTGTTACCTGATGTGTGTGTTACCTGACGTGTGTGTTACCTGACGTGTGTGTTACCTGACGTGTGTGTGTTACCTGACGTGTGTGTGTTACCTGACGTGTATGTGTTACCTGATGTGTGTGTGTTACCTGATGTGTGTGTGTTACCTGGGAAAGTGTGTGTGTTACCTGAGAAGGTGTGAGGTGGTGTCACTTCTGAAGGACATGTTGGGACTTGATAGATGTGAGATGAAGCCTAACCCAGAACTGCCCTCTGCTGGCCAGGAAAAGAACAACATCAGCCCTATTCAACTGCCTCAACTGTGTCACAGGTGTGTGTATGTCTCACCCACCTGTGTGTGTCTCACCCACCTGTGTGTATGTCTCACCCACCTGTGTGTATGTCTCTCCCAGCTGTGTGTTTCAGCAGGGTGTGAAGGTGAGACCTAACATTCTCCATGTCCTGGATGTGTCCTCCACCATTCTACAGCCCAAACACATGTGTTTCATACATGTAATACCTTAAATACAAATAATTAAACACACAAAACAATAAATGTAAATATGTATACACACGGACCCTAGGCAGGCAATCTTACCGTAGGATGGATGTAGCTGAAATTCACCACCCCCTCCTCCTCCCCTTCCTTCATTCCTCTCTCCTCCTCCCCTCCCTCCATCCCTCTCTCCTCCTCCCCTCCCTCCATCCCTCTCTCCTCCTCCCCTCCCTCCATCCCTCTCTTCTTCTCGCCTTCAGGGGGGAGGCAGGGGGGACTCTGGGGGAGTGTAGTCAGCTGGGAGGACACTAGCAAGGGAACCTGCCTGACACACAGACATTAAAACACACTTAATTAACTCTAACACTCACACACACTTTACAACACAGGGAAGAGAAAGGCAAGAGGAGAGGAAGAGAGGAAAGAGGAGAAGAGAGGAGGAGGAAAGGAGAGGACAAGAGAAACCTGAAATGGGTGTGGTGTTTGGGGGCGTGGCCACTGCTGTGCAGCTCTGTGCTTCTTTGAAGGGAGGAGTAAAGACGTGCTGTGACCTCACGAGACTCTTCCCACACTGGGCGGGGCGAGGAGGGCAACGAGCGAATCACAGGGGATCCGTACACAGTGTGGTTTTGGATAGAGAGGAATGGAGGAGGGGAGGAGGGGTGGAGAGAGTGACAGAG
>BROE01000023.1:11718288-11728914 GCA_036571765.1 Plecoglossus altivelis | reverse complement strand
GCGTCACTTATAAGATATCCTTGCTCACTGTGGAGGTAGAACTACTCTCTTATGTATTTTGTGTTGTGTTGGTTTGGCGTGAGATTACGATATTGACTGGTGTTTTAGAGATAGAAATACCTGCTCACTATAGAACTACCGTTATGATGACTAATAGGAATGACTGCTACTATAGAATACCAAAGACGAAACTGGTCTTCTGTAATAGAACTACCCGTGCTCAGTATAGAACTACTGATGAATATAGTGAGATCTTGAGCCGTGCTCACATACTATAGAACTGCTTAGATCTCAGCGTGGAGTGCGCTCACTAGAGGTACCTTCAGTGTCCCATCTGTGGCTATCGGAATATAAAGCAACTAAATTCCTAAGATGACCATACTCAGAGACTCATCCTGGCTTCTATCCATACAATGCAATATCCTCCTGGAATCGCATTATATTATCCGAATCACACCGCGCGTGCTCACTTCTCTGCCCGTTCTTCATATTCTCTCTCTTGGCTCCACTAATCACCACTTTTTATCTGGAACATGTGCTTTGCATCCGACGCTAGGTTTGTCTATAGACTCTTACAGCCTGGCATGGATTGGGATCGATGTTTCTTTTTCATTCTAAGAACTTTTCACTTGCTCCACTATACGTGTAGCTACTGAACTACCTTCGTCTCACTATAGAATCATCTCGCCTGCTACATATAGTTTTTTTTTGTAGTAAAAATGGCAGACCGTGTTTTCATCTTCTTCTTTGGCTCACTATAGACTCTACCCTGCTGCGACTGTAAAATAGCAGCTTAGATAGGTGATGACTAGCGGATAGGGGAGGGAACGCGGGGTGCTAGCAGTAATAAGCAGCGAACTCCATTGCTCATAGATAATAGCAAATACTGCTCATATAGAACTACACTGCTCACTATAGAATACCCTGGCCCACATAGATAGCTCGAACTCATCGCTTGCTCATATAGCGAAGTAGTCCATGAATTCACTATAGACTGGGATTAACCAAGCTGGCTGCATCGTATCGAAGGAATATTGCTTCGCTACGGCAATGATTGGATGCTGAGAGAACGGTTTGGAAGATGGGCTCAATGCTCACATTATAATAGGAACTAGCCTAGGATGACTGATCTAGCGTGATAACTTGAGAGTGGTGATGACTATATGAACTACCTCGCTCACTATAGAACTACCATGTGGATATATGAGTCTGGGACCTGCTCCGTATACTACCTGCTACTATAGAAATACCCAGCGACGCGGGTCGTATACGTTATGAGAAGCAGCTGTGATCGCCTTGATGACTATAGAAACTCCTGCAATGGTACGAAGACAGATAGACTACGAAATAAATGGTTAGTCAGAGGTGATCTCACTATGACTACAACGTGCTTCCTATAGAACTACCTGATGACTATAGAACTACCTGATGACTATAGAACTACCTGCTCACTATAGAACTACCTGCTCACTATAGAACTACCTGCTCACTATAGAACTACCTGCTCACTATAGAACTACCTGCTCACTATAGAACTACCTGCTCACTATAGAACTACCTGCTCACTATAGAACTACCTGCTCACTATAGAACTACCTGATGAGGTAGCAACTTATTGAAGGTACCTTGCATCACGCGGTATATGTAAGTGGTTACCGAACCTTGCTCGCACGTATAGACTAGCAGATGCTCATTATAGAATACTGATGCATGTATACAGGAACTAGGAAACCTAGATGACTATCAGTAATACTGATTGATCAGATACAGGAACTATCTCTGAATGAATTAGGAACTACAGGCTGGCTTTATGCATATAGAACTACCGTGCGACTATAGTATAAGGAACATAGATCGTCTTGGATGCTCACGCTATAGAACTACCGTGGCTCGGGACGTTACATAACAGAACTAACGATCTGGACTATATAATTTCAGCAAAACTACCCTGATGAGCTATAAGAACTACCTTGCTCACTATAGAAATATCCATGCTACTATATCAGAGTATCCGCGTGCGTCACTGTCTGTAAGTTACTTCCATAGAGGAAGTGTTTGCGTCAATAGTTCTGGCTTCGGTTTGCAGCTTCAGGACTCAAAAAGACTGAATAAGCTTCTTCCCAAGCGGGTATAAGTAACAGGTCACTAAACACATGCTGCACTATATAGAACAAGGCACTTGCTCGAATAAAGTGAACGTTTACACTTGATGATATTCGTAAGTGAATTTAGTGTTTTCCTCGCTTTTGTGTGGAGTATAGGAGTAATGGGAGCCAATGCTCATCGAGTCAAGAGAATAGACCTTTGTCACTTCATCAGAAACTACTCTGCTACTATAGAACTACCGCATACCCGTGCTGTCTGCACTACCTGCTTTCGCTACTCGTCATGCAGTAACTACTGTGCTTCCTAACTTCCAATTAGAGAGATCTGGCAGTACCCTGTCTGTCTGCTTACTGTCCTGTTTTTCCTTCGCCAGAAGTGTTGTGCAATGTAAGGTATCTTTTTTATCCTTCTTTTGAGATGGACTATCAAGGCAACATAGCTCTAGTCACTATAGAATATTGGACGATAGAACTACTGCTCACACATAGCTACCTGCCTCACTATAGAAACACCTGATGACTATACTGACACTTGCTTCCTTGTATCACTAGAGAGCATGACCTGTCTGTCTACGTACTGGCTCACTATAGAACTACCTGCTCACTATAGAACTACCTGATGACTATAGAACTACCTGCTCACTATAGAACTACCTGCTCACTATAGAACTACCTGCTCACTATAGAACTACCTGCTCACTATAGAACTACCTGATGACTATAGAACTACCTGCTCACTATAGAACTACCTGCTCACTATAGAAATCATGTTCTTTTTGCTCTTACGATGGCCAGGAAGAGCTACATGCTCACTTATAGACTAACTGTATATATATGAAGCTAAGCCATTGCCTCGCCTATCTTTAAGAACTTATCCATCCATGGACTCGTAACTCATAGAAACTACTTTTTACCCGTTTGTAGCACGGGTCCGAGGTGAAGAGCTGCGCTGGGAGGTTTGTGTACGGTGAGAGGTTGGGTAATCAGTGGGTGGAGTATAGGTGGGTGTGTGTGTGTAGTCTGTATAGTATAGTGTGTATCAAGTGTGCCTAGTATAGTTTGTTCTGTGTGTGTGCGTGCGTGTGCCTGTGTGTGTGTGTGTGTGTGTGTGTGGTGTTGGTGGTGTGTGTGTGGATGGTGTTGTGTGTGTGTGTGTTTGTGTGTGTGTGTGAGTGTGTGTGCCTGTGTGTGTGTGTGTGTGTACCGAGGCCACAGTTCCTATCTGGCGGATGTTCTGTTCGTAGTTGGTGTTGGCAGGACGGCTGGGTGTCCGGCGAGAAAAAACAAGAATGGGCGCTGTCAAGCTTACATACACTATCGCTGGAGGAGGGGTGTGGTTCATACCCAATCATCTGCAGCCTAGAACCATAACATCTGGAGGACCAAGCTACTACGTGCTCGCTCGCATGACAACTGCACCAGAAGCGCACACACACGCACGCTAAATGCCGCACAACGAAGCTGCCCGCACTACGGGCATTTCATTAGAGGGTCCAGATGATCCTGTACACTCAGACCTCAACAGCACACACACACACACAGGAGGCAGATCATGAAGGGTTGCTAGGTTATAGAGATAGTAATGTAACATGTAGCTTTACAGTGTGTAGTATGTAGAAGATCTGATGTAACATGTAGCTTTACAGTGTGTAGTATGTAGAAGATCTGATGTAACATGTAGCTTTACAGTGTGTAGTATGTAGAAGATCTGGTGTAACATGTAGCTTTACAGTGTGTAGTATGTAGAAGATCTGATGTAACATGTAGCTTTACAGTGTGTAGTATGTAGAAGATCTGATGTAACATGTAGCTTTACAGTGTGTAGTATGTAGAAGATCTGATGTAACATGTAGCTTTACAGTGTGTAGTATGTAGAAGATCTGATGTAACATGTAGCTTTACAGTGTGTAGTATGTAGAAGATCTGATGTAACATGTAGCTTTACAGTGTGTAGTATGTAGAAGATCTGATGTAACATGTAGCTTTACAGTGTGTAGTATGTAGAAGATCTGATGTAACATGTAGCTTTACAGTGTGTAGTATGTAGAAGATCTGGTGTAACATGTAGCTTTACAGTGTGTAGTATGTAGAAGATCTGGGGAAACACTCACCTTGCGTCGGTTGTTGTTTACAACGGAACCGTCCGTATCGCTCCGGTCCTCTCGCGAGCAGTTCTGCTCCTCGTGCTCTACGTTCTCCTCGTCTTTCAGGCTGTGCGAGACACATTCCCGTTCAGGTATTATAATAATGTTCACAATTTGTGTCCGTGATCCAGTTCACATACAGTCCGCTTAGGGGCCATCGGTACAGCCATTTCCACCCGGACAGAGCTGCCCTAGGGCCAGCTACTACCAGGAACCGGTTAGAGATCACTTGCTTATGTATCACACTTGTGACGGTCCGTTATGATTTCCCATTACATCTAACAGCGGAGTGCATTTGCTGTGGCACAAGCACACCCAGTAATAAGCAACTCGAAGCCACTACAATGGCAACAGTAGCATTACCATTAGCTAGCTAGCGGCACAATCTTCTGCTAGAAACAAGAGAAGCTCATGCTAGGACTTACTGTTCAAACTGGTTCATCTTAGACCCCGCGTCAATCAGAAACGGACACTGATCAAAGGTTAAAAGTTAAGCAAATCGTGGCGATACTTTATTTGATAAATTAGTGTATACGTCCGGTAAATAACGTATTTCTAAACTCCGTTAGTGCTACTTAGCTAACTCTAAGTAACTATACTCTGGATAGCTTCAAACTCACTGACTACTTCCTGTCTCATGATCGCAGTACAGTACGGAGCACTGGAAGGGACAAATCTAATGACAACTACACACATGAGGATGTACAGAAATGGTACAGAAAACGTTTCCGAATGGATGAAGAGAGAGTTGGTGGGTCCGAACCGGAAAGTAAAGATATAATTCGACCTCCCCTTCTCGTGAAAGCCCAGTAGAGATGTACGAAGCTAAATTACATTCTTTAGAATGCTGTCTGTAATATCTTGGCAAGAATGCTGACGCATTTATACCCTATTTCAGCATTCTGTAATCCTTTGCTTTCAGATGGATTGAAATAAGAACAGTCGTTGACTTCAATGAGGACAGAATATGGAGTATATTCAGGGCAGCCCCTAGTTTTGTGTGAAAGTGTTGGGTGAGCATCAAAGTAGATCAAAGGCTAATTCTGTTATTCAACCCCCCCCCCTCCCCTCCTCGCTTGTCCCTAACCCCCCATGCCTCCTCCATCATCGATAACACAATCTGTCTCCCAACTCAATACCTGCCTGTGCCAGTCACGTCACACATACACACACATCTCTCTCATACACACACACAACCTCACACACAAACACAAGCACACACACACACACTATATCTCTCACCAACACATTCTATCTCTCTCACAGACCCACTATACCTCTCTCACACACACCCTATCTCTCTCTCTCTCGCTCTCTCTCACACACACACACACTATCTCTCTCACACACACACACCTTATCTCTCTCTCACTCACACAGACACACACACCCTATCTCTCTCACACACACACTCACACATACACACTATCTCTCTCTCACACACACACTCACTATCTCTCTCTCACACACACACACACACACACCATATCTCTCTCACACACACACACACCCTATCTCTCTCTCTCACACACACACACACCCTATCTCTCTCTCACACACACACATACCGTATCTCTCTCTCTCTCTCTCTCACACACACACACACACACACACACTATCTCTCTCTCACACACACACACACTCACACACTATCTCTCTCTCTCACACACACACACCCTATCTCTCTCTCACACACACACACCCTATCTCTCTCACACACACACACACACTATCTCTCTCACACACACACTATCTCTCTCTCACACACACACACACCCTATCTCTCTCACACACACACTCATACACACATGAGTTTGTTGTTATTAGTTTATGAAGCATGACTGGAGAACCTGACTGTGTTAGTAAGCTCTGTTCTCAGGGAACAATGTACAACAATATACAATATCATTACCATGTGATATACTACATCAATACAATATACAATATCATTACCATGTGATATACTACATCAATACAATAACATTACCATGTAATATACTACGTCAATACAATCAATGCCAGAATATTCATTTAAATACAGATCATACAATTATTTAGTATCATACATGGTCAATACCCTATCATATACAATATCATAAGATAATGGTGACAGTAAGACAAGGTTACAGTCTGTGTGTGTGGTGTGGGGTGTGTTTGTGAGTGTGTGTGTGTGTTATAGAGTTGTGGTGGAGTGTTGAGGGGTGAATGGTGGTAGGCGGGTGCGGTGTGTGTGTGAGTGTGTATGTGAGTGTGTGTGTGTGCGTGGATGCGTGTGTGCGTGCAGAAGGCTGCGCAGGGCCTGTCGGTAACGGGCAGACATAGTGTTGTACAGCAGAGGGTTGACTGCAGCACTGAGGTAGAACAGAACAAAGGATGTCAGGTTAAAGTACTGAGACACGTAGTACAGAACATCAGCCTGGAACTCAGACTGTGGTTCACTCTCCTCCTCCAGTCGGCGCTCTGTGTGTGTGTGGCTGTATGTGTGGCTGTGTGTGTGGTTGTGTGTCTGGTTGTGTGTGTGGCTGTGTGTGTGGCTGTGTGTGTGGTTGACTCCTGTAGTGGAGCCCAGAGTTAGAGAGAAGAGAGTGCGTCCCACGTGGAAAGGCAGCCAGCAGAGAACAAACACCAGCACGATCATACCTGCACACAGACACAAGAGTTTTAACACCCTCCCTTCCTCTTCCTCCTTGTTGAACTAGACTGCCTCCTATCCTGACTGTTCTGGGTTGGGGTGTATGGTAGTGTGTGAGTGTATGGTTACAGTGTATGGTTACAGTGTACAGTTAGAGTGTATGGTTAGACTGCAGTGTGTATGGTTAAAGTGTATAGTTAGAGTGTATGGTTAGACTGCAGTGTGTATGGTTAAAGTGTATAGTTAGAATGTAGTGTGTATGGGGTTACAGTGTATAGTTAGACTGTAGTGTGTATGGGGTTACAGTGTATGGTTAGAGTGTATAGTTAGATTGTAGTGTGTATGGGGTTAGAGTGTATAGTTAGAGTGTATAGTTAGACTGTAGTGTGTATGGGGTTAGAGTGTATAGTTAGACTGTAGTGTGTATGGCTACAGTGTATAGTTAGACTGTAGTGTGTATGGGGTTAGAGTGTATAGTTAGACTGTAGTGTGTATGGGGTTAGAGTGTATAGTTAGAGTGTATGTGTAGGGGTAGAGTGTATAGCTAACTGTTGTGTGCAGGGGGTTAGTAGTGTGATAGTTAGACTGTAGTTGTGTATGGGATTTAGAGTTGTATAGCTAGACTGTAGTGTTGTATGGGATTAGAGTGTTATACTATACTTGAGTGTGTAGGGGGTTAGAGGTTAAGGTTAGTGATATACCAAGCATCTTGACAAGTGTTGCGCTGGCACGATGCCGCTGCTGTTACGTAGTGGGCCGGAGCCACAATTTCGTCCAATCAGACCGTAGACGAGTGCCCCAGAATTGCAAGTGGCACGAGGAAGTACAGTTGTTAAGAGAGCCACATCATAGTTGCTAGAGACAGAGAGGACAGCATAGTCTGTTGCAGCGACACTCGCTCCCCCCCCCACCCTCCCCCGCCCCAATTCTCCCAACTCCCACCATTGGAGCAGCCAAGGTGCCGCGCTGAGCAGAGCCGCGCCCCACAGGCAGCCAATCAGGAACCCGCGTGCGGCGCACGAGTGAGCAGTGGTCTGGCAGCCAGCGCCTGCACACGGCCAGGTAGCGCTCCAGAGGAACAACGCATGTTGATGTGCCAGCAATGACAGAAAAGGTGCAGCTCTCACTGGCGAACATTGCTCACCTTACACACCAGCTTCACCTAGACGCCATGGACTAGGATGCCACAGCTGAACACATGGCATGCACACGCACGCACAGACTGCACGCACACACAGACGCACACACACACCAACGCACCACACAGCATGCACACCACTCACACACAGATGCACACAAGACGCACACACACACCAACGCACACACAGACGGCACACACCCACACCAACGCACACACAGACGTGTAGACGCACCACACAGATACAACACACGCCGCACACACAGACGCCACACGCACACAGACGCAACACACACCACGCACACACAGACGCACGCACACACAGATGCACCACACGCCGCACACACAGACACACACGCACACACACAACAGATGCACACACGCACGGATGCACATCAGTACAGGTGCAGAAACAGGACTTGTAGAGTGTACGAGGTGTACGCATGTATTGTGTGAAAGGTGTTCAAGGTGTGTGTAGTGCATCATGTACCTTGTAAAGGGGTATTAGAGAGGTGTGTGTAGTGCATCGTGTACCTTGTAAAGGGGTATTAGAGAGGTGTGTGTAGTGCATCGTGTACCTTGTAAAGGGGTATTAGAGAGGTGTGTGTATGCGGTGCATGTTTACCTTGTTAAAGGTGGTATTTAGAGAGGTGTTGTGTAGTGCATCTGTGTACCTGGTAAGAGAGGTACTTAGAGAGGTGTGTGTTAGTGCATCGTGTACCTCTGTAAAGGGTATTAGAGAGGTGTGTTTTGACTACTACATCTAGCTATAGTGCATCGTGTACCTTGTAAAGGGGTATTAGAGAGGTGTGTGTAGTGCATCGTGTACCTTGTAAAGGGGTATTAGAGAGGTGTGTGTAGTGCATCGTGTACCTTGTAAAGGGGTATTAGAGGTGTGTGTAGTGCATCGTGTACCTTGTAAACGGGTATTAGAGAGGTGTGTGTAGTGCATCGTGTACCTTGTAAAGGGGTATTAGAGAGGTGTGTGTAGTGCATCGTGTACCTTGTAAAGGTCCAGGGGCATCAGAACCAGGATAAGGAGGTCAGAAACAGCCATGCTGCTCAGGTACAAGTAGGTGGAGCTCCTCAGCTGGGGGCGGAGCCACACCACCAGGATCGTTAGCATATTTCCCATGATACCCGTGGCCAGCAGAAGTACACACACCGCCGTCACACACGCCAGCTCTGCCCCTCCAAACACAGGCTGCTCCCATTGGTCCTCCCAGGTCCACTCTGATTGGTTGGACATGTCTTGAGGGTTTTCCCACTCCATGGCAACACCTGGTAGGTTAGGGTATGGTGTGTGGTGTGTATATTTAAGGATGAGTGTATGTGATTTGTGAGGTGTGTGTGTAAAATGTGAGTCTGTGCGGTGTGTATGCAATGTGTGTGTGTGAGAGGTGCGTGTGTGTGTGTGAGGTGCGTGTGTGTGTGTGAGGTGTGTGTATGAGAGGTGCGTGTGTGTGAGGTGCGTGTGTGTGTGTGAGGTGTGTGTATGAGAGGTGTGTGTGTGTGAGAGGTATTCTATATCACCCAGGTAACACCATGTCTGCTGACGTAGGGTGATGGATTCTCAATGAAGCTGGATTACACAAACACACACACACACAAACACACATCAACTCCATGTACCTTATTAAACATACATTTGAGTCTGAATTAGAATTTTATAAATTAACTTAATATAATATTTTATTTGACACATTTATGTTTATGTAGCAGATGCTTTTATCCAGAACTTGCAAATACAGCGTATAGAAATAGAATATATAGAAATGTAATGTGTAGAGAGCGTCTAGAGAATCACAAGTGCAGTTCAACCGCTATTTGGTGGTCAAGGAACAGTGTTTACCAAGCATAGTACAAAATAACCACATCTCAGCAACCTGGCAGAGAACAATAATACCTCAACAACACTGCAACAATAACATCTAAATCTAGTTTCCACTTCAATATGTCCTGAAGACACACAAACACACACCAACACATACACACAAACCAACACACACATGCAGACACACAAACCAACACACACATGCAGACACACAGATACAGAAAGACCTTACCCTGTCCATGCTTGCTCCCAAATACACAATCGTCCCTTTCTCCATCCTTCCCCCTCCCATCCCTTGCTCCTCCCTCCCTCCTCCCTCCATCTCTCTCCCCCACTCCCATTTCGACAGAAGCACAGTCCACATTTCAGGTCCTTTATTCAAAAAAGAAGTCAAAACATTTTAGGATGTGTGGGATCAAAGTTGTGTACAGTTGTGAAAAAGGTTACTCTATTTCCATCAAATGACACAGCAGTACCCCCCCTCGTCAACAGTACCCCCCCCTTGTCTCAGAGGCTTACACCCCAGCAGGCATGTCTGTGGTAGAGGTCAAAGGCTGAGTGGGTGGGGCATGTGGTTGGTTGTGGGCGTGGCATAGCCTGGTCCAGTCCTGGAAGGAGGGGCTTCTCTCTCCTCTGCTCCATCCTCACGAACACCCTCAACTCTGGTCCAGCCTCCTTCTGCTCCCACACACACACAACATGAACACACACACACACAACATGAACACACACACACACACAACATGAACACACAACATGAACACACACACACA
>BROE01000023.1:11702561-11713400 GCA_036571765.1 Plecoglossus altivelis | reverse complement strand
TAGTCAATTGTGGAAGTGTATTTATGTGTGTTCAATAAGTCTCTGGTTCCCTCAGGGCTATTCAGAGTTTGTTAATTTCTCTCTCCAGGCTGGAGTCCGTTTCTCTCCGTCAACCAGATATTATCCTCTCAGCAGCTCCACCCTCCTACCTTACTGCCACAATCAAGTTTCTTCACCATTGTCCTTGCCACACAACACACACACCAACACACACACACAATCAACACATCCCTCAGGTCCTTCACACACACACACACACACACACATCAACACTATCCCCAGGTCCTGCACATACACACACACACACACACACATCAACACTATCCCCAGGTTCTGCACATACACACACACAACACACCACTCACACACTATCACCAGGTCCTGCACACACACACACCACACAACACATCCAACACTACCCCAGGTCCCTGCACATACACACACACACACACACACACATCAACCACTATCCCAGGGTTCCTGCACATACACACACACACACACATCAACACTATCCCCAGGTTCTGCACATACACACACACACACACACACACATCAACACTATCACCAGGTCCTGCACATACACACACACACACACACAACACTATCACCAGGTCCTGCACATACACACACACACACACACACACACACATCAACACTATCACCAGGTCCGCACATGCACACACACACACACACACACACACACATCAACGCTATCCAGTCCAGCACATTCCACACACACACACACACATCAACACTATCCCCAGGTCCTGCACATACACACACACACACACACATCAACACTATCCCTAGGTCCTGCACGTACACACACACCAACACACACGACACCAATCAACACCTATCCCCAGCCGCACGTACACACACACACACACATCAACACTATCCCCAGGTCCTGCACATACACACACACACACACACACATCAACACTATCACCAGGTCCTGCACACACACACACACACAACCACACACCATAAACACTATCACCAAGGTCACTGCACACACACACACACACACACACATCAACACTATCACCAGGTCCTGCACACACACACACACACGCACACACACATCAACACTATCACCAGGTCCTACACACACACTAACATGCCCACACACTAACACACACTCTCTCTCCCTTTACCTTTCACCCCCCTCTCTTCCTCTCTCTCATCCTCTCACCCCATCTCCTCTTCTCTCTCTCTCCTCCTCTCTCCCTTTACCTCTCATCCCTCTTTTATTCTTCTCCTCCTTTCTCCCTTTACCTCTCCTCCCTCTCTTCTTCTCCTCCTCTCTCTCTTTACCTCTCATCCCTCTTTTCTTCTTCTCCTCCTCTCTCCCTTTACCTCTCATCCCTCTCTCTTCCTCTCTCTCATCCTCTCATCCCCATCTCTTCTCTCTCCTCCTCTCTCCCTTTACCTCTCCTCCCTCTCTTCTTCTCCTCCTCTCTCCCTTTACCTCTCATCCCTCTCTTCTTCTTCTCCTCCTCTCTCCCTTTACCTCTCATCCCTCTCTCTTCCTCTCTCTCATCCTCTCATCCCCATCTCCTCTTCTCTCTCCTCCTCTCTCCCTTTACCTCCTCCCCTCTCTTCTCTCCTCCTCTTCCTACCTCTCATCCCTCTCTTCTTCTCCTCTCTCCTCCCTTTACCTCTCCTCCCTCTTCTCTCTCCTCCTCTCTCCCTTTACCTCTCCTCCCTCTCTTCTTCTCCTCCTCTCTCCCTTTACCTCTCATCCCTCTCTTCTTCTCCTCCTCTCTCCCTTTACCTCTCATCCCTATCTTCTTCTCCTCCTCTCTCCCTTTACCTCTCATCCCTCTCTTCTTCTCCTCCTGCTCCCTTCCCTGTCCATCCACTGTCCTTCTCTCTTGTATACTGTCTGCTAACCCTAACCCTCCCTCTTTCTCTTCCACTAGCAGGGAGAATTATTCATCTAGCAGATGTTTTTATCTAAAGCATCAGCAGTAAGCACAGTGTAAGGTAACCACATCTCAGCTAGCAGACACAGTGAAAAGTAACCACATCTCAGCTAGCAGACACAGTGAAAAGTAACCACATCTCAGCTACTAGAGACATTTTAAAATAACGTCTCAGCTACCAGACACAGTGTAAAGTAACATCTCAGCTACCAGACACAGTGTAAAGTAACATCTCAGCTACCAGACACAGTGTAAAGTAACATCTCAGCTACCAGACACAGTGTAAAGTAACCACATCTCAACTACCAGACACTGTGTAAAGTAACATCTCAGTTACCAGACACAGTGTAAAGTAACTTCTTAGCTACCAGACACAGTGTAAAGTAACTTCTCAGCTACCAGACACAGTGTAAAGTAACATATCTGGTTACCAGACACAGTGTAAAGTAACATCTCAGCTACCAGACACTGTGTAAAGTAACATCTCAGCTACCAGACACAGTGTAAAGTAACTTCTCAGCTACCAGACACAGTGTAAAGTAACATCTCAGCTACCAGACACAGTGTAAAGTAACATCTCTGGTTACCAGACACAGTGTAAAGTAACATCTCAGCTACCAGACACTGTGTAAAGTAACATCTCAGCTACCAGACACTGTGTAAAGTAACTTCTCAGCTACCGGACACAGTGTAAAGTAACATCTCAGTTACCAGACACAGTGTAAAGTAACCACATCTCAACTACCAGACACTGTGTAAAGTAACTTCTTAGCTACCAGACACAGTGTAAAGTAACATCTCAACACCAGACACAGTGTAAAGTAACATATCAGCTAGCAGACACAGTGTAAAGTAACATCTCAGCTACCAGACACAGTGTAAAGTAACATCTCAGCACCAGACACAGTGTAAAGTAACATATCAGCTACCAGACACAGTGTAAAGTAACATCTCAGCTACCGGACACAGTGTAAAGTAACATCTCAGCACTAGACACAGTGTAAAGTAACAACTCAGCTACCAGACACAGTGTAAAGTAACTTCTCAGTTACCAGGTACAGTGCAACAATACCTACCATGGCTTGCTCAATTTTGTTGTCGATGGCAACCATGCTGCTACTCGAACCACTGCAACAGAGAGAAAAGTTAAACTCCACATGTGTCTGCACACGTGTGTATGTAGGTGTATGTGAGGATATCAATGTCTCCCATTACATACAAAAAACTGTTCCTGGTTACAAGTCTCCATGGTTACCTATGGCAGTGCAGCAACAGTGACAGAAGAGAATGACCCACAGGAGGTGTGGCCTGTGGAAGCATGTTCTTAAGGGGCGTGGCTTTCAGAGTTGTGGTCTTCACATGCACCAAACATGGAGTGAGAGGTGCAAAGGATGTATCTTTGGTAATGTTCTGGGGTTGAGGTGGGGGTAGGTGTAGGGTGGGTGGTTGAGGTGGGGGTAGGTGTGGGGTAGGGGGTTGAGGTGGGGGTAGGTGTGGGGTGGGTGGTTGAGGTGGAGTTAAGGTGGGTGGTTGAGGTGGGGGTAGAGTGGGTGGTTGTGGTTGGGTTACGGGTAGGGTAGGTGACCCTGGTGAGCGAGTGCTTGGGATTAGGGGTAGGGTGGGTGGTTGACTGCTTGGCCAGGAGTCTCTTATCCTTCTCTGACCTTTAACCCCACGATGACATCTAACCCCATAAATCTCTGCCTGCCCCCCCATCTTCTGTCTAACAAGTACCTGGAGAGGGCGGGAGAGGGGTGGGGGGGTGAGGGGGGGTCTGATTTTGTCCAGAGGAGGGGAAGAAGAGGTGGAGGGAGGGGGTATGGATGGAAGAAGTGAAGGGGGGAGTGTGGTAGAGGGGGAAGTAGCGGGACAGGTTGGGAGAGAGGGAGGGAGGGATGGAGGGATAGATGAAGGGAAGGAAGAAGGATGAGATGGATTGAGGGTTGGAGAGAGGTGACGGGGATGGCGGCGATTCTCAAACACAGAGATAATTTTTTTCACGCTACCAAACATGACCAATAATAAATCTCGATTCCTGTGATGGACAAACAGACAAACCAATTACAATATCTGTTCCCGTGACGGAAAGTTAGCTCAGGTATCTTCCTTTTTCTGTCTGTGTTCAGTACCCTAAACCCCAGACCCAGCCAGTCAATCCCAGAGCAGGTCCTCTCCGAGACGCAGCCAGTCAATCCCAGAGCAGGTCCTATCCCAGACCAAGTCAGCCAATCCCAGAGCAGGTCCTCTCCCAGACCCAGCCAGTCAATCCCAGAGCAGGTCCTCTCCGAGACGCAGCCAGCCAATCCCAGAGCAGGTCCTATCCCAGACCCAGTCAGCCAATCCCAGAGCAGGTCCTATCCCAGACCCAGCCAGCCAATCCCAGAGCAGGTCCTATCCCAGACCCAGTCAGCCAATCCCAGAGCAGGTCCTATCTCAGACCCAGCCAGTCAATCCCAGAGCAGGTTATTTCAAAGTGTGTTCCAGTCTCTAGATTATCTACCAGTCTTGATCGTCTGCATAAGTGAGAGGCTCTACAACAACCCAAGCAAAGTAACCACAATGATGAGTGTATCAGACCTTATCCCACACACACTACTGTCCTGCCTCCTGATTGGATAACTGTAGCATGTTCATTCCAGCCTCCTCCCACTCACAGTATCGGCCAATGGGAGAGCTTCCAGCATTCTCTTCTGCCCACTCCCTCATCATATGCTAATCAGTTCCCTACAGACACACCCTCTCTGGGAGTGTGAGAGAGTGTTTGTGACAGTTTGTTAAAGAAAAAGAGTGGGTATGTGTGAGAATGCTATGCCTTCTAACAAGCTGCTGCATCATAAACAAATGTACATGAGGATAAGATGTCACCTATCACTCACTCACCCATTCGCCCACTCGCTCACTCGCTCATGCACACAAACATGCACATTCACAGACACACACAAACTTGTTGCAGCCTAAAACACAGAGGATATTTACCACACAGACCTTTCAGAGAGTGTAGAAGAGCGTAAACAGACTTCTATTGAACTGACACAGTTCACCTGAGGAGCTCCCTGTTCATCTTAGACATTTAAATATTGAGAACACACACATATATACTCTCTCTCTCTCTCTCTCTCTCTCTCTCTCTCTCTCACATACAAACAAACACACACACACATATATACTATACTCTCACACACACACACACATATATACTCTCTCTCTTACACACACACACACACACACACACATATACTCACACACACACACACAAATACAACTCCCTCCTACTCCCCCCGTTTCTCATGAATAGAGGCTCTATTCCTTTTCTCTCCCAGCTCTTTATCCAGAGCAATAAAATAAACCCACACATACACACAGACTTACACACACAGACTCACATACACAAGTAGAAACATGTACACAGACTCACACACACACACACAGACTTACACACAATGAAATACACACTCATTCAGTCACACTAACACAGTTATTAGTCTCTTAGTTGCTCTGCCTTTCAGGTGACCTAACAGTACCCTGCTGCTATAAACATGAGTGTGTCTGTGTGTGTGTGTGAGTGTGTGAGTGTGTGTGTGTGAGTGTGTGTGTGTGTGTGTGTGTGTGAGAGAGAGAGAGTGTGTGTTTGTGGTATTGTTGCGGTATTTAGGCAATATCTGTGAGTGTGCTCATTGCCCTGTGAATTAAAGTTGGTTGGCTCTGTTGTGAACAGGGGTTGAGTAACTGAGGTGGTTGAACCAACATGGAGGACAACTTTACAGATGATAAACTGAGATTAATCAATCATAATGGAAGACAGCTTTACAGTAGAGAAACTGAGATTGTAGAGCCTAAATGAGGGACAGCTTTCTAGCAAGTAGCAGAGAGTTCACACATCATAAAGCCTTTCTAAAGGGCCTCAGCCAGGGTTACTGTCTCTGATAGGGTTAGTGTCTGATAGGGTTAGTGTCTGATAGAGTTAGTGTCTGATAGAGTTAGTGTCTGTCTGATAGGGTTAGTGTCTCTGATAGGGTTAGTGTCTCTGATAGAGTTAGTGTCTGATAGAGTTAGTGTCTGATAGGGTTAGTGTCTGATAGAGTTAGTGTCTCTGATAGGGTTAGGGTCTCTGATAGAGTTAGTGTCTGATAGAGTTAGTCTCTGATAGAGTTAGTGTCTGATAGAGTTAGTGTCTGATAGAGTTAGTGTGTCTGATAGAGTTAGTGTCTCTGATAGGGTTAGTGTCTCTGATAGAGTTAGTGTCTGATAGAGTTAGTGTCTCTGATAGAGTTAGTGTCTCTGATAGAGTTAGTGTCTGATAGAGTTAGTGTCTCTGATAGAGTTAGTGTCTCTGATAGGGTTAGTGTCTGATAGAGTTAGTGTCTGATAGGGTTAGTGTCTGATAGGGTTAGTGTCTCTGATAGAGTTAGTGTCTCTGATAGAGTTAGTGTCTCTGATAGAGTTAGTGTCTGATAGGGTTAGTGTCTCTGATAGGGTTAGTGTCTGATAGAGTTAGTGTCTCTGATAGGGTTAGTGTCTGATAGAGTTAGTGTCTGATAAAGTTAGTGTCTGATAGGGTTAGTGTCTGATAGGGTTAGTGTCTGATAGAGTTAGTGTCTGATAGAGTTAGTGTCTGATAGGGTTAGTGTCTGATAGAGTTAGTGTCTGATAGAGTTAGTGTCTGATAGGGTTAGTGTCTGATAAAGTTAGTGTCTGATAGAGTTACTTTCTGATAGGGTTAGTGTCTGATAAAGTTAGTGTCTGATAGAGTTAGTGTCTGATAGGGTTAGTGTCTGATAGAGTTAGTGTCTGATAGAGTTAGTGTCTGATAGAGTTAGTGTCTGATAGGGTTAGTGTCTCTGATAGGGTTAGTGTCTGATAGAGTTAGTGTCTCTGATAGAGTTAGTGTCTGATAGAGTTAGTGTCTGATAGGGTTAGTGTCTGATAGGGTTAGTGTCTGATAGGGTTAGTGTCTGATAGAGTTAGTGTCTCTGATAGAGTTAGTGTCTCTGATAGGGTTAGTGTCTCTGATAGGGTTAGTGTCTCTGATAGGGTTCGTGTCTGATAGAGTTAGTGTCTCTGATAGGGTTAGTATCTCTGATAGGGTTAGTGTCTCTGATAGGGTTAGTGTCTGATAGGGTTAGTGTCTGATAGAGTTAGTGTCTCTGATAGGGTTAGTGTCTCTGATAGAGTTAGTGTCTCTGATAGAGTTAGTGTCTCTGATAGAGTTAGTGTCTCTGATAGAGTTAGTGTCTCTGATAGGGTTAGTGTCTGATAGAGCTAGTGTCTCTGATAGAGTTAGTGTCTGATAGAGTTAGTGTCTCTGATAGAGTTAGTGTCTCTGATAGGGTTAGTGTCTGATAGAGTTAGTGTCTGATAGGGTTAGTGTCTCTGATAGGGTTAGTGTCTCTGATAGGGTTTGTGTCTGATAGAGTTAGTGTCTCTGATAGAGTTAGTGTCTCTGATAGAGTTAGTGTCTCTGATAGAGTTAGTGTCTCTGATAGAGTTAGTGTCTCTGATAGAGTTAGTGTCTCTGATAGAGTTAGTGTCTCTGATAGAGTTAGTGTCTCTGATAGAGTTAGTGTCTCTGATAGAGTTAGTGTCTCTGATAGGGTTAGTGTCTCTGATAGAGCTAGTGTCTCTGATAGAGTTAGTGTCTGATAGAGTTAGTGTCTCTGATAGAGTTAGTGTCTCTGATAGGGTTAGTGTCTGATAGAGTTAGTGTCTGATAGGGTTACTTTCTGATAGGGTTAGTGTCTGATAGGGTTAGTGTCTGATAGAGTTAGTGTCTGATAGAGTTAGTGTCTGATAGAGTTAGTGTCTGATAGGGTTAGTGTCTGATAGGGTTAGTGTCTGATAGAGTTAGTGTCTCTGATAGGGTTAGTGTCTCTGATAGAGTTAGTGTCTCTGATAGGGTTAGTGTCTGATAGAGTTAGTGTCTGATAGAGTTAGTGTCTGATAGGGTTAGTATCTCTGATAGGGTTAGTGTCTCTGATAGAGTTAGTGTCTGATAGAGTTAGTGTCTCTGATAGAGTTAGTGTCTCTGATAGAGTTAGTGTCTCTGATAGGGTTAGTGTCTGATAGAGTTAGTGTCTGATAGAGTTAGTGTCTCTGATAGGGTTAGTGTCTCTGATAGAGTTAGTGTCTGATAGAGTTAGTGTCTGATAGGGTTAGTGTCTGATAGAGTTAGTGTCTGATAGAGTTAGTGTCTCTGATAGGGTTCGTGTCTGATAGAGTTAGTGTCTCTGATAGGGTTAGTATCTCTGATAGGGTTAGTGTCTCTGATAGGGTTAGTGTCTGATAGAGTTAGTGTCTGATAGGGTTAGTGTCTGATAGGGTTAGTGTCTGATAGAGTTAGTGTCTGATAGAGTTAGTGTCTGATAGGGTTAGTGTCTGATAGGGTTAGTGTCTGATAGGGTTAGGGTTAGTGTCTCTGATAGGGTTAGTGTCTGATAGGGTTAGTGTCTCTGATAGGGTTAGTGTCTCTGATAGGGTTAGTGTCTGATAGAGTTAGTGTCTGATAGAGTTAGTGTCTCTGATAGGGTTAGTGTCTCTGATAGAGTTAGTGTCTGATAGAGTTAGTGTCTGATAGAGTTAGTGTCTCTGATAGGGTTAGTGTCTCTGATAGGGTTAGTGTCTGATAGGGTTAGTGTCTGATAGGGTTAGTGTCTGATAGAAGCTTCTGGTCTAGTCTGATCAGAAGTGTGTCTGAATAGGGTTCAGTGTCTCTGATAGGGTTAGTGTCTGATAGGGTTAGTGTCTGATAGGGTTAGTGTCTGATAGAGTTAGTGTCTGATAGGGTTAGTATCTCTGATAGGATTAGGGTTAGTGCCTGACTCAGAAGGATATTTGCCACTTAGTTGCTAGAAATATAACATATAGAAACCAAAAATACTCCATAGAAACCAGAAACACTCTCCATATAGAAACCAGAAACACTCCATATAGAAACCAAAAATACTCCATAGAAACCAGAAACACTCTCCATATAGAAACCAGAAACACTCCATATAGAAACCAGAAACACTCCATATACAAAACCAGAAACACTTCATATAGAAACCAGAAACACTCCACATAGAAACCAGAAACACTCTCCATATAGAAACCAGAAACACTCTCCACATAGAAACCAGAAACACTCTCCATATAGAAACCAGAAACACTCCATACAGAAACTAGAAACACTTCATATAAAAAAACAGAAACACTTCATATAGAAACCAGACCCCCCCCCCCCAAGGTCTCACCTGTCATCCCCTGTCAAGTGGAAGGCCCCCTCTGGGGAGAAGATGGACTGGGCCAGGCTGAAGGCTGAGGGTGTCGGGGTCGGAGTGAGGGTGGACTGGAAAACTCCATCTCTGGACTGTGGGGCTCCAGGAGAGCTAGGCTGGGAGAGAGACCCCCTCAATAAAGACTAGAAGGAAAGGAACTGAAAGAGAAAGAGGAGAGAGGAGGCCACGGGTGAGAGAGGGAGGGGAGAAAGACAATAGAGTCCCAGGAGAGAGAGAGAGAGAAATAGATAGAGGGAGAGAAGGATGAGAAGAAGGATAGAGAGAAAGATGGAGAAGAACGGAGAGAGAGGGATGGAGAAGAGGGAGGGAAAGAGGGATGGAGAAGGAGGAGAGAGGATGAAAGAGGGATGAAGAGGATGGACGAGAGGTGGAAGAGGATGGAAGAGAGGGATGGAGAGAGGAATGGAGAGGGATGAGAGCAGAAGTGAGAAAGGTGAGAGGGACAGATGCTCCTGAGGTTTCAGGGTATTGAAGTAACAGAACAGTTTTCAAGTGTGTGTGCATGTACGCCTGTCTGTCAGTTGGCGTACATGCATGTGTTTATGTGTTTGATGACGTAAAGAGTTGTTGTGTCGTGAGAGTGTGGTGGCCTGCAAGAGCTGTAGTTGGGCGTCGAGAGTGGGTAGTGCGTGAGACGTCTGTGCATGCCTGAGGAGTGTGGTGTGCGTGAGAGTGTGTGCGTGACAGTGTGTATGCCTGAGAGATGTGTCGTGGTGGAAAGTGTAGTGCTGCCTGCAGAGTGTTGTGCGTGAGAGTGTGTGCTGCCTGAGAGTGTTTGTGCGTGAGAGTGTGTGTGCGTGAGAGTGTGTGTGCGTGAGACTGTGTAGTGCCTGAGAGTGTGTGTTGCGTGAAGAGAGTGTGTGCTGAGAGTGTGTGTGGTAGGTGAGAGTGTGTGTGCCTGAGAGTGATGTGTGCTTGAGAGAGTGTGTGGACGTGAGGTGTGTTGTAGCTGAGAGTGTGTGTTAGGATTAGCGTGAGTCGTGCTCACCCTCTCCCAGCAGCAATCTACCTCCAGGCGTAGAGGGGCGGCAGGGTAGCGTTAGGCGGGCTGGGTGGGGGCATGGCGGGTAGGGTGAGGGGGCTCCACTGTGAGGAGAAGGGAGTCTCATTGCCCACTAAGCCTCCCCCGGTCCTGCCATTGAGTGGCAGAAGGTGGAGGGCCCTGAGAACTGCACCAAATTCCCCGCCGAAGAGCACGGCACCAGAGATCTGCTAAGGCCCCGCCCCACCCCCCGACCCTAGCACATTAAGACATCCAGAGACCTCCTTAGGAGACACCTTGGCCGTGTCTCAGCTGCTCCTCACCCGCCTTAGCCCCTACCCCTCCTCCTCTCCAAGAAGTCTCGACTCGCGCTCAGTCAGCCCCCAGCGATACCGGAACCCTACATACCCCCCACCTGGGCCAATCCGCCCCACCTCGAACCTCAAGCGAGCGGTCGAGGGAACAGAGCACCCGCCTGCCGCTAGAGCTGCATCCCTGGGCCGAGTTGTATTTCCTGCCGACGGGCCGGCCGAGCCGTGCGTTGGCTGGAGAACAACTTCCCTGCTCGGGCAAACCACGAGACTTCCAGAGGAGCCCTGATGGCTGGCTGGCTTGTGCAGGGTGTGCCTCGCCCAGGGAACAATCTCTC
>BROE01000023.1:11685645-11702154 GCA_036571765.1 Plecoglossus altivelis | reverse complement strand
CCCCCCCCCAAGGTCTCACCTGTCATCCCCTGTCAAGTGGAAGGCCCCCTCTGGGGAGAAGATGGACTGGGCCAGGCTGAAGGCTGAGGGTGTCGGGGTCGGAGTGAGGGTGGACTGGAAAACTCCATCTCTGGACTGTGGGGCTCCAGGAGAGCTAGGCTGGGAGAGAGACCCCCTCAATAAAGACTAGAAGGAAAAGGGATATGTAAAGAAGAAGAGAGGGAGAGAGGGAGGCAGGAATTACAAGAGATAAAGAGGAAGGAGGGGAGGGAGAATGGAAATAGATAGAGGGAGAGAAGGATGGAGAGAAGGATGGAGAGAAAGATGGAGAAGAACGGAGAGAGAGGGATGGAGAGAGGGATGGAGAGAGGGATGGAGAGAGGGATGGAGAGAGGGATGGAGAGAGGGATGGAGAGCAGAAGTGAGAAAAGGTGAGAGGGACAGATGCTCCTGAGGTTTCAGGGTATTGAAGTAACAGAACAGTTTTCAAGTGTGTGTGCATGTACGCCTGTCTGTCAGTTGGCGTACATGCATGTGTTTATGTGTTTGTTGAGTAAGAGTGTGTGTGCGTGAGAGTGTGTGTGCCTGAGAGTGTGTGTGCGTGAGAGTGTGTGTGCCTGAGAGTGTGTGTGCGTGAGAGTGTGTGTGCGTGAGAGTGTGTGTGCGTGAGACTGTGTGTGCCTGGGAGTGTGTGTGCTTGAGAGAGTGTGTGCGTGAGAGTGTGTGTGTGTGAGAGTGTGTGTGCCTGAGAGTGTGTGTGCTTGAGAGAGTGTGTGCGTGAGAGTGTGTGTGTGTGAGAGTGTGTGTTAGGGTTAGGTGAGTGTGCTCACCCTTCCAGCAGCATCTACCTCCAGGCGTAGAGGGGGGGGCAGGTAGCGTAGGCGGGGGCTGGGTGGGGGGGCATGGCGGGTAGGGGAGGGGGGCCCACTGTGGAGGAGAAGGGGTCTCATTCCCACTAACCCCTCCCCCTGTCCTGCCATTGGCTGGGCTAGAAGGTGGGAGGTGCCCTGAGAATGCACCAAATTCCCCGCCCTAAGAGCACGCACATGAGTCTGCAAGGCCCCGCCCCCCACCCCCCCTAGACCAATTGACTCCAGAGACTCTAGAGAGTGGGCCTGTCTCAAGCTGTCCATCACCCGCCTTAGCCCTGCCCCTTCCTCCCTCTCCAAGAAGTCTGTGCAGGTCCATCGCCCCCGGCGATACGGCTCATCCCGCCCCTGGGCCAATCGCACCACTCGAAACCTGGAGCTGTGGGGAGAGCCCACCCCCTGCGCTGGTGCATCCTGGGAGTTGTATTTCCTGGGCGAGAGGGGCGTGGTTGGCTGGGAGAAACTTCCCTGCTGGGATGAGGATTCCAGAGGAGCTGATTGGCTGGCTGGTTGTGCAGGGGGTGTGGCCTCCCCAGGGTAATCTAACGTCACGCTGGTGATCTGGAAACCACTTCTCTTCTTGCCCACACTCATCTTATCTCTCACACACACTAACCCTATCTGACACACACACTAACCCTATCTGACACACACACTAACCCTATCTAACACACACACTAACCCTATCTTACACACACACACTAACCCTATCTTACACACACACTAACCCTATCTGACACACACTAACCCTATCTTACACACACACTAACCCTATCTTACACACACTAACCCTATCTTACACACACACTAACCCTATCTTACACACACACTAACCCTATCTGACACACACACTAACCCTATCTTACACACACACTAACCCTATCTTACACACACACTAACCCTAACCAATCTCTCTCTGACACACACACTCACACAGCCAAACTCTTACTCACACCAACACACACAGACGCTCCCTCTTTCCCTGTCCTCAGTAGACAGCTTCTTCAGAGGGAGTGGTACAGTAACAACGATTGCTCAACTTGGAGAGTGTGTGTGAGAGCGCATATAGAGTCTGATACTGGTTCAGGTTCACACACGCCCACATCCACTGTATCTGCTACAAGACAGTTTGTCAGACAGACAGCTAGGCAGCTAAACAGCTGGTTAGCTAGTCTGCCATCTACTCTAGTGCACTCACGTTTCTCTCCTTAACTTTCTGACAAACACACACCATCATACACACACCATCATACACACACACACACACACACACTATCTTATGTACACACACTCTCACACACATACAGTTAAAGAGGAAGAATACAATCTCTAGCTTTTACAATTAGCTGTACTTTTCACCTTATCTTTCTCCTACTCTCTCTCTCTCTCTCTCTCTCTCTGTGTCTCTCTCTCTCTCTCACACACACACACACGAACACGCACACATACAGCTTCTACACGTAATAACCGTTTATGGAGAGGAGAATAAAGCTGAGCGTCATGCAGAGTAGCGCGTGTCCCTCCAGTAAGGCGAGCGTCCGCGTGCTCAGCTAATACAAGATCTTTAATCACACTGTTCAGTTTCAAATTATTTTCTCTCTGGGTGACGTCACACACAACGCACAACGAAGTCTCTATGCGCTCGCCTGTCGCGTCATCGGTGCTCGAGTCCGCTGCAGCCGTCTCTGCGCCAACTCAGAATATAGTTTCCAGAACTTTTGAACAGTTAAAATATGACTGGTTTAACGTTAACAACCATCCCTGCATCTGTTAACCGAAAGGGACAGTTTTCGCTAATCGAACTTAACAGCTGTAATATCCGTTTACGTTGCCCCGTGCGCTGTTGTTCTGAAAAGTCCTTCTCAGAGATGGGACGCGCGTCTACCGCAGAGTGTCTGTTCGAGGCGTACCATGTCTCGAGCGCAGGGCTAAACTCTGAGCAGTATCTCCAGTCCGGGAACTTTGTTAGGACCGTTGTTATCACCGTTAAACTGTGAACATCGTTCACCGTTCCGTCTCTCCGTTGGTCCGTCTGTGCGCGCTGTCACTTTTCCCTCCCCCTCCCCGCAGGACTTGGCCCGTTATTTACATGTTTATTTTCTCGGAACTGTTTGCAACTTTTCTAAATCCGGAAGTTCCGCCCCCGTCTTGTTTTGAAGCAACAACGTCCTCCGCCGGTGGTCCCCTGAACTACACCCTCTTACACACCAGAAGCCTTATATTCTTCAACGACACACTGAACTATTACACTCTACACTCCTAGCACGTCTAATGACTGCATTAGGAAACGCCCTCCTCCTGTACTAATGCATAGAACTATGACACCCTGTAAGTTTACTGTCTGTTGCTAGAGTAACTTCCGTGTCAAACTATCAATAAAGACCACACGATCACATGTCCAAACCCCCCTGTCCATCATTACATACATGACAAACACACATCTGCAATTAGAAACAAGAATCTACTATATATTAACCCTTCACCATGCAGCACATTCTGCACACTCTGTATACAGTGTCCACAGACGGCATCCACAGACAGACATAATACACACGTCAGTGAGTTAGTCTTCATTTGTTTAATTGTAATTTTAAGGCAAAGACTAACTTTAACATATAACCCCTGTTCAGAGAAGGACAGAGAGACAGACTGAGAGACAGACTGAGAGACAGACTGAGAGACAGACAGAGAGACAGACAGAGAGACAGACAGAGAGACAGACAGAGAGACAGACAGAGAGACAGACTGAGAGACAGACTGAGAGACAGACTGAGAGACAGACTGAGAGACAGACAGAGAGACAGACTGAGAGAACGACTGATGCGTGTTTACAGTGTTTTCTGCATCAAGCTCTCTTCCTGGGTCAGGGGTCAGGGGTGAGGGGTCACACTGACCTCTTCACCTCTGCCTGATATTCAAATGAACCTGAAGTACAGTACCATACACAAGTGTGTGTGTATGTGAGTCTATGGACAGTTGGTGTGTGTGTGTGTGTGATCTAGATGAACAGCAGGTGTGTGATCTAGATGAACAGCAGGTGTGTGTGATCTAGATGAACAGCAGGTGTGTGATCTACAATGAAGAACAGGTGTGTAGCTCCCTACCATGAAAAACAGCAGGTGTCGATGTTCAGTGATCTACCACTGAACCAAGCAGTGCACTCGTGCTCGATCTACATAATGAAACAGCAGGGGTGTGTGTTGAGTCTACGGACACCAACCCCACAAATGACAGCACGGCGCGAATGAGTGTCTAGTCATCTACCAATGAAACGCCGGAAGTGTGATCCTAGATACTGCACAGCAGAAGTGCTGTCCAGACATGAAATGCCGTCAGTGCGATCTTTAGTGCTTCTTACAAAACAGCTGTCGCGAGTAACCTGCAGGGGTATCTGAGCCCAGTGGAGCCCTTCTATGTCCTCACAGCTAGGACAAAAAACACACACCATCGGCTGGTCTGGCCTCCAACCCGCGCATGGCGAGCGAAACACCAACTGACAACACACACACACCGTCTCAGATCCACACCACTATCACACAACACACACCAATCATCACAGGCGAGCGAACCGTCAAATTACCAACACACTACACAACACACACGCTCATCCACACACCACAACAACCACACCCAGTCAGTCAACACCACCTACACCACACACCATCAGTCAACCACACTACACACACACACCTCAGTCACACACTAACACCCACACACCATCCAGTCACACCACACCGTCAGTCACACACTACACCCACACACACCACACAAGTCAGTCACACGACGACGATAAACCACACACACGCGAGCGCATGCGAGTCCACTCCGCGACGACGGACCGGCAGTCACACACATCTCTTACACACACACACATGCGAGTCACACACTACACAAAACGGAACTCTACCGGTTCCCAAGGTCGAGCACGACTACAACACAACACACACCAAGAGTGCGAGTCGACACGACTCCCACACACACCACTCTAGTCACACACCGTCAGTCACACACTACACACACACCGTCAGTCACACACTACACACACACCATCAGTCACACACACCGTCAGTCACACACTACACACACACCGTCAGTCACACACTACACACACACCGTCAGTCACACACTACACACACACCACACGCACAAACACACACTACACACACGCACACACATAAACGCACACACACACAGACTAATGTGCACACACACACATATGGATACACACACACCATCAGTCACACACTACACACACACCGTCAGTCACACACTACACACACACCGTCAGTCACACACTACACACACACCATCAGTCACACACTACACACACACCATCAGTCACACACAGTCAGTCACACACACCGTCAGTCACATACTACACACACCGTCAGTCACACACTACACACACACACCGTCAGTCACATGCTACACACACCGTCAGT
Organism: Plecoglossus altivelis; assembly: GCA_036571765.1. Lineage (NCBI taxonomy): Eukaryota > Metazoa > Chordata > Actinopteri > Osmeriformes > Plecoglossidae > Plecoglossus > Plecoglossus altivelis. The sequence continues at coordinate 11,696,843 of BROE01000023.1, read as the reverse complement.
CACACACTACACACATACCATCAGTCACACACTACACACATACCATCAGTCACACACTATACGTGTGTGTGTGTCGTACCCATGGTGTGTATAGGCTATCTGTAGGGCATGTCATACCCACAGTGTGTGTGTGTGCATATCGTACCCACAGTGTGTGTGTGTGTGTCATACACATGGCTGTCTGTAGGGCATGTCTTACCCACGGTGTGTATAGGCTGTCTATAGGGCATAAGCCCAAAGCTGTACTGAAACACTCCACGGGCATGGAACAGCGGCAGAGCTACTCCCATGATGCCTTGCAGACGCTCCTGCAGGTGTCTCAGTGGGGATCCGGCTGGATTAGGCATCTGGTCAAACAGCTCGTTCTCACCAAAGGAGAACACCGGCACCAGCTGGGCCCTGAGAACACAGCCACAAACTGACCCCAAACCCTGACCCCTGATTACTTAACCAACACACGCGCGTGCATGGTGTGTGTGTGTGTGGTGTATGGTGTGTGTATGGAGTGTGTGTGGTGTGTGTATGGTGTGCGTGGTGTGTGTGTGTGGTGTATGGTGTGTATGGTATATGTGCTTGGTGTATGGTGTGTGTATGGAGTGTGTGTGTATGGTGTATGGTGTGTGTGTGTGTGGAGTGTGTGTGTGTGGAGTGTGGGTGTGTATGGTGTATGGTGTGTGTGTGTGGAGTGTGTGTGTGTATGGTGTATGGTGTGTGTGTGTGTGGAGTGTGTGTGTATGGTGTATGGTGTGTGTGTTAGGGTTAGGTGTGTGTATGGTGTGTGTGTTAGGGTTAGGTATGTGTATGGTGTGTGTGTTAGGGTTAGGTGTGTTTATGGTGTGTGTGTGTGTGTATGGTGTGTGTGTGTGGAGTGTGTGTGTATGGTGTATGGTGTGTGTGTTAGGGTTAGGTGTGTGTATGGTGTGTATGATAGGGTTAGGGTTAGGTGTGGTTGCTGTTACCCATGTTTCAGGGCCAGCTTGATGAAACCCTTGCGGTTGCGTATCTGCAGCCTGAGGGCTCCTGGGCGAGCCTCCAGTGACTCAGGAGCGCCCCCTACTGCCAGCACTGCCACATTGCCCCCTCCTGGTCTGGACAGCAAGTAGGATGCACTGGCCTTCTCGCTGGACACCAGGCCTGCACACACACACACATATACACAAATACACATCACACACACATATACAAATACAGTCCACCTACACACACATATACACAAATACACATCACACACACAGTCCACCTACACACACACATATATACAAATACACACCACACACGCAGTCCACCTACACACACATACAAATACACACCACACACGCAGTCCACCTACACACACATAAAAATACACACCACACACGCAGTCCACCTACAAACACATATATACAAATACACATCACACACACAGTCCACCTACACACACATACATGATATATCAATTGACAGAGCATTCATATCTGACCTCAGTTTTGTTCAGTCAGAGAGCAAGTTGTTGCTTTGGGAGTTGCTATGTTACTATACATGCGGACACATGTCTGTCTGTGTGTGTGTGAGTACGTTTAACCTACTTGGACTGCGTTCAATATATCAGTGATTTCCACACAGCAGTCTTTGACAAACATCTCTTACTCAACTGTCGTGAACAAACAAGACATTGACCACAGCATACACTCCACCAGCCCCCTCTGCCCTCACCTCCGCCCATGATGTACACTCCACCAGCCCCCTCTGCCCTCACCTCCACCCATGATGTACACTCCACCAGCCCCCTCTGCCCTCACCTCCACCCATGATGTAGTCCCTGAAGAAGGGGACCCTGAACCAGAAGGGAAGCATGAGCAGGTGTGGGCGCAGCCCTGGGAACAGCGAGGAGAACCCAGAAGCTTCTGTGCAGAAGTTCCCGAAGGCCCCAGCCACCAGAACGCCATGGGGGTGGAACCCAAACAGGAAGTTACACGATGGATCCAGATCTACCGTCTTCACCAGCTGGAGAAACACATCACTGATTAGACCATAGCTAAGTATGGAGCGCTCTGTTGGACCATAGCTAAGTATGGAGCACTCTGATTGGACCACAGTTAAGTATGGGGAACTCTGATTAGACCATAGCTAGGGAGCGCTCTGATTGGACCACAGCTGTAGGGTTGTAATTGGAGCAGAGGTGAAGATGGCATGCTGTAATTGGAGCAGAGGTGAAGATGGCATGCTGTAATTGGAGCAGTGCTGATGGGTCAAACTTACTGAGATGGGAAAGTAGTTTCTAAAATGCTTCCAGACGCTCCAGTTCCTCATCCACTCTGACCTCCGACCTCCGCAGTTGGGCGTGTCCCGGTCCAACCACAGCCAACCAGCATAGAGCACTGACACCAGCCACCAATCACTGAGCACCAACAGCACGAACACAGCCAGACACACCTGAGCTGTGGACCAATCACAAAGTCAGAGACGCCTCATGCATGTGTGAGTTGGTGCGTTTGTTAGGTGTGCACGTGTTAGGTGTGCACGTGTTAGGTGTGCATGTGTTTGGTGTGCACGTGTTAGGTGTGCACGTGTTAGGTGTGCACGTGTTTGGTGTGTTAAAGTGTTAGGTGTGCACGTGTTTGGTGTGTTAAAGTGTTAGGTGTGCACGTGTTAGGTGTGCATGTGTTAGGTGTGCATGTGTTTGGTGTGTTAAAGTGTTAGGTGTGCACGTGTTTGGTGTGTTAAAGTGTTAGGTGTGCATGTGTTAGGTGTGCACGTGTTAGGTGTGCACGTGTTAGGTGTGTTAAAGTGTTAGGTGTGCACGTGTTAGGTGTGCACGTGTTAGGTGTGCACGTGTTAGGCGTGCACGTGTTAAGCAGGAATGCAACTGTACATTTGCTGAGGGATATGCAACATCATGGTTGGCACCCCCACCCAACCAAAAAAAGTAGATAATCCATTTTACACATGGGACATACAGACAAAAAAATCCCCCGCATAAACTCCATGCCCCATTTCTGTGCCATTGGTGTTCAGTGTGTCTGTGCAGACTGTGTGTCTGTGCAGACTGTGTGTCTGTGCAGACTGTGTGTCTGTGCAGACTGTGTGTCTGTGCAGACTGTCATTTCCCCATAGGCCCCCTGCGTTCCAAGTCTGTTTCACAACCTCAGACTGCCATCTCCTTCAGAATGACCTCTCCCTCAGTCTGCCCTCTCCCTCAGTCTGCCCTCTCCCTTAGACTGATCTCTCCTTCAGACTGACCTCTCCCTTAGACTGATCTCTCCTTCAGACTGACCTCTCCCTTAGACTGATCTCTCCTTCAGACTAACCTCTCCCTTAGACTGATCTCTCCTTCAGACTGACCTGCGCCTCCTGTCTCACCTTCCCTGACCTGTAACTCTCCTTCTCAGGGCGGGGGTCTTCCTATCTCCCGTCATAATTAGAAACACTGAAAAGCATAGTATGAAAGGAAGAAATACTCCTGAATAAAATATTTCCCTCTCTTTCCCTCTTTCTCTACACAATACACACACACACACACACATCAGACGATCCCACAGCCTCAGAAAGACGAGCACACACAAACACAGTATCTTTTGCTGGACCCACCGAGTGCGAGAAAGGAGAACACCCACTGCAACACCGCCGCCGTTTGCAGGCGCCGCTGGAATGGGACGTTGAGAGGCGCGAAGTGGATCTTCATCCCCTCCAACACAAACAAGCTCTTTGCCGTTATGTCTCTCCTCTGTGATTTAAGGTCTCTCCTCTCTATCTTTATGTCTTTGAGACTATCTTTCGCTGTCCGTGTGTAACGCGCTGCTGTAATCTCCTATTTTACATACGTGAAAAATGTTTGACATAAGTACGTTCCCTGACCCTGAGTCCTTCTCTGGTTGGAGTAGAAGCGGCTGTCGCGCGGGCTCCCGGTGATAAGAGTTACTGGAGAGAGCAACAAGCTCAAGGAAAACTTTCTTTACTCTCACACGCTTTACACTGTGTCAAACACGCATGCTCAGTGGACACGCCTCCGGGAGTCAAATGTTGCAGCCAATCAGAGGCGAGTAGCGTACCTGTGCTCTCTGTCCGCAGGGTCCTCAAGCCTCATGCTTTGCAACCGTTTCTCAAACTCTCACGCAACACCGTGAGGGATAAACTTGTCACATGAAATTCACGGACGAAGCGCAGGAAAACGGACATATGTTTTTTTTGTCTGCGTGGGTGGGTGAGTGGGTCACTAGCGGAGCTGTCAACAGTGTGTGGTCTTACACAGAGCCACCAGGGAGCGCTCTTTCACACCAAATCCCGCTCCCTCTCCCCGCGCTACAGTCTCCCTGTCCTCCCCTCTCCCCCTCTTCTCCCCTCTCCCCGCGCTCCCCTCTCCCTGTCCTCCCCTCTCCCCGTCCCCTCTCCCCGCGCTCCCCTCTCCCCCCTCCCCCTCTTCTCTCCTCTCCCCTCATACGAATATACAGTGTAATGTATAATAATATGTAGATGTTTTTGTTTATGATGATATAGATGTACAGTGGTGTATAATGGCCCCATTTACATGACCAATAAACCAAATAATGATTCAGATTCTTATGGTATGGGCACAGTGTTCCAGGAAATATAAACAATAAATAAACAATATAGTTTAAGCTAAGCCTCCTGACGTACTGGCATGGCTCCCATGCATGTCTGCTATCTTTATGTAGGCCATGCACACAACCACATACATATATATGTACAAAAATATACATATACGTACACACACTTAGGCGGGGCATAATGATGAAGGGGCATGACGTTCTCTCATAGGCTCAGGCACGAGGTAGATTATGACGTAGTGATGTATCTATGCACGCTGGGGGAGGGAGCGCTGGAGCCCGTTTTACCGCAGTGTCAACGGATTTCAAGTATCAGCCGCGCACCACAGCATCAAAATTCTAGAACAGAGATTGAGTGCCGGCATTCTAATCGCTAATAAATTAAATGATTGTCGGTAATACCCCCGGTCTAACTATCGATGTCATCCCGCCTCACGTGACTGGATATTGTTTTTAAACTCGAGCTCTCATCCGGCGGTTCGTACTCAGTCAGTTGGCGGACACAAAACGTCTCTGACAGCGCGAGTCGGAAACTCCGCTTCACTCATCTGGCAACGGATTAGAGCCGCACGGAGCCGCGAGCAGCAGCATGGCTAAAGATGATGAACGGAAAGGTTCAGGGGAGTGGAAGGAGTTCTTTTGGAACCCACGAACGCACGAATTCCTGGGTCGGACCGCGAGCAGCTGGGGTGAGTGGGTCCGGTCATCTTTGATGCCCGCGTCTCCATCACCCGACCTCTTCTTCCTACTCTGTCCTTCTCCCCTCTCTCTAATCTTTACAATCCCTCCGTCCTCTGCTCTCTTCTTTCATCCTCTCTCATCCACCTCTCCACCCCTTCCTCTCCCATCCTCCCTGCTACATGCTAAATAAGATCCGTCATGTTGTTATGTCTTCCCGTTGTGAAGGTCACCGTATGCGAGTGTGTGTGTGCAAGAGAGACAGAGAGAGTGTGTGTGAGACAGAGTGTGTGGAGAGGGAGATAAAGGGAGGGAGAGAGAGAGCTCAATGAAGGTCACCGTCATGTTTGGTTTTAACTACGCATGTGCTACAACATCAACATCTGCACTACCCCAACCTTAGACCCCAGTACGGGTGTGTGTGTGGGTGTGTGTGTGTGTGTGTGTTTGGGTGTGTGTGTGTGTGTGTGTGTGTGCGTTTGAGAGAGCATGAGAGAGCACACACTCTCATGCACACATAAACAATAAATAGTATGTTCATCTAGAGACTCTAACCCTAAACTCAGATGATCTGTTCTACATTAGGAGACCAGAATCCTGTACTATAGTGTGAGACTAGAACTCCTAAGCGGTAGAGGGAGGGAGACAGAAAGATGGACAGAGAGGGAGATGGAGAGAGAGGAAAGAGAGAGATGGAGAGAGAGATGGAGAGAGGAGAGAGAGATGGAGAGAGAGAGGAGAGAGATGGAGAGAGGAGAGAGAGATGGAGAGAGGAGAGAGAGATGGAAGGACAGAGATTAAGAGATGTAGATGGAGAGAGAGGGATAGATGGAGAGATGGAGGGACAGAGAGGGAGAGATGGAGAGATATAGATAGAGAGAGGGATAGAAGGAGAGAGGGAGAGATGGAGGGACGAAGATGGAGAGATGGAGAGATATAGATGGAGAGAGAGAGGGAGAGATGGAGGGACAGAGATGGAGAGATATAGATGGAGAGAGAGAGGGAGAGATGGAGGGACAGAGATGGAGAGATATAGATGGAGAGAGAGAGGGAGAGATGGAGAGATATAGATGGAGAGAGAGGGACAGAGATGGAGAGATATAGATGGAGAGAAGGACAGGAACATTAGGTGTGAGAAAGAAAGTGTGAGAGAAGGAGGGAGGGAAGGATGGATGGGAAGAAAGGGAGGGAGGGACAGAGGGAGATGGAGGGAGGGGAAGAGAGGGAGGGAGGGAAGGATGGCAGGGGAGAGAGGGAGGGAGGGAAGGACAGAGGGGAAGAGAGGGAGGGAGGAGGGGGATCTGGTGACAGGAGGTAATCTGGATTAGGTTTGAGAGGAGAGTTTGATTGGTCTGTGTAATCTGTCTACCCCGTGTCTGCTACACACACACACACACACACTTACACACACACACTTACACACACACACACACACACACACACACACATGCAAATCCACACAGATGCAGAGTATGCTGTAATCCATTGCCTTGTCCAGGACACAAGAGGGGTGGAGAGGAGAGATGGAGGAGAGAGAGGGATAGAGGAGAGAGAGGGATGGAGGAGAGAGAGGGATGGAGGAGAGAGAGGGATGGAGGAGAGGAGAGATGGAGGATAGAGAGGGATGGAGGAGAGAGAGGGATGGAGGAGAGGAGAGATGGAGGAGAGAGAGGGATGGAGGAGAGAGAGGGATGGAGGAGAGGAGAGATGGAAGAGAGAGAGGGATGGAGGACAGACTGAACTAATAAAATAGAGACAAACTGTACACACACACCTGACACACATAAACACACACAGCTGATGCACACACACAGATACACACAAACACACACAGCTGATGCACATACATAGACACACACAAACACACACAGCTGATGCACATACACAGATACATCCTCTGGCTTTCATGACTCATGGATGAAAGAGAGAGAGAACAGAAAAGAAAGAGAGATCAGAAAGAGAGATCAGAGAGAGAGATCAGAGAGAGAGATCAGAGAGAGAGAGAGAGATCAGAGAGGGAGATTAGAAAGAGAGATCGGAGAGAGAGATTAGAAAGAGAGATCAGAGAGAGAACAGAAAAGAAAGAGAGATTAAAGTGACAGATCAGAAAGAGAGATCAGAAAGAGATATCCGAAAGAGAGATCAGAGAGATCAGAGAGAGAGAGAGAGAGATCAGAGAGAGAGATCAGAAAGAGAGAGTGGGGGGAGAGAAGGGGAGAGATACATTCAAAGGAAATTCAAATGTTATTATGTAACATCTCTCCAGACGGAAGCAGTAGTGTGTGTGTCCGTTGTGTGTGTGTGTGTCTGTAGTGTGTGTCTGTAGTTTGTGTGTGTCTGTAGTGTGTGTGTCTTTAGTGTGTGTCTGTAGTGTGTGTCTGTAGTGTGTGTGTGTCTGTAGTGTGTGTGTCTTTAGTGTGTGTGTGTGTCTGTAGTGTGTGTCTTCAGTGTGTGTCTGTGTCTGTAGTGGTGGTTGGGTGGTCTGTCAGTGGTGTGAGTGGCGCAGTATGTGCGGAGTGAGTGTGTTGTCGGATGGGTGTGTGGGCATGTTGGGCGCGGTGTGTGTTGGAATGTTGGTGGTTGTGGGTGCGCAATGTGGGACGTTGGGCGGGTGCGGTGTGCATAATTGGCGTGTGGTGCGCTTTGTGCGCATGGGTGGGGTGTGGGTGCGGGGTGTATGGCTGTTTGTGTGTGTGTGATGTGTGGTGTGTGTGTATATGTGTGTCTATACAAGCATGTGAGTCTATACTCATTTGTGTGTTTTTGTGCGCGTGTGTGTGTGCAATGGTGTGGTGGGTGTGTGTGTGGTTGGGCGTGGGGGTGGTGTGGTGTGTGCTTGGCATGTGTGTGTGGTGTGGCATGGTGTGGGGGGTTGCGTGTGTGGTGGTGCGGTCGAGGTTGGGTGGGTTGTGCGTGGTCTGGGCGGGTGTGTGTTGTGTACATGGTGTGGATGTGTTGGGTGTGGTGCGTGCTTGGCGGTGTGTGGTGGGTCGGGTGTGGTGGTGGGGAGCGGAATGTGTGAGGCCATCTGTGGTGGTGTGCATGTTGTTGGGCGCATGGGTGTGGTGGCGGTGGTTTGGGGCGGTTGTGTGTGGTGGCATGGTTGGGGTATGGTGTGGTGGTGGGTTGCGGTGTTGGGTGGTGCATGGGTTGGCAGGAATGGTGTTGTGTGTGTGTGCACCAGGTGTGCAGTGATGTAAGCGATGTATGACAGGGATGCGCTCTGTACTGTGTCTGCCTGTGTGTGTATCTGTGTGTGTGTGGTGGTGTGCATGTGGGCATGTGGTGTGGGGTGGTGTTGTGGCGTGTGTGTGTGTTGGGAATGTTGGCATGTGTGGGGTGTGTGTGTTGGCCATGTGTTCGGCTGATGTGCTGTGTGCGTGTGTTGGCGTGTGCGTGTATGTTGGTCTGTGCCTTGTTGGCGTGTGCACGTTGGCTTGTGTTTTATGGTGTGTATGCGTGTTGGTGTGTGTTTATGTGTCTGCATGTGCATGTGTAAGTGTGTGAATGTGTGAGTGGGTGTGTGTGTGTGGGGCGGGTGTGTGTGTGGGCTGCGTGGGGACGACAGGACAGAGCTAGAAAGTGATTAAGTGCTCTCGTCCGCTCCTGCGCGCACAGTTCACCGATGAATAGAGGTGCGTATCGTAGGTTTTAACATAGTGAGGGGAGGGAGGGAGAGGGAGAGGGGAGGTGAGAGTAGGCAGAGCAGAGGAGAAGAGAAGGAGGAGGAGGAAGAGAGGAGGGCACGTGCAGCACCGTCTAGGTGCAAGGGTTCACAGGCTCATCGGTTGGCCTGGGGTTTTGTGTTGGTTGTGGGTTAGTGAACAGGTAATTAGCAGGGATGGTTTGTGGTGTAGGGTTAGGTTCGGAATGGCGAGTAAGTAGTGTGACAGGGATGGGGTTGTGGTTAAGTGTTCGTGGAGGAGGTGATGGAGGGATGGGTTGGTTGTGTTAGGTGAAGGCGAGCGGTAGATAGCAGTGGTTGTGGTGTAAGGTTTAGTGGGAACGAGTAATTGACAGATTGGGGTTGTGGGTTGTAAGGGTTTATGTGGGTAACAGTACTACATGGGATGGTGGGGTTCTTGTGGGGTTAGTGGAACAGTAATACAGAGGATGGTTGGTGGTTTAGGGTTGAGGTGGGACATAAGTACAGGATGGTTGTCGTTTAGTGGAAGCGTAATGGAGCAGGTATGTTGGGGTTAGGTGATGGTTGAGTGGATACACGTGGGTATGTACAGATGTTGTGGTTAAAGGTTTAGTGGAACAGGTTAATACAGGATGGTTGAGTGCGGTTAGTGTGGAATGGGAGCGTAAGTGAGCAGAATGGTTGTGTTGGGTTAGTGGGAACGTAAATGTGGGCGTGAGGGACAGGATGTGTGGTTAGGGGTGGGTTCGGGAAGCAGTTAAGTAGTACCAGAACTTAGGGGTTTAGGTGTGGGGTTTGGATGAGGGAGGTGTAGCTGAGAACCTGAACCCTAAGTGGGCCTAACTGCTAGGGTGTGGGCGGGTGGGGGGGTAGGAAGTGGACATGGCAGCTAGAGTGGCTGGTGGGGTTTGGACTGTTCAATTGGGGTTGTGTCTGGGTTCTATCAGGTATAAGTAGGTCAGGTGTTATTGTGTGTGGGTGGGGTGTGGTGGTAATTGCTGGTGTGTTGTATTGAGGCTATGTGTGCGTGTGGTGTTTGTATTGTGGTGTGTGGGTGTTTGTGTGTGTTTGATGTGTGTTTGTGGTGTGGGTGTGGTGTGTGGTGTGTGATTGTGCGTGGGGGTGATGTTGTGTTGTGGTGTGGTGTTGTGTGGTGGTTTTGTGTGGTGTTGTGTGGTGTTTAAGGGTGTGGTGTTTAAGGGTGTGTTGTGTGTGTGGGGTGGTGTGGTGTGTGTGTGTTATAGTGAGTGATGTGGGTGGGTGTGTGGTGTGTAATGGTGGGTGGCTGTTGGTCGTTGCGGGTGTGTTGAGTGTGTGTGTTGCTGTGAGGTTGGGTGTGTGTGTGGGGTATGTGGGGGTGTGGGTGTTGTGTATGTGTGTGTGGGTGGTGTGTGTGGGTGGTGTGAGTGTGTGGGGTCGTGTGTGGTATGGTGTGTGTGGTGTTGTGTAGGTGTGTGTTTTGGTTGTGGTGTGGTGTTTGTGGTGTGTTGGTGGGTGTGTGGGTTTGTGTATGTATGTGTGGGTTAGGGTTGGTGGTGGGTGTGGCTTAATTTTTGGTGTGTGTGTGGTTGCTGTGCGTGGTGTGTTGGTGTGTGGTGTTGCGCATGGATGCTGGGATGGTGGGTCGGCCTCGCCTGGGGGTGGGTGTGCTGGTGGAAGAAGAGTGGGCGTGGGCTGGTTCTAGGGGGGGTGGGGCTGGGTGTGAGGGGGATGGTGGGTTGCTCGTAGGGGGTGGGGGGAGGGCAAAGGGATCCTGGTGTGTTGGGTGTGTGTGGTGTGTCTAGGGGCCTGTTAGTGTTTCGGTGGGGGCGTGGTGGACAGGTGGGTGGGGGTTTTGGTTTGGGACGCTCGGTAGTGGCGCTGGGGCGGTAGATGGGGGGGGGTAAGCGGGGGGATGAGTGTGGGCTGGGGGACTTGGGGGGTGCTGGGGGGTGTGGGGTGGGGGCGTGGAGTGGTGTGGTGTGTGGAGTGGAGTGGTGTGGCGGCGAGTGGGTGGTGGTGTGGTGTGGTGGTTGGGTGGGGTGGAGGGTGTGCGCTGGCGTGGCGGACTTGGAGTTGTGGTGGAGTGGTGGAGGCTTGATCGGAGTTGATAGGATGTGGCTTGATGGGGGTGGGGCTGGGGGAGGACTGGGATGCTGTACGTGACGGTCGGTGGAGGGTGGTGCGGGTGTGCGGCTGGGGGTGGGCGTGTGGGTGGTGGGCGTCGAACGGGTAGGGTGGGAGGGGGTGGTGTGGGTGTGGGGGCTGGGTTGATGTGGGCGGGTGGAGTGGGTGGGGGGTGATGCAGTGTGGTATTGTCGGTCGTGGGTGAGGGTTGGAGGCGTGGCGCA
>BROE01000023.1:11651365-11670559 GCA_036571765.1 Plecoglossus altivelis | reverse complement strand
GTCTATGTGTGATGTGTGTGTGTATATATACAAATGTGTGTGTGTGCATACAAGCTGTGTGTGTGTGCTGCGTGCATGTGTGTGTGTGTTGGTGTGTGGTGTGTGGTGTGGTGTGTGAGGATCAGAAATCCCACCCTCAATGTTGTGTTCACACACACACAACGCGAATGGCTAAAAACTGGTTGAGTGTGTGTGCGTGTGATTGTGTGTGTCTGTTTGTGTGTTTATTTGTGTTTGTGCACACGTGTGTGTGTGTCGTCTGTTGTGTGTGAAGTTCGTATCGTCTCCAGTCGGTGGTGATGTGTGTGTGTAAGTGCGAGCCTGTGTGTGTGTGAGCATGCACGTGTGTGTGTGAATGCGTGTGTGTGTGTGAGGACACAAAAGCTATAGAGTCGATACATTGTGTGTGGGTTGTGTGGCGCTATCTGTTTGTCGTAGTATGAAAGACAGGGTGGTATAGTATTCGCCGAGGATCGGCGAAGGAGGTGACCTGAATAGCTGGGCAGCGAGCTCATAATGCGATGGGTAAAGCTGTGTGAGGTAGCGTGAATGTGGTGTAGTGCAGGATATCAGAAATACACTAGTCAGTTTGTGTGTGTTTGTGGTGTGCGTGTGTGTTGTGAGTGTCTGCAGAGAATCAGTCACTGTCTACTCTAGATATGTGAGTGTAATAGTGGAGCTGAGCTGTGAGGGGCATGTGGTAGAGCTGTGTGTGTGTAGATGATGATGTGATGCGTCAGGTGGAGGATAGAAAGCATGTCTAATCGCGATGCTCCGGACTGTTTGTGTGTGGTGTGTGCTTTATGTGTGTGTGTGTGTGTGATGTGTGGTGTGTAGGTGGTTGTTGTGTGTGTGGTGTTGTGTGTTGTGTGTGTTTGTGTGTGTGTCTTGTGGTGTGTGATGGCGGTGATTGTGTGTGTGTGGTGTGTGTAGTGTAGCGATTGTTGTATGTAGCTGATGATATGTGTCTGGTGTGATGGAGGAACTCAGAAAAGCATTGGGTTAGGTCATATTTGTGTGAATGTGTGTGGTGTGTGTGTGTTGTGTGTGCGTGGTGTGTGTAAGGTGTATGTGTAAGGTGTGTAAGATGTGTATGTGTGTAAGGTGTGTGTGTGTGTATTGTTTGTGATTGTCTGTGAATCTGTGTGTATATATACAGTATACATGCATGTGTGTGTGTTGTGTGTTTGTGGTGTTGTGTGTGTGTGTGTGTGGTGTGTGTGGTGTGTGTGGTGTGTGTGTGTGTGTGTGTGAGGATCAGAAAGCATGGTCTATGTTCCAGACGTCTCCGCTCAGAGCGTTGGCAGCTCCCTGCAGGGTCCAGGTGAAAAGCGCCAGTTGCCGTCGGAAACGTGCCTCGTCGAAGCGCTCAGGGTCAGAGGTCAGCAAAGCCAGGTGCTCAGTGAGCGCGCTCAGTGTGTGCTCGCCTCGGCCATGCAGAACATGTCGGAAAGGAGTCTCCACCGTCGACACGTACTGGGAGAGAAAGTAGTATTCCACCTGGAACACAAACACAGGTAGTCGGATTCAGTCTGGAGCAGGAATGTATACACAAAACAGGAAGTAGTGTTCTAGCTGGAGGACAGTGTGAAAGCGTGGGTGTGCCTACTCGCATGATGCGAGTGTTGAGGATGCGTGTCATGGTCTCATCCTGCAGGTCGCTGTTGATGATGGTCGTCTGCAGTCGCTCTGCTGCTCTGCTGTAGTCTCCTCTGGCACTGAACACCCACTGAGGAGAGAGGCCTCGCACCTGCATACACAGGTTACATGCAGAGACTGAATTAACAAGGAATATGTATGTGTGTGTGTGAGTGTGTGTATGTGTGTGTGTGTGTATGTGTGTGTGTGTGTGTGTGTATGACTGTGTGTATGTGTGTGTGTGTGTGTATGTGTGTATGTGTGTGTATGACTGTGTGTGTGTGTGTGTGTATGACTGTGTGTGTGTGAGTGTGTGTATGTGTGAGTGTGTGTGTGTGTGTGTACCTGCAGCTCAGTGGAGTGTTTGTTGAGTTGGGCGCTGAACTGCAAGGCAGTGTGAGAGTAGGAAGTGATGCGTAGAGGCAGGATGTGGTCGTGAGCCAATCGCAGCACCATCAGTCCCACCAGTTGGCCCAGGCTCTGGCCCACCCCTCCCAGACGGCCTCCCAGCACCTCCTGGAGGCGGCTGGCACTGTCCAGCGGCGTGTTGACAAATGGGTAGGCCCGCTCCTACACACAGTTAGGATGGTGTTTAGGTAGCTTTGCAGGGGGAAAGGAGGTGAGGATTAGGGGGTGGGGGTTAGGGGATGGGGTGTAGGGGGTGAGGTAGTGAGGAGGTGAGGTGGTGAGGGGTAGGGGGTAAAGGAGTGAGGGGTAGGGGGTGAGGTGGTGAGGGGTGGGGGTGAGGTAGTGAGGAGGTGAGGTGGTGAGGGGTATGGGGTGAAGGAGTGAGGGGTAGGGGGTGAAGTGGTGATGGGTAGGGGTTTGGGAGGATCAGTCTGACCTCTGTGAAGTGTAGCTCCATGGCTGGGACTCCAGCGAAGGCTGTGAAACTGTATGCTCCACTGTTTAGGTAGAGAGGCTTGATACTGAAGGAGAGGTGACGAGAGGAGGAGAGGAGGAGAGAGGAGGAGAGGAGACATGAGGAGAGGAGACAGATGAGGAGAAGGATGAGGAGAAGGATGAGGAGAAGGATGAGGAGAGGAGACAGATGAGGAGAAGGATGAGGAGAAGGAGGAGGAGAAAGATGAGGAGAGGAAGAGAGGGATGATGATGTTCTGGTGTCTGGATTCCAACCAGGGTCATGGATGAGGTCATAGATGAGGTCATGGATGAGGTCATGGATGAGGTCATGGATGAGGTCATGGATGAGGTCATGGATGAAGTCATGGATGAGGTCATGGATGAGGTCATGGATGAGGTCATGGATGAGGTCATGGATGAGGTCAGGTTTACGTCAGGGTGACTCACATCCTCCAGCTGCCTCCCTCCTTCTCTGCCTGGCTGTGGATGGTCTGGCCCACATGTTTAGGATGCTCCACCTGCGAACACAAACACACGATGTGACTGTACATGTACTTCCACTTCTAATGTAGTAAATACAGGAAACATGGTAAAACACACACACCTGTTTGATGGCTCCTTCTATCAGGTCCACTAGCAGAGGACTGGTGTAGGCAGACAGAATATCATCACCTTCAACAAGATTGGACGAGAGTAAGAGAAGAGTGAATATAATTGGACGAGAGTAAGAGAAGAGTCAATGTGATTGAGATGAGGAGTGATTACCCATAATGCACTGGTCCAGGCTAAAGTATGCCACGGCCTTCAGATGCAGCATGGAAAGGTAACCCTGGCAACCACAGTGTCAGAGGTCAGAGAGAGAAAGAGGGAGAAGAGAGGGAACAAAAAGAGAGACAGAAAAAGAGAGACAGAAAAAGAGAGACAGAAACAGAGAGACAGAAACAGAGAGACAGAAACAGAGAGATAGAAACAGAGAGACAGAAACAGAGAGACAGAAAAAGAGAGATAGAAAAAGAGAGACAGAAACAGAGAGACAGAAACAGAGAGATAGAAACAGAGAGAGAGAAACAGAGACAGAATAAGAGAGGAGATAGAAAAAGAGAGACAGAAACAGAGAGACAGACAACAGAGAGAGAGAGAAAGAAAAAAAAACAGAGAGCAGAAACCAGGACAAAACAGAGAGACCAAGAATAAGAGAGGAGATAGAAAAAGAGAGACAGAAACAGAGAGACAGAAACACGAAAGATAGAAACAGAGAGAAGAAAAGAGAGGACAGAAACAGAGAGACAAAAAAGAGAGACAGAAACAGAGAGACAGAAAAACAGAGAGACAGAAAAAGAGGATAGAAAAAGAGAGACAGAAACAGAAACAGAAACAAGAGACCAGAAAAAGAGAGAAGACAAAGAGAGATAGAAAAAGATAGACAGAAACAGAGAGAAACAGAAACAGAGAGATAGAAACAGAGAATAAAAACCGAGAGACAGAAAAAGAAGATAGAAAAAGAGAGACAAATACAGAGAGACAGAAAACAGAGAGAGAGAAAGAAAAAAACAGACAGAGAGATAGAAAGACAGGTAGAAAAAGACAGAAACAGAGAGACAGAAAAAGACAGAATAGAAAAGAGAGATAGAAAAGAGAGAAGAGAGAACAAAGAGCTCCACCTCTAGCCACTCAGTCGCTCCTACATTTCCAAACTCTCCAGCATCCCAGCTGACAAATAGGAGACTCCTCCTAAAGGGAAAACCGTCACACACAATAAACAAACACACCATAAACACACACTATAAACACACACTCATAACACCACCATAAACCACCACCATAAACACACACCATAAACACACACTATAAACACACACTATAAACACACACTATAAACACACACCGTAAACACACACTATAAACACACACTATAACACACACCAAAACACACACAGAACCACACACATAAACACAACACCATATACACACACACACATAAACCACACCAATAAACACACACACACACCCCAATCCCACGTTCGGAAGTGCTAGGCGTGAAGACGCGAGAACAGCGACTAACACAACACTAAAACACACACTATAAACACACACTATAAACACAAACTATAACACCCACGCTAAACACACACTAAAACACACACTATAAACACACCACTATAACCACACACATAAACACCACACACAAACATCACACACAAACACACAAACAAAAACACAAACTATAAACACAACACTATAAACACAACATCATGAACACAACACTATAAACACAACACTATAAACACACACTCCTAAACACACACCAAAACACATTCCTATAAACACACACCAAACCCACACACTATAACACACATTAACACACACCATAAACACACACTATAAACACACACATAAACACACACACATAAACACACACTAACACACACACTATATACAGCACACTATAACACACACATAACACACACTAAGAAACACACACCATAAACACACCCACACTATAAACACACACTATAAACACACACTATAAACACACCCGAAAACCACACTAAAACACTATCACCATAAACACACACTATAAACACACACCATAAACACACACTATAAACACACACTATAAACACACACTATAAACACACACTATAAACACACACTATAAACACACACCATATACACGCACACACTATAAACACGCACACACTATAAACACACACACACACACACATCATAAACACACACACCATAAACACACACACACAACACACAGTGTGGTGGTTGTGTTACCGTTCTGCACCATAGAGGTGAAGGTGCGAGCCAGCTCCAGGAGAATAGCTGTCCCCACCCCAGCCTTCACGGCCCCTGGCCCCCACGCATCCCTCTGGGCCCCCATGATGATGTACTGGTCTGGTTGGCACACACACACATACACACACACACACACACATACACACATACACACATACACACATACACACATACACACACATACACACACACAGTGATCAGGAGGAGGCTCCACCCTCCCCTCACCTGGCTCCACCTTTCCCTAGCCTGGCCCGCCCTCCTCTCGCCTGGCCCTGCCCTCCCCTCACTGGGCCCCTCCCTCCCCTCACCTGGCTCCGCCCTCCCCTCACCTGGCTCCAGCTTGCCCTCACCTGGCCCCTCCCTCCCCTCACCTGGCCCCGCCCTCCCCTCACCTGTCTCCAGCTTGCCCTCACTGGGCCCCTCCCCTCACCTGGCTCCGCCCTCCCCTCACCTGGCCCCTTCCTCCGCCCTTCCCTCACCTGGCCCCGCCCTCCCCTTACCTGGCCCCGCCCTCCCCTCACCTGGCTCCAGCTTGCCCTCTAGGGAGGCAAAGATGTTGTTGATGAGGACAGGCGCCATGTTATTGTGCACCTCCATGCGCAGCCTCCTGCCAGGATGGGAGGTGAAGGAGGGGCCCAGGACACAGCTGACATAGGCCAGCCGGCCCTGCCAGCCTCGGGGACACGCTGGGCCTGACAGCTGGCTGGGGGAGAGAGGGACTTAAGGTTGATCTGGGTTTGCATGTGTCTCGGGGAGGGGTTAGTCTGGGGGAGGGGTTAGTCTGGGGGGAGGGGTTACCTGAGTAGTTTGGAAGCCACGTTGGCACTGATTGGCTGTGCAGGGATGAGTGGCAGGCCCGAGGACTGGATGGGGGGGAACTGGGTGTGGTTAAAGGAGGGAAAGCCTGGGGTGAATGGATCACCTGATCCCAGGTGCACCTGTGATTGGGCACAAGACAGGAAATGCTAGTGTTGTAATAAATACATGCTTATACATGTTCATGTACATGTATACATGTAGCTGTGGTACATACATGTTCAGAGATGGCTGTGGTACATGGTACATACATGTTCAGAGATGGCTGTGTGGTACATACATGTTCAGAGATGGCTGTGTGGTACATACATGTTCAGAGATAACTATGTAGCTGTGGTACATACATGTTCAGAGATGGCGGTGTGGCTGTTCAGTCCTAGCCTGCGAGGGTCTTGGGGAATGTCTGCAGGGTCGGGGTAGATGAGAGCTCCGCCTCCTCCTGCTCGCTGGGCGTGCCACACCTTCTCTGCATAGCTGACCCCGCCCCCCACACGCATTACCACCACAGAGCCAACCACAGACACCCCTGCCGATCGTAGCCAATCAAAGTCCTCCTGCCGTCCATAGTTTGCATAAACCACGCCCCCCTTCAGAGAGAACGGGACACACACACCACACATACATGCACACACACATGCACACACACATGCACACACACATATACGCACATAGATGGGTACACACACGCATGGACATGCACACACGCATGGACATGCACACATGCATGGGCATGCACACACGCATGGGCATGCACCACGGCATGGGCAATCGCACACAACGCATGGACAGCACACCACGCATGGACATAGCCCCACAGCATCGGACATGCAAATCATGACAGCATGATCGTACCATAGCTGTACCGCTTGCGCTGTATGCACAGTAGTCTGCAGGGTTCTCCAGAAGAATCTCCTCCAACACCTCCCCCTCCGAGTCCACCACCCACAGACTGTTACTTACTGGGGCTCCTACACACACACGCACAAACAGGTCACATCACGAAACACACACTTAACAACTTTCCCTCCTGAGTCCCACCACAAGACTGTTCCTTCTGGGTCCTACAACACACATCCACACACTTAACACGAACTTCCTCTGAGTCACCACCACAGACTGTTCTGCTGGTCCTCACACACACACACAACCTTACACAAACTTCCCCTCTGCAGTCCACACCAAGACTGTTCTTCTGGGTCCTACACACACACACACACACACATACCCGCACCCACACACACACACGTACGCACACATATGTACACACAGATACATACACATGGACACGGACTAATAACGACACACACACACTTAACAACTTCCCCTCTGAGTCCACCACCCACAGACTGTTCTTCTGGGTCCTACACACACACACACACACTTAACAACTTCCCCTCTGAGTCACCCACTCCACAGATGTTCTTTCTGGGGTCCTACACACACACACCACAACACACATCACGCACACACACGCACACTTTCACACACACACAACACAACATAACACAACACAACACACACAGGGAACAACACCATTCACACACACACATACACACGCCACCACCACCACACTTAACAAATTTCCCCTCTGAGTCGCACCACCCCACAGACTGTTTTTCTGGGTCCTACACACACACTTACACACATACACGCACACCACCACACACTTAACAACTTCCCTCTATCCACCACCACCCACAGACTGTTCTTCTGGGTCCTACACACACACACACCACACATACACGCACACACACACACTTAACAACTTCCCCTCTGAGTCCACCACCCACAGACTGTTCTTCTGGGTCCTACACACACACACACACATACACGCACACACACACACTTAACAACTTCCCCTCTGAGTCCACCACCCACAGACTGTTCTTCTGGGTCCTACACCCACACAGACACACATACACATACACGCACACACACACACTTAACAACTTCCCCTCCGAGTCCACCACCCACAGACTGTTCTTCTGGTCCTACCACCACACACACCACACATACCACGCACACCACACACACTACACAACTTCCCTCTGAGTCCACCCCCCACAGACTGTTCTTCTGGGCTCCTATCACCACACACACACACACATACACGCACACACACACACTTAACAACTTCCCCTCTGAGTCCACCACCCACAGACTGTTCTTCTGGGTCCTACACACACACATGTGCACACACACACACACACACACAGACCTGGAGGGGAACTGCAGCGTGGCATAGTGAGAATCTGTCCAGGTGTGATCCATGTGAAGCTGCCTGAACCGGTGCAGGATGTCTGCTGCAAGAAGAGTTCCCTCTGGAGACCCTGAGGGGTGACTAACCCTGCTCACCCTCCTACACACCAACACACCATACACACACCACACACACCATACACACACCACACACACACACACGTGTGTGTGTACACGTGTACACACACACCATACACAACACACACACACACACACACCAAACACACACTCTCTCACACACACTTTCACACATTTATACACACACAGATACACACCAGTATATACACACACCAATACACACACCATACGCCCACACCATACACACACACACACACCATACACACACACATATATATGTATATATATATACCTATATATTATATACACATATATATACACACACCTACACACCATACACACAACATCATACACACAACCATATATACACCACCATACACACACACACACACACGCACCAACACATCCCACACACACATACACACACCATAACCACTAACAACACTCACCAACACACATACACACCAACACAAGTGTCACCATACACACATACACCATACACATTTACACACACCATACACACCATGCACACACCAACACAACATACACACCCATCACACTCATACACAACCATATCACACACACCACACCATCCACCCACACACAACCATACACCACATACACAACCACACACACACACACACCAACACACCACAACACACACACACACACATATACACACACACAACACACCATCCACACCATAACAACACCCATAGCAACAACATCAACACCATAACACACCATAAACACACACAACACAGCCACACACATCCACATACACCATACCACAACGATAACACACCGATACACACACACACCATACACACCATATACACACCATACACACACCACACACACACACCATACACACCATATACACACCATACACACACCATACACACACCACACACACCATACACACCATACACACACACCATACACACACCATCCACACCATACACACCATACACACACCACACACACCATCCACACCATACACACACCACACACACCATCCACACCATACACACACCACACACACCATCCACACCATACACACCATACACACCATACACACACCATACACACACCACACACACCACACACACACCATACACACCACACACACCATACACACACCACACACACCATACACACACCGTACACACATCATTCACACCATATACACAGACCATACACACACATTTGTATGTAGGTGTGTGTGTATGAACTACTGTGTGTTTGGTTGAGTGTGCAAGTTTGTGTACCTCACAGTGTTGTCTATGTCATCATTCTGCAAGTATCTCTTCAGCATGTCTCTCAGGTCTCCCAGGTGCATCTCACCTGGAGAGGAGGGGTTTGAGTTCGCCATGGCAACCATCTCCCCCCGTGTACCGCAGGGGCATGAGCTGCCGAATACTGCGTAAGCCAATAGGAATGCTGCAGGAAAGGAGTGTGTGTCAAGGAAAGTGTGTGAGTGTGTGTGTGTGTGTGTGAGTGAGTGTGTGTGTGTGTGTGTATGTGTGTCTGTGTGTCTGTGTGTATGTGTGTATGTGTGTGTCTGTGTGTGTGTGTGTATGTGTGTGTGCGTATGTGTGTGTGTGTATGTGTGTCTGTGTGTATGTGTGTATGTGTGTGTCGGTGTGTGTGTGTGTATGTGTGTGTGTGTGTATGTGTGTGTGTGTGTATGTGTGTGTGTGTGTATGTGTGTCTGTGTGTATGTATGTGTGTGTGTATGCGTGTCTGTGTGTATGTGTGTGTGTGTGTGTGTGTGTATGTGTGTGTGTGTATGTGTGTGTATGTGTGTGTGTGTGTGCACCTGAAAGGAGGAGTAGCAGTCCAGACAGACAGACGTACAGAACCTTCCAGTAACACTGTGGTTGCCGTAGCACCAGAGCTGTGATGCCAGTGGTACGTCCCACCTCCTGACTCTCTGATTGGACAAGCTTCACCTCCACTGTCAGGGTCCCGCCCCCTTCATCAGCTTCAGTCCCGCCTCCTGACTGCACATGACAGACTGAGGAGGAGGAAGAGGAAGAGGAGGAGGGGGAGGACGAGGGCTGGAGCAAGTAATGGATAGTTAGACCAATTTACAAAATCTCTCCCCTTCTCTTCCTCATCTCTTCCTGTCTTTTTACCTCCCTCTCTCCTTCCTTTTCACTCCCCCCCTCTCCATGTCTACCCTTCTCTTTCCCTCTCTACCTCTCCCTTCTCTCTCCCTCCTTCTCTCTTTCCTCTTACACTCTCCCTCCCTCTCCCGTCTCTCTCCCTCCTTCTCTCTTTCCTCTTACACTCTCCCTCCCTCTCCCATCTCTCTCTCCTTCCCTCACTCACTCCCCCCTCTCTCCCCGTCCACCCTTCTCTCTCCCTCCCTTTCCCTTCTCTCTCTCCTTCCTTCCTCCTTCTCTCTCCTCTCCATGCCTCCCTCCCTCTCCCTTATCTCTCGGTCCCTCCCCCTCTCCCTCCTTACCTGGGTCAGTCGCATTCTGATGGAGTCCATGTTGTCACTATCCTCTCTGACACCACAACCAACAGAAAACGATAGATTACAGCATAATAGTATAGTATACTATATTATAGTACAATACAGTATGGCATCACATAGTATATTATAGTAGAGTATAGGATGATATAACATAGTGATCTCTAGAGTGTAGCTCTAGTGGTAGGGTAAATCAGCAATAGAGGCAGAGCAGACCTCAAAGATCTCTGTAAACACACACACTGTAAACACACACTGTAAACACACACACTGTAAACACACACACTGTAAACACACACTGTAAACACACACACTGTAAACATACACACTGTATCACACACACTGTAAACACACACACTGTAAACACACACACTGTAAACAGACACACTGTATCACACACACTGTAAACACACACACTGTATCACACACACACACTGTAAACACACACACTGTAAACATACAAACTGTAAACACACACACTGTAAACACACACACTGTATCACACACACTGTAAGCATACACACTGTAAACACACACTGTAAACACACACACTGTAAACATACACACTGTATCACACAC
This sequence comes from Plecoglossus altivelis, assembly GCA_036571765.1. NCBI lineage: Eukaryota > Metazoa > Chordata > Actinopteri > Osmeriformes > Plecoglossidae > Plecoglossus > Plecoglossus altivelis. The sequence goes on along the minus strand of BROE01000023.1, from coordinate 11,659,035 downwards.
ACTGTAAACAGACACACTGTATCACACACACTGTAAACATACACACTGTAAACACACACACTGTAAACACACACACTGTATCACACACACTGTAAACACACACACTGTAAACACACACACACTGTAAACAGACACACTGTATCACACACACTGTAAACACACACACTGTATCACACACACACTGTAAACACATACACTGTAAGCATACACACTGTAAACACACACACTGTCAACACACACACTGTAAACACACACACTGTAAACACACACACTGTAAACATACACACTGTAAGCATACACACTGTAAACACACACATGCTGTATCACACACACACTGTATCACACACACTCTGTAAACACACACACTGTATCACACACACACACATGTAAACACATACACTGTAAACACACACAGTCACACACACACACACACACACACTGTAAAGACACACAGTCACACGTGTACACACACACACACACACACAAACATCCACTGCCAGAGGTCAGACATATGTACATACATAGGTGTATACACAAATTAATGCTCCAGCACACAGCTTTGTACAGAACCATACACACAAATACAGATACATACCACTTTCCTTGCTCACGTCCTCACACAAGTTCACACTCTAGTTTATACTCTAGTTCACACTCTAGTTCACACTCTAGTTTATACTCTAGTTCATACTCTAGTTTATACTCTAGTTTATACTCTAGTTCACACTCTAGTTTATACTCTAGTTCATACTCTAGTTTATACTCTAGTTTATACTCTAGTTCATACTCTAGTTTATACTCTAGTTTATACTCTAGTTTATACTCTAGTTCATACTCTAGTTCATACTCTAGTCTAATTGGCCTTAGTTACTGACTAGTTACAGTAATAAAGAAAAGACGGTTAGAGGAGGAGAACAGGGGACAGACAAGGAGGAGGGGAGAGGAAGAGAGGAGAAGAGAAGATTGGAAGATAATTTAGAGGAGTTAATGTTACTTACTCTGGGGCTGTGGTCCTCTTATCGTTTGTTATACGCCAGTCTGTCCTGCATGTGTGTGTACACAGCACCAAAGTCCAAACTCTGTTACTCTCCGCCCCTCCAAATGTCACTTCAAGCCCCTGACCCTCTCGCCCTCTTCTCCCCATCCCTCCCGTTCCTCTCCCGCTGTCCACTGTTGATTTGTTGATTGAGCCACGTGTAGGTTCAGGTCTAGTTTACATGGTGTAGTCTTCCACTGGCAGGAGGCAGTAACGCGCACAACGAGCCGCGTCCTGCAGAAGAAGACGCTTCCTGTCTTACACCGGTTGTTTTGAACCATTTGAAGGATTTTGCGCGACAGACGGAGCCATACCCTGTGAGCAAGCTAGTTAGTTAGGTAACTGTCTCTAGCTAACTATGATCATAGTTTACGTTCACATGTACAATAACAATCTAGATAGTTAGCCAACTAAACTGCAATGGACTAACCGACTATATAGTCAAATGTCAGTAAGTACTATCTAGATAGTTTGAACCGGACAGCGAAACAAGGTGCGCTTTCCAACGAGGATGGAGGCGTTTCTCCACCGCTACCGTGACAGAAGTGAAGCGGTGAGTATGCTATATTTCAAGCGAAGTGCGAGAATGATACGTGATCGTTAGAGTTTCAAGTTAATATGAAATTTGTAGCAAATACAGGGATTATATTGAATAGTTCACCTGAAAACAGTTACTTCCGGGGGGGTGTCAAGGTGTGGTCTTGTCTGCTGGTGGGGTTGACCCCGGATTCATCCCCGATGTACAGGAGCAGGGATGGTTGGAGGAGGTGTTCCAGCGGGTATCAGCGCTGTTGCTTCCTGTAGCGCCCCCTCCTGGTGAGACTGCAGGGCAGCTAGCTGCTGCTGTGGTGACCAGGGTGGAGCAGCTGGCATCCTGCTCGCTCTCTCTGCCCCTCAGCTACAGGTGAGGCAGAGCTGCAGCTTGATGTCATATGTGATCATCAGCCTGTTGTCTCCTTTCATGTTCCCCTGTATTGGGGATTAGATTGGGTCTGCTGGTGTTTTTGTGACATCACTAGTGTACATCAATCCTCACCATCTTTCTGGTTTCTAGGCTCGTCTCCATATCTGAGTTGGTATCCAGGCAACGAACCGCATGCTGCAGCAACCTGAGCTGGAGCACCAATCAGCACAGAGAGTGGGTTAGGGAGGCGGAACAGGCTCTGCCCAATCACAGAGCTTTGCCACGGGCCAATCTGCTGCTGATTGGATGTTTAACTGCTGGGCGTGACTCTGGGAAACCATGTGATGGATCCTGGCAAGTGAAAGATGCAAGCGGCAGTTTACACTGTGAGGTGAGAGGAGGGGCAGTTTACACTGTGAGGTGAGAGGAGGGGCAGTTTACACTGTGAGGTGAGAGGAGGGGCAGTTTACACTGTGAGGTGAGAGGAGGGGCAGTTTACACTGTGAGGTGAGAGGAGGGGCAGTTTACACTGTGAGGTGAGAGAGAGGAGGGCAGTTTACACTGTGAGGTGAGAGGAGGGGCAGTTTACACTGTGAGGTGAGAGGAGGGGCAGTTTACACTGTGAGGTGAGAGGAGGGGCAGTTTAGTAGCTATCTCTTATGTGTAGCTATCTCTAGTGTGTTTCGCTATCTCTAGTGTGTAGCTATCTCAAGTGTGTAGCTATCTCTAGTGTGTAGCTATCTCTAGTGTGTAGCTATCTCAAGTGTGTGTAGCTATCTCTAGTGTGTGTAGCTATCTCTAGTGTGTGTAGCTATCTCTAGTGTGTAGCTATCTCTAGTGTGTAGCTATCTCTAGTGTGTGTAGCTATCTCTAGTGTGTAGCTATCTCAAGTGTGTAGCTATCTCTAGTGTGTAGCTATCTCAAGTGTGTAGCTATCTCTAGTGTGTAGCTATCTCAAGTGTGTGTAGCTATCTCTAGTGTGTAGCTATCTCTAGTGTGTAGCTATCTCTAGTGTGTGTAGCTATCTCAAGTGTGTAGCTATCTCTAGTGTGTGTAGCTATCTCTAGTGTGTGTAGCTATCTCTAGTGTGTAGCTATCTCTAGTGTGTGTAGCTATCTCTAGTGTGTAGCTATCTCAAGTGTGTGTAGCTATCTCTAGTGTGTAGCTATCTCTAGTGTGTAGCTATCTCTAGTGTGTGTAGCTATCTCTAGTGTGTAGCTATCTCTAGTGTGTAGCTATCTCTAGTGTGTGTAGTTATCTCAAGTGTGTAGCTATCTCAAGTGTGTAGCTATCTCTAGTGTGTAGCTATCTCTTATATGTGTAGATATCTCTCCTGTGTAGCTATCTCTTATATGTGTAGATATCTCTCCTGTGTAGCTATCTCTTATATGTGTAGATATCTCTCCTGTGTAGCTATCTCTTATATGTGTAGATATCTCTCCTGTGTAGCTATCTCTTATATGTGTAGATATCTCTCCTGTGTAGCTATCTCTTATATGTGTAGATATCTCTCCTGTGTAGCTATCTCTTATATGTGTAGATATCTCTCGTGTGTATCTATCTGTTACATGTGTAGATATCTCTTGTGTGTGTAGATATCTCTAGTGTGTAACCACGTCTTGTGTGTCTCCAGCTCCTGCTTCCGTCTCCCCTCTGGCTGGGCCGCCTTATGATCTTCCCCTGCTGGAACTATATCCCCCATCGTGATGCAGGACAACATCAGAAAGAGACAGGCTACTTGGAGCTGATTGGCTCTCCCTTGCCTCTGACCTCTCACCTCGAGCCAGGATTGGCCCTCAATTCTGGAGGGGTGGAGCTATGCCATGCTTCTGGAGTCCGAGAAGCCTCAGCCCTCCTCCAGCACAGGTACACACACATACACACACACAGTCACAAATACACACATACACACACACACATAAATACACACACACACACACATAAATACACACACACACACACATAAATACACACATACACACAAAGACACACACACACATAAATACACACACACACACACACATAAATACACACACACACATACACACAAATACACACACACACATACACACATAAATACACACATCTCCTCCAGCACTGTCCATTCACACACAGTCTCCTACTGCTTAGGTAGGTGTGTATATTGAAAGCCATATGAGTGATGATCTTGGTGTGTGTACATGGTGGGTGTGCATCTGTGTGTGTGCAGGTCTAAAGGCAGGCGTCTGCAGGTGATGGGGCAGGTAAGCACAGTCTGCCCTCTGCTGGATATAGCTGGGAAAACATTCTTCTGTCTCCATCTGCAAGAGGAACAACACACTCTTCCTGTTCTGGTCACGGTGAGAGAAAGAGTGTGTGTGAGTGTGAGCATATACGTGTGTGTGTGTGTGTGTGTGAGTGTGCGTGTGTGTGTGACAGAGAGAGATCGTTTGTGTGTGTGTATTTGTGTGTGTGTTTGTGTGTGTGTGTGTGTGTGTGTGTGTGTGAGCGAGAGAATGTGCATATAGACTCCAGTCACAGGCTGTATTTTCCTCCACAGGACCCTGGGTGCATGTGGTGGAAATGCTGTGTATCTGTTGGTCAGAAAGTGTGTGTGTCAGGTCTGCGTGTGTGTGCCCTCCGCTGCTGGTCTGGAAACAGAGTTTTGACAGTCACTGCACAGTCCACCCTCTCCCTGCTGGACACACACACACCAGACACACACTGCCCAGAGACACACACATCAGACACACACTGCCCAGAGACACACACATCAGACACACACTGCCCAGAGACACACACATCAGACACACATCACCCAGAGACACACACCTCAGACACACACCACCCAAAGACACACACCTCAGAGACACACACCCTGGATGAGGAGAGTGTCGACACAGTTGGATCCCAGGTCTCAGAACTGTGTCTTAGCCAAGCAGATACACACACGCACTTCGACCAGAACACACACATAACCCCAGACCAGAACACACACTTGACCCCAGACCAGGACACACACAGAGCTCTGGATGTTCTGCGGATGAAATTCTCCAGAGTCATCAACTACAAGGTACCTGTCTGACTGTTTACCTGTCTGTATGTTTATCTGTCTGTCTGTCCACTAGTCTGTCCACTAGTCTGTCCACTAGTCTGTCTGTCCACTAGTCTGTCTGTTCTCTAGTCTGTCTGTCTGTTCTCTAGTCTGTCTGTTCTCTAGTCTGTCTGTGTGCACACTAATACTCTCCATTCTTAGATCCTGGTGTGACTCCTCCCCTTCCTCCTGATAGGGTGTTGTGACCAGTGTGTTGAGCGAAGGGGCGGGCCTTTATGTGATTGACGGGAAGGTAGGGCTGTGTCTGGCCTATCAGCCTCTGGCGAGACATGGCCTGCGGGCAGGGGCGGAGATAGAACTCTGCAGCGTCCACTTCCTGTACCGGCCCAGCCCCGCCAGTTTACCCAGCATGCTTTGCATGTGTTTGCGCTCCAGCCTGCGTATAACTGCCTTCAGCCGACTGGTCCCTAGCAACCCATCGAATAACCACCACAGCGACTCAATGTTGCCACGGCTACTGTTGGAGAGGAATCTGGGCGTGTCCAAATACCTGTGGCTATGTCACTGCTCTGCCATGCTGAAAGAACGGTAAGGTTCTCTTCCAGATACATCACATAATACTATGTGTGTGTGTACATCCCTGTGTGTATACATCCCTGTGTGTATACGCTGTGTGTGTATACATCCCTGTGTGTGTACATCCCTGTGTGTGTACATCCCTGTGTGTGTACATCCCTGTGTGTATACGCTGTGTGTGTAAATCCCTGTGTGTATACGCTGTGTGTATACTTCCCTGTGTGTATACGCTGTGTGTATACATCCCTGTGTGTATACATCCCTGTGTGTATACGCTGTGTGTGTATATCCCTGTATGTATACGCTGTGTGTATATATCCCTGTGTGTATACGCTGTGTGGGTAAATGCCTGTATGTGTGTGTATTCTGTGCATGTGCTTGTTTAACACTGGTTCCCTCTGCAGGCTGGTTCCCTCCCTGGTGCGGGAGGAGAAGCTGTGTGTGGTGGGGGGGAGACTGCTGGAGCTGGTCTTCCCTCCGTCGGGAGAAGGAGGAGGGAGAGGAGGAGAAGGAGGAGGAGGAGGAGGGGGAGAGAAGAGAGATATTTACTCTGAGATGCTGAAGGAGCCTCACCACTGTCTCCTGACTGAGGTGCACACACTACACACACACTATACACACACTATACACACACTACACACACACTATACACACATTATACACACACTATACACACTATACACACACTACACACACATTATACACACACTATACACACTATACACACTACACACACACTATACACACACTATACACACACTATACACACACTATACACACACTACACACACATTATACACACATTATACACACTATACACACACTACACACACACTACACACACACTATACACACACTACACACACTACACACACTACACACACATTATACACACACTATACACACTATACACACACTACACACACACTACACACACTATACACACACTACACACACTACACACACTATACACACACTATACACACTATACACACACTACACACACTATACACACACTACACACACTATACACACACTATACACACACTATACACACACTACACACACTATACACACACTACACACACTATACACACACTACACACATGTACACGCTCACATTCCATGTGTGTAATTGATCTACAGAGTGTGATCATTGCCTGTCCTCCCTGCCCTTAGTACCAGGTGTGTGTGCCAGGCTGTGAGTACGTGTCGCTGGCAGAGTGTGTGCGGCAGCAGGAGAGCTGGGCATCCTTCAGCCTGCATGCTGTCATGGAGGGGCAGGACCCTGAGAGTCTGACCCAGGCTGAACTCAACGCAGCCCTGGCCTGGTCCTACAGCCTCGCTGCTGGGGACCAGAACCACCCGCTTCCCCTGCTTCTGGTCGGCCTGCTGGAACTTCCTCCAGTTCACACTCACTCATCCTCACACAGACACACTCGTGCACACGCATCCTCACGCACTCTCAGGTTGAGAGACCAGACTGGTGTTGTGACTTGTGTTGTCACAGAGACCTGCTATGATGACCAGACACCTCAGAGAGCTGTGTTCAACACAGCCTGGATAGGTAGTGTGTGTGTGTGTGTGTGTGTGTGTTGCTGGCTGTCTGGTGTGTGTGTGTGTGTAATATGTGTGTGTGTGTGTGTTGCTGGCTGTCTGGTGTGTGTGTGTGTTGCTGGCTGTCTGGTGTGTGTAATGTGTGTGTAATGTGTGTGTGTGTTGCAGACTGTCTGGTGTGTGTGTGTGTTGCAGACTGTCTGGTGTGTGTAATGTGTGTGTAATGTGTGTGTGTGTGTGTGTGTTTCAGGCTGTCTGGTGTGTGTGAAGCGCTTCACTGTGGTAACTGAGAGGTTCCTCCAATCAGAATTTCCGTCCTACAAACATCTGGACCAGAACCGGTACATCACACACAAGCACTGCAGGTACACACGCACGCACACAAACACACACACACACTGCAGGTACACACACTGACACACAAGCACTGCAGGTACACACGCACACTGACACACATGCACTACAGGTACACAGACTCACACACAAGCACTACAGATGCACACACTCACACACAAGTGCTGCAGGCACACGCACACACACAAGCACTGCAGGTACACACACAC
>BROE01000023.1:11628471-11644128 GCA_036571765.1 Plecoglossus altivelis | reverse complement strand
GAGAGATGGTTTAATGCACACCTTACACACACCCATGAGCACTGTGCCTTCCTGGGGTATTAGAGCCAGGATGCTCAAACCTATGATGGAGTTATTATGGGTCCTGTCCATGTGCCACTGGGAGACTTTCACAAGAACTATCCCTCAGAAAGCATCTTTCAAAAACATGAAGGGAAGAGTTGAGTTATGCTGCTCCAATAATACAAGACACAAAGGTTTCAACCTATTCCTTGTCTCTCCACTCCTCTCCTCTCATCCTCCACTCCTCATCCTACCCTCCCCTCCTCCTCATCCCCTCTCCTCCTCATCCTCTCTCCCCTCATCCAACTCGCACTTCTCTCCTCCCTCTCCCGCGTCCCTCCTCCTCACCCACTTCTCTCCTCCTCATCCCCTCTCCTCCTCCTCCTCCCCTCTCCTCTCTACAGGACAGATGTAGCAGACAGCCACTCCCTTGTTTCTCCAGATCTGCTGTGTTCCAGGCAAAGGCCAAGTTAGACATTTACATATTCTACACACACACTATACACACTTTCTGTACAGTCACACACTATACACACTCTCTGTACAGTCACACACTATACACACCCTCTGTAAAGTCAAACACTATACACAACACACACATACACACTCTACACACTCTCTGTACAGTCACACACTATAAGCAACAACATACGCCTTACTCTATCAGGTGTTCAACTCCCTGTGTGTGTGTATGGTGTGTGTATGGTGTGTGTGTGTGTATGGTGTGTATGGGATGTGTGTATGGTCTGTGTATATGGTGTGTGTGTGTATGGTGTGTGTATGGTGTGTGTGTATATGGTGCGTGTGTGTGTATGGTGTGTATATGGTGTATGTATGTGTGATGTGTTGTATTTGGTGCCGTGTGTGTTTGTTTTTGTGCGTGTGTGTGTATGGGGTGTGTGTATATGGTGTGTGTGTATATGGTGCGTGTGTATATGGTGCGTGTGTATATGGTGCGTGTGTGTGTATATGGTGTGTGTGTATATGGTGTTGTGTGTGTATATGGTGTGTGTGTGTATGGTGTGTATGGGGTGTGTGTATATGGTGTGTGTGTGTATGGTGTGTGTATATGGTGCGTGTGTGTGTGTATGGTGCGTGTGTGTGTATATGGTGCGTGTGTGTGTATATGGTGTGTGTGTGTGGTGAAACACTGACCCATGGTGTGTGTGTGTGTATATGTGTGTGGTGTGTGTAGGTGTGTTGTGTATGGTGTGGTATATGGTGTGTGGTATATGGTGTGTGTGTGTGTATGGTGTGTGTGTATGGTGTGTATGGGGTGTGTGTATATGGTGTGTGTGTGTGTATATGGTGTGTGTATATGGTGCGTGTGTGTATGGTGTGTGTATATGGTGCGTGTGTGTATGGTGTGTGTATATGGTGCGTGTGTGTGTATGGTGTGTGTATATGGTGCGTGTGTGTGTTCAGAGCTTCAGTGGAGGATGGGACAGGGGAAGCACATGTCTGGTTCACCTGTCAGCTGGTTTCATCTCTGCTGCGCCTGGCTCCGCCCCAGTGGGAGGGGCTACAGAGATCAGTCCGGGTCAGGGGTACTCTCAGGGTCACCCCTCGAAGCCAGGTTAGACACACACTCACACACACACAATACACACACTCACACAACACACACTCACACAACACACGCACTTGCACAATACACACACAATACACTCGCACAATACACACTCTTACACAACACACTCCATACACAACACACACTCCTTACACACTTAGCACTACACACACAATACACACATTCTATACACAACACACTCACCTACACACTTACACGACACACACACAACACATACTCATCCACACAATACAGCAGTCATCTGTACGTGTGCGTGTGTGTGTTTGTGCATGTGTGTGTGTGCATGTGTGTGTTTGTGCATGTGTGTGTGTGCATCAGGACAGTGACGACCCTCTACAGATGTACCTGTCTGCTGTGTGTGGGAGCAGCCAGGTGTGCCGTTCTCTCACCCTTACCTGCCGTCTAAACACACAATCACACACACCTCCTGCAAGCAAAGAGGGTGAGTACACACTCGAAATATACTTTTACATATTTCTAATGGCAAATAAAACATTCACCCTGTGTGTGTAAATATGTGTGTCTGTTTCCAGACATGGTCCAGTTGAAGACGTTTACGAGGGGAGAACGAGAGTTTGTGACCAGACTGCCCCACTCGGTTCAGCTCACCTGTACACACCTGGAGGAGGGGGATGGCATTCATACAACCATGCACCTGTAAATGCAACTGTCTAGTAAAATCACTGTTGGCCCATTCATTGTATTACTATGGTTACACCCTATTTGTTCATGATCATCTACATCTCGCTGTTATTGTTCAATAAAGCACTTTTGGTTAAAAACACACAACTCTTACATATTCATGAGCCGTGTCATACAAAGCTTTCTCCGGCCACGCCCCTGCCGTTCGAATGCGCTCAAGCAGCCAACGGGGGCGCGGCTTGGGGGCGGGGGCTCGTGCAAGGTTCGACCCAGTTTGAATCGCGACCAACCGTCAGCAGAGCAGCAGCGGAGAACGGAACCACAGTTACACCACCACCATCAAACACAAGAATCTGTTCTGACTCACCGGAGAAAGTGAGTATGGATGCTGCAGAAATACATCTAATATTTCTAACGTGTCGAGCGGAAATGCCTAAATGAAAAGGTTGATACGAAATTGTGTTTTAATTTATGTGCGTAAACATCAAAGTGTTCCCCGGGTTCTGCTGGACATAGATAGCGATGCTTGATAGAATGTAACTGGAGTTAAATGACGGCTTTTAAAGTAGTCGTCACATCGGTAGAATGTAAACAGTCCCTGCCCTGCCTCGCACGGTCTGGTCTGGGCCTCTAATGCGGACGTTTACCTACTCAGAAGGAAATCTAATAATTCATAATTGGGAAACCGTACCGTGCGTAAGGCGTGATTGATTCCTGCATGTTTGCAGCTAATGCCGAAGCAGCGGAGTAGTGCGGGAGAGAGAAAACCGAGATGCAATGTCCGTTCGTAAACACGGAACGTCCCATAGATTTATTCCGGGAAATAGACGGGCCCCAAATGCGTATCCAGGCGGATTGTCTGTTTTCTAAATATACAAAAATACAGATTATATGTTGAAGTGAATTGCGGATATGTTTTGAGGGTTCATCTAGTGTTTACGTGTTTAATGCAGCCGGCTAGCCACCGTGCACGCTAGTCCGTTGTTGTCGGTAGTCCGGGGCTAGCTGGGGGATGGGTGCCTCTCATACTGCAGCAGGCGGGAAGCTGCAAATGGTGGTCTATTGTTCCCAACGCAGAGCTAGCAGCATGCTAGGCGGCTAGGCTAAGCTAGCGCCACTACCAACCTGAAGCGGGATTCTCTCGCTAACCACGCACACGGGACTGCTCGCTTTAGTCTCCAAACTTTCTGATTGAAAAAGATTTATAATCTAGTAGCTAAAGTAACGGAGGATTCCAGTGACGGAATATCCGAAGTGTTCACACACAAGTCATACCGAGAAAGCGACACATGCGTGCGTCTGCCGGTGCGTCTACCAGTTCATCTGAACGGTGTGTGATGTTGACACGGTGGGAGTGACGTAAGACAGGCAGCGACACTGACCGCCGGTTGTGACTTTGATCCGCGCACTGTGGCGTTAAGAGACGGTCTGGTTAAGATGCGGTACTTGACACCGAAGCCGGTAAATTCAAACAGTTTCTTGACAACCAAAATACAGTTGGAACTGTGCTGATTTTCACCTGCTGTTTCTATCTGCACTGCATTTTTAAAAGAAATTCAATTCTGTCAAATTCATATTTTGTGATCCCAATTTCTGACGCTGCTAGATAGACCGTTACCATGGTGAAAGACGTTAACAAGCCGAAGGGAAAGACCTCCGCCTATGCGTTCTTCGTCCAGACATGTCGCGAGGAGCACCGTAAATCGCATCCCGAGCAGTCTGTAAACTTCGCAGAGTTTTCTAAGAAGTGCTCCGAGAGGTGGAAGGTAAGGTCTGGAGGATCTGGAGTGTATGTCTATGTGTTACTGTGTATATGTGTAATGTGTTACTGTGTGTGTGTAATGTGTAGCTGTGTGTATCTACTGTGTCATTGTGTGTATCTACTGTGTGTGTAACTGTTCATGTGTAATGTGTTACTGTGTGTGTGTCTAATGTGTAACTGTGTGTGTGTGTGTCTTACAGGCTCTGTGTATAACTGTGTGTATCTACTGTGTGTCATTGTGTGTATCTACTGTGTTACTGTGTGTATCTACTGTGTTACTGTGTGTGTCTAATGTGTAACTGTGTGTGTCTAATGTGTAACTGTGTGTGTCTACTGTGTTACTGTGTGTGTCTAATGTGTAACTGTGTGTGTCTAATGTGTAACTGTGTGTGTCTAATGTGTAACTGTGTGTTACAGGCTCTGTGTTGCTGTGTGTCTACTGTGTAACTGTGTGTGTCTAATGTGTTACTGTGTGTCTACTGTGTTACTGTGTGTCTAATGTGTAACCGTGTGTTACAGGCTCTGACCCCGACAGAGAAGAAACGGTTTGAGGACATGGCGAAGGCTGACAAGGTTCGCTACAACCGGGAGATGCAACACTACGTCCCTCCCAAGGGCCTGGGGGCCCGAGCCCGCAAGAGGAAGGACCCCAACGCCCCCAAGAGACCCCCGTGAGTCTCACACACACACCTGTGGCACAGCACTGCCTCACAGCTCCGGGGTTTGATCTCCTTGGTCTGGGGGTCACGTTCACCTGGTGGGGAAAAATTACACCTGTCTGCTTTCTGATCAGGAGGTGTGTGTAAGGTGAGAGTGTGTAAGGTTAGAGTGTGTAGGGTGAGGGTGTGTGTAAAGGGAGGGTGTGTGTAAGGGGAAGGTGTGTGCAAGAGGAAGGTGTGTGAGAGTTGGAGGAGGGGTCAGGTCAGGAGGCGGGGTCAGGTTGGGTCTCTGGTCACTCCTGTGTGTGTGTGTCTGTGTGTGTGTCTGTGTGTGTGTCTGTGTGTGTGTGAACACTCCTGTGTGTGTGGGAACACTCCTGTGTGTGTGGGAACACTCCTGTGTGTGTGGGAACACTCCTGTGTGTGTGTGCGCACCAGTCTAACCCAGCTTCCCCCCCAGGTCTGCGTTCTTCGTGTTCTGTGGGGAGTACCGCCCCACAGTGAAGCAGGAGTGTCCTGGGCTCTCCATAGGAGACTGTGCCAAGCGCTTGGGGGTCATGTGGTCCAAGCTCAGCCAATCAGACAAGCAGCCCTACGAGGAGAAGGCTCTGAGACTGAGAGAGAAATATGACAAGGTAACATATGTTACCACATGTAATATGCACATATGTACCGTACCACGTGAAAGTTATATATTTAACACAGATGTATCAGACACTGGTAACACCCTCTCACAAAACTGTCTACACACACCCAGACCCCTGTAACAAACACACTGTCTACACACACCCAGACCCCTGTACACACCCAGACACCTGTAGACACCTAGACACCTGTACACACCCAGACACCTGCAGACACCCAGACACCTGTACACACCCAGACACCTGTAGACACCTGTAGACAACTGCACACACCCAGACACCTGTAGACACCCAGACACCTGTAGACACCTAGACACCTGCACACACCCAGACCCCTGTAACAAACACACACCCAGACCCCTGTAACAAACACACACCTAGACCCCTGTAACAAACACACAGAAATATGACCATGATATCCATAGTAACAGAGGCTCCTCCCCCAGGACATGGTGGCGTACCGTGGGGGCGTGTCCTTCGCCCCTCGGAGTCAGAAGGGCGGAGCCCAAGGGGGAGACGACGACGAGGATGATGAGGGAGAGGATGATGAAGAGGATGACGAAGAGGAAGATGATGAATAAGCCACGCCTGAGTGTGTGTGTGTGTGTGTCTGGTCACGTATATCGGTGTGTGTGAGATAGCGAGTGCGTGACAGAGTGTGTGGTATGAGTGTGTGTGTCCCTGGCCTTCGCAGTCTGGTGCCTGGAGGGGCGTGTCTGCTTCTGGACCAGAGGCTGTGATTGGATACTCTGATGTTGCTCCTCTCCGTCCTTCCTCTTCTCCTCCCTTCCTCCCTCCTCCTCTCCATCTCCTGCCCTGTCTTCTCTCCTCCCTCTCTTCCTTCCCATCTCTCTCTCTCCCGTTACCCCTTCATCCGTCATCGCCGTTTCCATCCACAGGAGGAACCAGGAGGAGAGGCTGGTGTTGTGTGTGTGGTGTGTGGTGTGTTGTGTGCGAGCGTGTGGTGAAACCTGTACGTACAAGACACGTTTAGTAGCAGCGTTTTGAGTTAAACCAACGTTGATGTTTGTTTTTAGATTAAGATTCATTTAAGTAAATCTGACAACCTCCCAGTCCTTCCCCACATGTCTACGAACCCCACCTAAACACGGAGCTTGCTGATTTCTTTCCTCCCCCTCCTCCCCCATCCCTCCTCCCTCCGTCTCTGGGAACAGAGTTACCTGGTTCCTGTATTTTTTACTGGAGATGTTGTTTCAGCTGTATGTAGAAGTTAACTTTTATAATAAAACTTTATGATTGTGAAACTCTCTCCCTGTCTGCATGTGAAATCATTAATGTTTTAATAACATTAGTAGTGAGTATTACTGTGCAGCAAACAGCATTAGAACTGAAGGTCAAACTAGACACACATGCGCTACACACACCAGGATGTGGAGATGAGGTCAAACTAGACACACATGCGCTACACACACCAGGATGTTGAGATGAGGTCAAACTAGACACACATGCGCTACACACACCAGGATGTTGAGATGAGGTCAAACTAGACACACATGCGCTACACACACCAGGATGTGGAGATGAGGTCAAACTAGAGACATGCGCTACACACACCAGGATGTTGAGATGAGGTCAAACTAGACACACATGCGCTACACACACCAGGATGTTGAGATGAGGTCAAACTAGAGACATGCGCTACACACACCAGGATGTTGAGATGAGGTCAAACTAGAGACATGCGCTACACACACCAGGATGTGGAGATGAGGTCAAACTAGAGACACATGCGCTACACACACCAGGATGTTGAGATGAGGTCAAACTAGACACATGCGCTACACACACCAGGATGTGGAGATGAGGTCAAACTAGACACACATGCGCTACACACACCAGGATGTGGAGATGAGGTCAAACTAGAGACATGCGCTACACACACCAGGATGTGGAGATGAGGTCAAACTAGACACATGCGCTACACACACCAGGATGTGGAGATGAGGTCAAACTAGAGACATGCGCTACACACACCAGGATGTGGAGATGAGGTCAAACTAGACACACATGCGCTACACACACCAGGATGTGGAGATGAGGTCAAACTAGACACACATGCGCTACACACACCAGGATGTGGAGATGAGGTCAAACTAGAGACATGCGCTACACACACCAGGATGTTGAGATGAGGTCAAACTAGAGACACATGCGCTACACACACCAGGATGTTGAGATGAGGTCAAACTAGACACATGCGCTACACACACCAGGATGTTGAGATGAGGTCAAACTAGAGACATGCGCTACACACACCAGGATGTGGAGATGAGGTCAAACTAGAGACACATGCGCTACACACACCAGGATGTTGAGATGAGGTCAAACTAGACACATGCGCTACACACACCAGGATGTGGAGATGAGGTCAAACTAGAGACACATGCGCTACACACACCAGGATGTTAAGATGAGGTCAAACACCAGTCATGTGATGCTGTGATTGTAAACTTTATTTAAATAACACTAGAAACTTCAGAGACTGCAGTGGAATACAAACTTTATCAAAATACAGCAGTTCTCGGGAGAACCACCAACATGCTTCACCATATCAACACCGAGACACTAAGAACCACCATGGCAACGACTTAAGAACAAGAGCCCCTTCTTCAACAGCAGTGTTTACACAAGTGATGTCATAGATATGAAGTGACAAAATCATGACATCATACATTACATCATAACATGTTTAAAATCACAGGTCAACACACTGCTGCTTGTCAATAACATCAGAAGTCCACACAGCCTTTGCAGGTAATGGCTGCACTCCCCGACATGGCCACCAGGGAGAGCCCAGGATCAGCAGGTATGGATGCCTCACATCCTGTCAGACAGGAAGTGAGCTAACAACTACTGGACACTTCCTTCCTGATTGTCTACAGTTTCGTCCCTGATAGTCACTAACCCAGCACTGATAGTCAATAACCCAGCACTGATAGTCATTAACCAGCACTGATAGTCACTAACCCAGCACTGATAGTCACTAACCCAGCACTGATAGTCAATAACCCAGCACCGATAGTCATTAACCAGCACTGATAGTCACTAACCCAGCACTGATAGTCACTAACCCAGCACTGATAGTCAATAACCCAGCACCGATAGTCATTAACCAGCACTGATAGTCAATAACCCAGCACTGATAGTCAATAACCCAGCACTGATAGTCATTAACCCAGCACTGATAGTCATTAACCCAGCACTGATAGTCAATAACCCAGCACTGATAGTCAATAACCCAGCACTGATAGTCACTAACCCAGCACTGATAGTCACTAACCCAGCACTGATAGTCAATAACCCAGCACTGATAGTCATTAACCCAGTACTGATAGTCATTAACCTAGTACTAATAGTCACTAACCCAGCACTGATAGTCACTAACCAGCACTGATAGTCACTAACCAGCACTGATAGTCATTAACCAGCACTGATAGTCACTAACCAGCACTGATAGTCACTAACCAGCACTGATAGTCATTAACCAGCACTGATAGTCATTAACCAGCACTGATAGTCTCTAACCAGCACTGATAGTCAATAACCAGCACTGATAGTCTCTAACCAGCACTGATAGTCAATAACCAGCACTGATAGTCATTAACCAGCACTGATAGTCAATAACCAGCACTGATAGTCTCTAACCAGCACTGATAGTTAATAACCAAGCACTCTAGACTGGTGACACACACTAACGCCAAAACTACTTTCACACACAAACACACTACACCAAATCTTCACAAAGAAACACACTTCACACTCTACACACATGCACAAACACATGCCACATACAACACAGTCTGAGGTGGTGTGGGCAGGCATTATTGCTCACAGTGTCCTGTGTGCTGGTTGTTAATAAAGCTGGCTCAGTTTGAATGTTTGAACAGCTGTCTGTGTTCTGATTACTAACAACAGACTCTGGAAGACCACAACACTACGAGACCTTCATCATCATCATCGTCAGCATCCTCTTTGTTGAGTTCCTGCTTAAGTGCAGATTCCATCATTCCCATGGCAACCTTTCATCCTGAGCAACCTAGTTTCTATGACAATCACCTTTGTTGCTACAAAACTCCCACCACATCACCAAAACGTCCATTCCTTCCCTGTGGGTTTGTGTGTTGGGTGAGTTTGTGGGGGGTATTGTGTGTGTCAGATGTGTGTGCGTCAGGTTGGTGTGGTTGGGTGAGTTTGTGGGGGGTAGTGTGTGTGTCAGGTGTGTATCAGGTGTGTGTGTCAGGTGTGTGTGGGTGAGTTTGTGGGGGTAGTGTGGTGTGTCAGGTGTGTGCGATTAGTGCAGTATCTGTCTTTTCTGGGCTCATTATAGTCTCTGTCTTAGTGCAAAGAGGAGTGTGTGCCGTATTGTGTGTGTGTGCGTGCGTGGGTATTGTGTGTGTGTGTGTGTGTGCATGTATGTGTATGTGTGTCAGTGTGTGCGTATTGTGTGTGTGTGCGTGCGTGGTGTGTGTGTCAGTGTGTGCGTATTGTGTGTGTTGTGTGTGTGTCAGTGTTCGTTGGCCATGTGTGTAGTGTGTGTATGTTGTTTATGTGTGTCAAGTGTTCGCTCTCAGGCGTGGGTGTGTGTGTGTGTGTGTGTGGTGTGTCAGTGCGGTGTGTATGTGTAATGTGTGTGTCAGTGCATGTGTGTGTCAAGTGTATGTGGTGTGTGTGTATGTGGTGTACGTGGTGTGTTTGTGTCAGTGCGTGTGTGTGTGTATGTGTGTGTGTCAAGTGCGTGTGTGTGTATGTGTGTATGTGTTAATGTGTGTGTTGTGTGTGTGTGTGGTTTATGTGTGTGTGTGTGTGTCAGTGCCATGTGTGTGTGGTGTGTGTATGTGTAGTGTCAGTGCATGTCGTGTGTGTGTGTGTGTGTTGTGTGTGTGTGGTCAGCGTGTCGTGTGTGTGTGGTGTCAGTGTTCGTTGGGCATGTGTCTGATAGTGTGGAAGATCCAGTCCATCTTGGTGGTCCAGCCGCCATGGTGAGCATCGTTCATCTGCTTGGTGAAGTACTCCAAAGCCTCCTGCATCAGGCGGTACATAAACACACATCTGCTACCAATACAGACCAACAGTTATATCTACACAACAACAGCAGTATGGGCGTGTTTACCTGTTAGCTGTGTGGGTGTGTACCTGCTGTGTGTGTGTGAGTGCGTAGCTGCTGGCTGTGTGTGTATACGAGTGTGTACCTGCTGGCTGTGTGTGTATACGAGTGTGTGGGTATCCCCTGCTGGTGTGTGTGTGTGTAACCACATTACTCATGGAAGGGATGTGTGTGTGTGTACCTGCTGGCTCTTGTCCAAGGCCAGGGTCTTGCGGAGGTAAGCCAGGTCATCGAAGCTCTGGAGTTCAGGCATCCCACATCCCAGCAGCAGAGAGAACAGGTTGATACAGCAGCAACTCGAGCAGCTGTCCGAGGATAGCCAGGGTATAGCCTTGTAGCACATTCCATGGAAATGGAAACACCATACTCACTCAGGTTGAGAAGGGGAGGGTGTATGGATAGGACGGTGTGTTAGTGTGTGTATAGTGTGTGTACAGTGTGGTGTACAGTGTGTTGCAGCTGTGTGATAAGGTTGCAGTGTAATAGATAACAGTGTGTGTCAGTGTGTGGTGTGGTGTGTGTACGGTGTATAAGTGTGTGTGTTGTATGTGGTGTGTACAGTAGCTGTAGATAAGTGTGATAGACTACAGACTGTGTGTACAGTGTGTGTGTGTACCGTGGTGTGTGTGTGTGTGTTTTTTTTAAAACTTTTTTTTGTGTGTGCGTGTGTGTACCAGTGTGTGTACAGTAGTGTTGTGTACAGTGTGTTGTACAGTGTGTGTGTACAGTGTGTGAGTTGTGTACAGTGTGTACAGGGTGTGTACAGTGTGTGTACAGTGGTGAGTACAGTGTGTAACATGTGGTGTACAGTGGTGCAGTGTGAGACAGTGTGAGCAGTGTGTAAAAGTGTGTGCAGTGTCTACAGGGTGTGCAGGGTGTATATAGTGTGTACAGTGTGTGCAGCGTGTGCAACGTGTGCAATGTATGCAGTGTGTGCAGTGTACGCAGTGTATCCAGTGTATGTAGTGTGTGTAATGTGTGTGTACAAGTGTGTACAGTGTGTGTACAGTGTGAGTGCAGTGTGTGTGTACAGTGTGTACAGTGTCAGTGTGTACAGTGTGTACACACTGGTGTGCAGTGTGTGTACAGTGTGTACAGTGTGTACAGTGTGTGTGTACAGTGTGTACAGTGTTGTACAGTGTGAAAGTGCAGTGTGTGTGTACAGTGTGGTACAGTGTGTGTACAGTGTGAGTGGCAGTGTGTGTGTACAGTGTGTTATACAGTGTGGGTGAGTGTGTGTACAGTGTGTACAATGTGTGTGTAAGGGTGTGTCACGGTGTGTAACAGTGGTGTACAGTGTTGTACAGTGTGAGTGCCAGTGTTGTGTGACAAGTGTGTACAGGGTGTGTACAGGGTGTGTACCTCTCAAACTCCTTGGTCTTGGTGCTCTCTTGCCCACCCTTGCTGATTACGATGAGGAAGTCTTGTGTCAGCACGAAGGGAACTCGCTCTCGCTTGTAGCCAAACTTCTTCTTCTTGTGGTCCAGGAAGTGGCCAAAGTCTATGTGGAACAACTGGACACACACACCTCTTACTGGGGTGTGAGTGGTGTGTGTGAGGTGTTGTGAGTGTGTGGTGTGAGTGTGAGAGTGTGTGTGAGAGTGTTGTGAGACTGTGAGTGTGTGACTACCTGTCCATTGTCCTTCACCATGATGTTGCTGTTGTGTCTGTCTCCGATCCCCAGGATGAAGGTGGCCACACAGTAGCCTGCACACGACCTAGTGAACAGGTCTATCGCCCTGTCATACCTGGAGAGGAGGAAAGGCAGAGCAAAACAATGATGGGTATAGAGAGAGACGGCACAAAACAGACAGACAGACAGCGAGAAAGACAGAGATACAGACGCAGACAGACACGACAGACAGACAGACAGCACAGACAGACAGCACAGACAAGACAGACAGACAGACAGCAGACAGAGATCCAGACAGCACAGACAGTCAGTCAGACAGAGAGAAAGACAGGTGTAAGAGACTCACGCCTCCCCTCTGTTCTTCTCCTTGATCCAGTGGTGCAGAGTGTTGCTGTTGAACTGCAGCGCCCCCTTCAGTCCAGCTTTGCACTGGATCTGCATTATAGTGAAGCTGTTTCTCACCACTTCTATCAGTCCCACGCAGTCTCCTATAGACAGACACCCGTACGGTAGCATACTGCCCATTCACACCACACACACGCACAGACACACGCACAACCCCACGCACACCACACCACATATTCGCACACGCCAACACAGCACACCACCACACACACACGCACGCGCACACCACACATACACACACATGTTACACACACACACGTAGCTTATACACACACACACGTGTGCACACACACAGACACACACGTCACCACACATGCACACACACACACACACTCATCAGTCATCTGCCACACACAGAACACTGGACACTATGACAGACAGAGACAGGAGTTCTCCTCACCGCAGGTCCAGGCCCTGGTTCTGCCAGATGTTCTCCATGATCTTAATGATCTGGAGAGTCAGCATGTCCTGCCGTAGGTCTACAAACACACACACACACACACACACATACACACAACACACACACACACACATTCACACACACAAGAAAGAGTGTGAATAATGTGTAGGGGTTAGTGCTGATTATGAGTAACAGTATCCTTGAAAACAACTTCCATCTCCTTCCCTCCCTCCATCCATCTCTTCTCCTCCTCTCCACTCCACTCCTCTCCTCTTCCTCCTCTCCCTCTCTCCTCCTTTCCCTCTCCACTCTCCTCTCTTCTTCCTCCTCTCCACTCCTCTCCTCTCCTCCTCTCCTCTCCACTCCTCCTTTCCTCTCCTCCTCTCCACTCCACTCCTCTCCTCCTCTCCTCTCCACTCCTCCTCTCATCTCCACTCCTCATCTCTTCTCCTCCTCTCCACTCCACTCCTCTCCTCCTCCTCCTCTCCCTCTCCTCCTCTCCCTCCTCTCCACTCCTCCGTCTCCACTCCTCTCTCCTCTCCTCTTTTCCTCTCCCTCCCTCTCCACTCCATCCTCTCCTCCTCTACTCTCCACTCCTCCTCTCCTCTCCTCTCCTCTCCTCTCCACTCCTCTCTCCTCCTCTCCTCTCCTCTCCATCCTCTCTCCACTCCCCTCTTCTCCTCCTCCTTTGCCTTCTCCTCTCTACTCTCCACTCCTGCTCTCCTCTCCTCTCTCACCATCTCCGTTCTTGAAGATGACCTGGTTGTTGGTGAAGAGCAGCTCAGACATGATGTCAGGGTTCTCCCAACTTAGCCACAGGGGACGCTTGGCTGATGACATGATCCTACACTCCTCCATCCTGGAGGGGAGGAGAGGGGAGGAGAGGGGAGAGGGGAGGGGTGAGAGGAGGAGAGGGGAGGAGAGGGGAGGAGGGGGGGGTTGAACAGCGTGTGTACGTCAGCGACTGTATTGCTGGTGGACAGGTGTGTGTGTGTGTTGTGGTGTGAAGTGTGGTGTGTGTGTGGTGTGTGTGTGTGTGAGAGAGAGTGTGTGTGGTGAGAGAGTGTCTACCTCAGAGAGAGCCCATTTGGTGGACAGGGTGTGTGTGTGTGTATGGTGTGTGTGTGAGAGAGAGAAGAGAGAGTGTGAGAGAGAGAGTGTGTGTGTGTGTGTGTGTGTGAGAGAGAGTGTGTGTGTGTGGTGTGGTGTGTGAGAGAGAGAGTTGTGTGTGAGAGAGTGTGTGTTGTGAGAGAGTGGTGTGTGTACCTCAGAGAGCCCAGTTGGTGGACAGAGGTGTGTGTGTGTGTAATGTGTGTGTGTGAGAGAGAGAGAGAGAGAGAGAGAGTATGGAGAGAGAGAGAGAGAGAGAGAGAGAGAGAGAGAGAGAGTGAGTGGTGAGAGAGAGTGTGTGGTGAAGGAGTGTGTGGTGTGTGTGGAGAGAGAGTGTGTGAGAGAGAGTGTGTGTGTGTGAGAGAGTGTGTGTACCTCAGAGAGCCCATTTGGTGGACAGGGTGTGTGTGTGTATGTGTGTGTGTGTGTGAGAGAGAGAGAGAGAGAGAGAGAGAGTGTGTGAGAGAGAGTGTGTGTGAGAGAGTGTGTGTGTGTGAGAGAGTGTGTGAAGAGAGAGAGAGAAAAAAAAAAAAGAGAGTGTGTGTGTGAGAGAGTGGTGTGTGTGGAGAGAGAGTGTGTGTGAAAGAAAGTGTGGGTGTGTGTGAAGAGAGAGTTGTGTGTGAGAGAGAGTGTGTTGTGAGAGAGAGTGTGTGTGTGTGAGAGAGAGAGTGTGTAGAGAGAGTGTGTGTGTGAGAGAGTGTGTGTGTGAGAGAGTGTGTTTGGTGAGAGAGAGTGGGTGTGAGAGAGTGTGTTGTGTGTGCGAGAGAGTGTGTGTGAGAGAGTGTTGTACTCAGAGAGCCCAGTTGGTGGACAGGGTGTGTGTGTGTGTATTGTGTGTGTGAGAGAGAGAGAGAGTGTGGTGAAGAGAAAAGAGAGTGTGTGTGAGAGAGTGTGTTGGAGAGAGAGAGAATGTGTGTGAGAGAGTGTGTGTGAGAGAGTGTGTGGTGAGAGAGTGTGTGTTTGAGCAGTGTGTGTGTGAGAGAGAGTGTGTACCTCAGAGAGCCCAGTTAGTGGAGCAGGGTGTGTGTGGAGGAGTGTGGTGTGGAGAGAGAGAGAGTGTTGTGAGAGAGAGTGTTTGTGTGAGAGAGACCGTGTGTGTGAGAGAGAGACTGTCTGTGTGGAGGAGTGTGTGTACCTCAGAGAGCCCAGTTGGTGGACAGGGTTGAGAGGAGAGATGAAGCCCTGCAGAGCCTCCAGGTAATCTGGACGAGACATGTGCTCCACCAGGAACTTCATCTGGGTCTGACACACAAGCTTTACACGTCAATGTGTGGTGTGTGGTGTATGATGTGTGCGTATGTGTGTGTGTGTGTGTGTATCGTGTATGTGTGGCTGTAATGTGTGTATGGTGTATCGTCTGGTGTTACCTTCTGTTGTCTCATCCTTCTTCTCCTGCTTCAGGGTGTCGGTCAGGTTGACCAGCTTGTCCATGGCCTCCACCTGCAGTAACAGTGTTAGACTGTGTTAGACTCTGTGGTTGTGTTAGACTGTGTTAGACTGTGTGTGACTTTATTTTAGACTGTGTGTGTGTTAGACTGTTTGTGTTACCTGTGAATGTGTGTTAGACTGTGTGTGACTTTATTTTAGACTGTGTGTGTGTTAGACTGTTTGTGTTACCTGTGAATGTGTGTTAGACTGTGTGTGACTGTGTTAGACTGTGTTAGA
>BROE01000023.1:11605692-11616480 GCA_036571765.1 Plecoglossus altivelis | reverse complement strand
CACACACAGGTCACACACACACACACACACAGGTCATACACAGATCACACACACACAAGTGACACACACACACACAGGTCACACACACAGGTCACACACACACTAGGCAGACACACACACAGGTCACACACACAGGTCACACACACACATACAGGTTACACACAGGTCACACACACACACCGGTCACACACACACACACAGGTCACACACTTGGTCTGCCGGCTGTACCTTGAGAGTATATTTCTGTTTGGAGTTGGAGGGGGAGATGATGACCCAGATGGTAACAATGAGCCGGCCCTTGTCCAGCTTGCAGTAGACGTGTGGGGGCAGGTCAGGGGAGGACTCGATGTTAGGGGGATACACGTACAGGGCCTGGCTGAGGGCTCCCCCTGCTTCACGCTCCTCCATAGCTTCCCTGCACACCCCCAGGATGCTGCGACGGAACTCCTGAACCTCAGGGTCCTTTACCTCAAACTCACACACAGGCATGCCGATGGCAAAGCCTGCACACACACACAGGAGTCACAAATACACATGGCACTGTGTGTGGTACACACTGTACACTATACACACACACTGTACACCCATACACACGACACACTCACTACACACACTATACACATCAGACTGTGTGTGGTGTGTGTAGGTGTGTTCGTGGTGTGTGTGTGTATGTTCGCTGTGTGAGTGTGTGTGTGTTCGTGGTGTGTGTGTGCGTTCGTGGTGTGTGTGTGTATGTTCATGGTGTGTGTGTGAATGTGTGTGTGTGTGAGTGTGCGTGTGTGTGTGTGTGAGTGTGTGTGTTCGTGAACATGAGTGTGTGAGTGTGTGAGGTGGTCTTTCGGTGGTTGATTTCCGTGAACATAGTGTGTGAGTGTTGTGGGTTGTATCAGGAACATGAGTTGATGTGTGGTAGTGATGTTGTGTGCGTGTGTGTGTGTTGGTGAGTTCCTGTGTGCACGTCTGTGTTTCTGTGTGTTCGTCCGCGTGTGTGTTTGTCTCTGTGTATGTGTGTGAGTAAGAGTCTGACTGTGTATGTGTGTATCTGACTGATGAATGTGTATGCATGTATGTGTGTGTGTGGTTCTGCATGTTTGTGGATGTGTGGTTGGTTGATTGGGGTTGTTTGGTTGTAATCTTGTGTGTATGAGCATTTTTCATGCAGGTTTGTTGTGTGTGTGTATTGGTGTTTGTGTGGTGTGTGTGGTGGATGGCATGAGTGTATGTGGTTTGTGTGTGTGTGTGAGTGCATGTGTGTGTGTTGAGTCAGTGTGAGTGCATGTGTGTGGATGTGTGTGTGTGTGTGTGTGAGTGCATTGTGGTGTGTGTGTAGTGCATTTGTGGTGTGGTGTGGTGTGTTACCTTAGGATGGTGGAAGAGCCGCAAGTCACAGAGCCTCCTGGTTTCATCGTAATACTCCTCCCGCTCTGCTTCCTGGGTCACACCCACAAAGATGTAGCACGACTCCTCCTGCCAATCACACGCAAGCAGGGTTAGCACTGCTGCCAATCACACGCAAGCAAGGGGTAGCGGCAATAGTCAGGGCTAGTATGGTGTGTTTAGGGGTATGTTAGGGTAGTTAGAGAGATAGTTAGGAGCAGTCATGGGTAGTTAAGGGCACTCAGAGGTAGTTAGAGGCACTCAGAGGTAGTTAGGGGCAGTCAGGGGTAGTTAGGAGCACTCAGGGGTAGTTAGGGGTAGTCAGGGGTAGTTAGGGGCACTCAGGGGTAGTTAAGGGTACTAAGGGGTAGTTAGGGGCAGTTACCTGCAGCAGGTGGTACAGGGGGTACTTGCGGGCCTCAGTAAACAGCTGCTGCTTGATGGAGGTGAGGGGTGCCTCCCGGAGACACTCCAGGCTGACCAGCATGCCGTTGGGCAGGCAGCAGTCCACCAGGATACGGGGCGGCATCAGATGAATCCCCCATAACTCACCTGACGATGGTCTGGGAGACATGCTGCTCACACCTGTCTACCTGCAGAGGGTCTCATACACACATCACACACACGCACACACACATACACACACACACACACACACACACATCACACACACATCACACACACACACCACACATACACAGTTAGGACCAGTCCCCCAAGATCAGTTAGCCAGGCCAATGTAATATAAAGACTTTAAAAGTAGAAACTATTGTGGAAGAGAGAGGGACTGGAATGGACAGAGAGGAATAAAGAGGAACATGGGGAGAGAGATAGGGAAGATAGAGGTAGAGAGAGATGAAGAGAGATGAAGAGAGATGAAGAGAGATGAAGAGAGATGATGGAGAACAGAGGAGTGAAGACAGGGAGATAGAAACTGATACGATATGTTTATACATCCGATGACGTCACCGGTACGCTCCGCTGTCTTCGGCCCCGGGACCACCGGCCGGCTTATCCGTGCCGCCCGGTTTGCTCCGTCCCGATGGACTGGTAAGGAGCGGCCGCTTATCAAACGCAACACGAGACACACGCGCTGCAATATGCAGCAGCCGGGCACGCTTTCTGCTGAGCGGCAGCAAACAAAGAGCAGCGCGAGGAGCCGCTCAGAAAAAGTAGGACACGGGGCCGGCGCGCGATGCTGCACAAAGACACACACCACTGAGGAGGCTGCACGAGACAATCAGACAGCCTTTGTTCAGAATGATCCTCCGATAACAAATGCAGCACTGGCTGAAGCTGTACATGTTTATTGTAGACTATAATCACCGTCTGAAACAGACCTTTGGGATAGAAAAGCGGGACTGACAGAGCACGGGACTGACAGAGCACGGGACTGACAGGCCGTTGTCTCGCCGGTAAAGGCTGAAGTCTGGAGCCGCGAACACATGGCAATGCGCGTATGTACGCACGCGTGACAGGATACTCCGTTATGTCTTTATTAGTTTTGACATGCGGACTCAAGAGCCCCCCCCCCCCCCCCCCCCCCGCGCGCGCCTTTGTAACAGACGCAGACACCGTTATGTACCACACCTTCACGACCTGTCAACAACAACAACAACAACGACGCAGCGTGTTAACAAGCTCGTGGAATGTGACCAATAAATCAAGGAGGTTCTTTCTAAGGTTAAGGGTTAAGGTCTACCTACTGACGTTAGCATTCTGGCCTTCACCCTTTCTCTCCCTCAAACGCACACAAGCAGGGAGTCCCTCTTCCACCAGTACTATCCAGGCTTCGGTATAATCAGATTGCTATGGCAACGCCGACAAGAGCATTATGGTCTGTATAGAAGTAATTGTGTTGAAATACCGACTGGCTAGAGCTTCCACCACCGTTTACTTTAGGTGTTAAAGGCACTGACGGTAAACGGTGAGTCAGGATGCGTTAACAAGGACCTGCCCCTCCCCCTCCCCCGGTCTCTCTCCTCCTTTAGACATTCTGAAGTTTGTCACTCACCGGCCCGGTCTCTCCAGCGGTTCTGTTCTGGGGGGCGGATACGCCGTAGCCCGTGCCTCCGTTGCCAAGCGCGCGGGGGGAGCCCCGGTCATAGCATCGCTGTCAACTGGCAGATACCCCGCTCCGTGCGTCTTCGACCGCAGGTCAACGGAAAACTAGCGCTCTCCAGTCTCGCGTACCGAATCCTCGCCTCTTGTCTTTACGTGTGTACAGCGCAACGAGGAGTTAAACGGTCCCGTTCCTATGCCGGCCCGTGCTTTGGACAGGAGAACAATGTGTGAGCGAGGGAGGGGGCGCGAGGGGAGGGAGGGGGTGCATAGAGCGGAAAGTCATCACATAATTCATCTTTAAAGGGGACGCGCGCCCTGACAGTCAGCTGTTTTCACCAACTCAACCTGCGGAGGGATACGGCGCCTTTAAGAGCATATGCAGTGAGACAACCGTTTCAGGATCTGGGATAATAATGACAGATCAGTCCGTTGAGTCTGTTACCCGTTCGACTGCCATCACAAACACTACACTGTCACTACAGGCGTGGAGACTGACTGACAGGCAGACAATCTGCCAAGCAGACAGGCACGTACACCAACATACTGACAGACTGACAGGTAAACAGGCAGACTGACTGACAAACAAACAGGCAAGTCAACACACACTCAGTCTACACTGCCCCCTGTTCATGATATGTGGCCTAAACCCCTGCATCAAGGTCATCCGACCCTTTATCCCGGTTTTTCTGCGGTTTCTTTTTTTGGGGGGGGGGAGGAGAGGGGGTGGAGGACTGAGGGTCGAAGGGTGGGGAGAGGGGAGGGTGGGTGAGCAGGGTTATTGTTATGATGCCAGTTAGTTGCAATGAAGCTCGAGATTGGGCCGGGCAAGCATATGAGAAGTGCGGGTCTCCAAAAACCTAGAATCACCCAACAGATTATTAAGAGGAAATGAAGAGGTGATAAAGGGGAGAGGACGCCTAGGGTTTCTAGGAGGGAGGAACTAGAGGTTTTAGGGGCGAGAGGGGCTAGGATTTGAGAAATTAAAAAAGAGGGTAGTGAGCACTTACCCCCTCCTTGTCCTTTACACTGTCTCTCTTTCGGATATACACGTAAGGGACCTCCGACATAAAGGACTGGCATATGACAACTGAGAACACGATAGGTAGAGGAGTGCAGAATAGGTCTAACCGAAAAATCACACACCAAACAGACGAGAATGCTAGCCCTACATAGCCAGAAATTCGACCATCCGAAGGCAAAAACAAAAGAGAAGGAAAAAAAGGGAAAATATGTTAAACCAGGCTACCACACTAAAGTTAACAAAGTAGAAAACAGAGCATTGCACACTAGTTGATTAAAACAGTGTGATACAACAGGCCTAGCAAACACGTAAAGGAAAAGGGAGCTAAAAGCATGTTAACCCAGAGCTGAGACGCACGTAACAGAGTGAAACATAAGCCAATAAACACAGAAGAGCTCAGCACACTTAGCATTAACATGAGTCTAACAGTCCTAAGCCGCGACTACTACACTCTAACAGAAACAAGCGAAATCATCAGTCCACTGTCGCCGAGACTGAAGTCACGTGCCAGGGGCCCATCCGTACACCAACAGGGAAATCCAATAAGGAGTTTGGTAAATGAGAACCAAAGAGCCCCATGTGGTGTTTGTAACCCCTGTGTTTGGACCTGCTACTTGCACTTCAACATGTCCTGTTTCCCCCGTCAGTGTGCTGTGTGGCTGTGTGTACAGTAAACTGTGTGTGTGCTGTGTGTGTGGCTAAGCCACCAACATACACTGTCTAGACCTAGAATTCATAACCAATCCCTGATGAGAAACATAGACAAATACTAGGAAACGAAACAAAGTAGATTTCAACTCTCGAAAGAAAAAATTGTGTTTCTTCTACTGGAACCAACTCGACACACCAACATTCGGTAAAATACACAACAGCACTACCAGCACACACACACTGCCCAAAAACTGAACACAACACCACAACACAGCATGCCGGCACAAGCAGTATACACACACACACAACAGCAAACAACTCCAAACATACAACACAACCAAGCAACCAAAATCCAATACACGCACACACACACACACCAGCACATCGCGAAGTGTAACCCACACAACATCTACATATACACACAATTGCCTCATCGCGTCTACCACCGCTGCAAGTACAGGGAAGTGATGAGCGGAGTACGAAGTGATGTGAGCGGGGCAGAAAACCCCAGATCACGGAACGCAAAAGAAACGCCGAGAACGAGGCGGCAAACAAGACGTGTCATGGTTACACTCCTCCACCCTATCCTTCTCGTGTCTCCTCTGGTCTCTAGCTGCCTCGTGTCTCCTCTGGTCTCTAACTGCCTCGTGTCTCCTCTGGTCTCTAGCTGCCTCGTGTCTCCTCTGGTCTCTAACTGCCTCGTGTCTCCTCTGGTCTCTAACTGCCTGGTGTCTCCTCTGGTCTCTAGCTGCCTCGTGTCTCCTCTGGTCTCTAGCTGCCTCGTGTCTCTGGTCTCTAACTGCCTCGTGTCTCCTCTGGTCTCTAGCTGCCTCGTGTCTCCTCTGGTCTCTAGCTGCCTCGTGTCTCCTCTGGTCTCTAGCTGCCTCGTGTCTCCTCTGGCCTCTAGCTGCCTCGTGTCTCCTCTGGCCTCTAGCTGCCTCGTGTCTCCTCTGGCCTCTAGCTGCCTCGTGTCTCCTCTGGCCTCTAGCTGCCTCGTGTCTCCTCTGGCCTCTAGCTGCCTCGTGTCTCCTCTGGCCTCTAGCTGCCTCGTGTCTCCTCTGGCCTCTAGCTGCCTCGTGTCTCCTCTGGCCTCTAGCTGCCTCGTGTCTCCTCTGGCCTCTAGCTGCCTCGTGTCTCCTCTGGTCTCTAGCTGCCTCGTGTCTCCTCTGGTCTCTAGCTGCCTCGTGTCTCCTCTGGTCTCTAGCTGCCTCGTGTCTCCTCTGGTCTCTAACTGCCTCGTGTCTCCTCTGGTCTCTATCCTTCTCGTGTCTCCTCTGGTCTCTAGCTGCCTCGTGTCTCCTCTGGTCTCTATCCTCCTCGTGTCTCCTCTGATCTCTATCCTTCTCGTGTCTCCTCTGGTCTCTATCCTTCTCGTGTCTCCTCTGGTCTCTATCCTTCTCGTGTCTCCTCTGGTCTCTATCCTTCTCGTGTCTCCTCTGGTCTCTATCCTTCTCGTGTCTCCTCTGGTCTCTATCCTCCTCGTGTCTCCTCTGATCTCTATCCTTCTCGTGTCTCCTCTGGTCTCTAGCTGCCTCGTGTCTCCTCTGGTCTCTAGCTGCCTCGTGTCTCCTCTGGTCTCTAGCTGCCTCGTGTCTCCTCTGGTCTCTAGCTGCCTCGTGTCTCCTCTGGTCTCTAGCTGCCTCGTGTCTCTGGTCTCTAGCTGCCTCGTGTCTCTGGTCTCTAGCTGCCTCTTCTCCCCTGGTTACTAGCTATCTCAGTCCAAAAAGCAAAAGATATATTACAAAAAACACACTGAGACACACACACACTCTCTTTCACACACACTGTCTCTCACTAACACACACACTCATCACCACACACACACACACACACTCCAACACACCACACACACATCCGAGATTACACACATCACCACTCCTATACACACAGTTCTCGCAGATTACACTCATTCTTTCTCTTAGTCTGACTCTGTGCAGTGAAGTGTGAGTATGATAAAGTTGTCCCGTGGGTGTCTATGGTTTACACTTTCACTCCTAACCCTATCCTTCTTTCCTCGTGTGTCTCCTCTGGTCTTCTGACTTCCTCGTGTCCTTCCTCTTGTGATCTCTATCACTTGCCTCTGTTGTCTCCCTTGTCTCTACTAGCTTGCCGGTCGTTATATGTCTCCTCTCTCGGTCTTTAACTGCCTTGGTGTCTCCTCTGCGAGTCCTAACTGCCTGGCACCAAGCTTGTTGCGTGTCTCCTTCTGGTCCTCAGTCGCCCTCGTGTTCGCTTCCTGCGTCTCTAACTGCCCTCGTAGTCATCTATCTGTCCTCTCTTAATCACAGGTCTCTTTAACTGTCCTCTCTGGTGTCTTCCTCTGGTCTCTAACTCATCTCCCTCGTTGTTCTCCTTATCTTTAGTCTCTAACCTGTTGTGATCTCTTCTTGGCTTCATCTAACTGCCTCTCCCCTCTGGTCTTTTCTAACTGCCTTGAGTGTCTCCTCTGGTACTCTAAACGTTGCCTGGTGTTCTCTCGGTCTTCTAACTGTCCTCTGTTGTTCTCTCTTGTCTTCTAGCTGCCTGGTGTTCCCTCTTGTGCTCTAGCTGCCTCAGTGTCTCCTTGGTCTTCCTAGTCCCTGCCTGTGTCTCCTCTTGGCTCTAACTGTCCTGTTGTTCCCTCTCGCGTCTCTAACTGCCTCGCTGTCATCCATACGTGCGTCTCTTAGGCTGCTCGTGCTCTCCTCTGGTCTCTATACTGCCTCGTGTCTTCCTCTTGGCTCCCTTCTGATCTCTGGTCTTAGCTGCCTTCGCGTGTCTCCTCTGGGTTTCTCTAGCTGCCTGGTGTTCTCTCTCTGGTCTCACACTGCTCGTGTCTCCTCTGGTCTCTAGCTGCCTCGTGTCTCTGGTCTCTAACTGCCTCGTGTCTCCTCTGGTCTCTAGCTGCCTCGTGTCTCCTCTGGTCTCTAGCTGCCTCGTGTCTCCTCTGGTCTCTAGCTGCCTCGTGTCTCCTCTGGTCTCTAGCTGCCTCGTGTCTCCTCTGGTCTCTAGCTGCCTCGTGTCTCCTCTGGTCTCTAACTGCCTCGTGTCTCCTCTGGTCTCTAACTGCCTGGTGTCTCCTCTGGTCTCTAACTGCCTCGTGTCTCCTCTGGTCTCTAACTGCCTCGTGTTTCCTCTGGTCTCTAACTGCCTCGTGTTTCCTCTGGTCTCTAACTGCCTCGTGTTTCCTCTGGTCTCTAACTGCCTCGTGTTTCCTCTGGTCTCTAACTGCCTCGTGTCTCCTCTAGTCTCTACCTGCCTCGTGTCTCCTCTGGTCTCTAACTGCCTCGTGTTTCCTCTGGTCTCTAACTGCCTGGTGTCTCCTCTGGTCTCTAACTGCCTGGTGTCTCCTCTGGTCTCTAACTGCCTCGTGTCTCCTCTGGTCTCTAGCTGCCTCGTGTCTCCTCTGGTCTCTAGCTGCCTCTTCTCCCCTGGTTACTAGCTATCTCAGTCCAAAAAGCAAAAGATATATTACAAAAAACACACTGAGGCAGAACATGTCAAATGTTATTTAATAACCCTAACCCTATATAAATACAAAGGAAATAAATAACAATAAGCAAGGCGTTTTAGCATTTATTATAGTTTTTATATTACAAATAATATAATAAGTGTTGTATTATGTATTATATGTGTGTGACCATAGGCTCAAAATGCCAGACAATCAGATGACACTATACATACGATATCTCCTATGCTCAGACACCCTTTCCTCCATTCTCCTCCTACATTGTCTCTATTCCTCCCAATCTCCCTCTCTACATATCCTCCTTTCCTCCCATCTCCCTCTCTACATATCCTCCTTTCCTTCCATCTCCCTCTCTACATATCCTCCTTTCCTCCCATCTCCCTCTCTACATA
Source organism: Plecoglossus altivelis (assembly GCA_036571765.1). NCBI lineage: Eukaryota > Metazoa > Chordata > Actinopteri > Osmeriformes > Plecoglossidae > Plecoglossus > Plecoglossus altivelis. The sequence continues at coordinate 11,607,527 of BROE01000023.1, read as the reverse complement.
TCCTCCTTTCCTCCCATCTCCCTCTCTACATATCCTCCTTTCCTCCCATCTCCCTCTCTACATATCCTCCAGCACCAGTTCAAAGTATTCGTCCTCTTCCTCAACACCCGATATGTTCAGCAGGTTGTCCCTGCAACCCAGGATGTCCATGTCATCATCCAGAAACTCCTCCTCCCCACCCCTTTCTCCTCCATCCTTCTCTCTCTTTCCTTCTCCCCCAAGTCCCTCTTTCTCCTCTCTCCCTCCATCCCCCTCCCCTCCCTCTTTCTGGTGTTTCAGTTTAATCTCCTTCTCTGCTCCTCTTAGAGGATAGCCCAAACCCAACCCTCTCTTGTTCTCCACTGGAGTCTTCGGGACAGTTTGGTCAGGGCTGGGGGGTGGGGCTACAGAACAGAGGGTCAAAGATCAGTTAGAGGCCAGACTCTAGCAGGTTACAAAACATTCAGGAGAGGAAGGGAGAGGAAGGAGGAGGAGAGAAGAGGATAGACAGGAGGAGGAGAGACATACACAGACAGCTTCTAGTCACCTGACTGAGTGGTCGTCTTTTCCAGAGGTTTCAGTCCTTTAAAAAATACTTTCTTTCTCTCCATTCCCCCCATCTCTCTTTTCCTCTCCTCTCCTCCCTTCTGCTCTCTCTTCCTCTCCTCTCTCTTCCTCTCCTCTCCTCCCTTCTGCTCTCTCTTCCTCTCCTCTCCTCCCTTCTGCTCTCTCTTCCTCTCCTCTCCTCCCTTCTGCTCTCTCTTCTTCTCCTCTCCTCCCTCCATCTCCTCTCCTCCCTCCATCTCCTCTCTCTTCCTCTCCTCTCCTCCCTCTATCTCCTCTCTCTTCCTCTCCTCTCCTCTCTCCATCTCCTCTTCTCCCTCCATCTCTTCCCCTCCCTCCTCTCTCTTCTTCTCCTCTCCTCCCTCCATCTCCTCTCCTCCCTCCATCTCCTCTCTCTTCCTCTCCTCTTCTCCCTCCATCTCCTCTCCTCCCTCCTCTCTCTTCCTCTCCTCTCCACCCTCTTCTCTTTTCCTCTCTTTCTCCTCTCCTTTCGCACGCCGTTTTTTGTATGGGGCCTTCTAAACAGACACGGGTTATCTAACTCTACTAAAAGTAGCAGCAGTAACCATAATAACAGTAGTAATAACAATTTTAACAGTAATAAAAGTAATACTAACAGCAATAACAGTAGTAATAACCATAATAATAACAATAGTACGTAGTAATAGTAGCAACAGTAGTAATAACAGTAGCAGCAGTAATAATGGTCGTAATAGTAGTAGTAATGGTAATAGTAACAACATTACTATTGACCAACTAATAGTAATATCAGTAGTAACTCTGTAACTTGGTTATCTCACCTTCTTACTGCTATGGCTCTTCATCCTCGTATCCAACAGCTGCTCCATGGCCTCTACACACACACACACATACACACAGTCACACACACACACACACACACAGTCACACACACACACACACAGTCACACACACATACACACACCACATACACACACACACACACAGTCACCACACAACAGTCACACACACACAGTCACCACACACACACAGTCACACACACATACACCACCACCACATACACACGCCACACACAGTCACACACACACAGTCACACACACACACACACAGTCACACACACACACACACCACATACACACACACACACAGTCACACACAACACACACACACACACAGTCACACACACACAGTCACACACCACAACACACACACACCACACACACACACAAAGCCACACAACACACCACACGTACAGACCACATACACCACACCACACACACTCATACACACATGTATAGTGCTTGTATAAGTTA
>BROE01000023.1:11588795-11599069 GCA_036571765.1 Plecoglossus altivelis | reverse complement strand
CTCATGTCCTCCATCTCTCCCCCCCAACCATGTCCTAACCCTCATGTCCTCCATCTCTCCCCCCCAACCATGTCCTAACCCTCATGTCCTCCATCTCTCCCCCAGATCCATGTCATAACCCTGATGTCCTCCCTCCATCTCTAACATACTATTCTTACCTCTGTTTGAAGCTGTTCTACCTTTTTAACTATCCTCTTCCCTTCTCTCTTACTCTTCTCACTCTCGTCATTCTTCTTTAACTTCTTGGGTGTCACTCCCCCTCCCTCCTCTTTCCTCTCCTCACATCCTCTCTTTCCAGCTCTCTGTCCAGCACCTGAACTCTCCTTCTTCAGTGACTTCTTCCCTGATGGCGTCTCTCTTTTCTTCAGTAAACATGGTCGCCTCTTTTGGTTCTCTCCTCCAGTCTTTCCTCCCTCCCTCCCATCCCCCTCACCTCCCTCCCTCCCATCCCCCTCACCTCCCTTCCTCCCATCCCCCTCAACTCCCTTCCTCCCACCCCCTTCTCCTCCCTTCCTCCCACCCCCTTCTCCTCCCTTCCTCCCACCCCCTTCTCCTCCCTTCCTCCCGGTCTTGACTACAGGAGGGGCGAACTTGAACTTCTCTTCCTGGGTTGCTATGGTTACAGCTATAACACGAACACAAAGTCATCGTTTAACTCTGTAAGCGAACGTTACTTATTGCAGCTAAAAACTTCTCACTCTGTTAGACACTAACAGCATATTAGCAAGTTTACTCGGACCATAAGAGACAGAACTACCTAGCTTCGACCTCAGTCGTTTTTACATAAAGTATTTAACAGCTAACATAACGCACACACTCTCGCTGACAGATCTCTGCTAGGTTGCTAGCTCTAGCTAGCTGGACTATCTTACCGTTATTCGTGTCCATTCCGGCAGACAGTAGGTACAGTATATGCCTTCCGTTTATCCTGGACAAGGGGGATAACGAGTTTGAGGGAAACGATGTGGAGATGTTTTACATATGGTGTATACTTCTGGATAGTATACACATACAAACATAAAGTGAACTATCTACGTTTCTGATCTTCTGGGCTGGTAACTGAGGAGATTTCGGTTGTCAAATTGTCAAACAGCGATTGGCACGCGCACTTCTGACATGATTTGGCGCCACAGCAGCAGCACCTTGACAACGGCTCGCGCACACCAGTCATTTGGCTTTGGCTCGTGCATCACGTTTAACCAGTTTCACTAAGTTCATACAGTCATACATTGATTTAAAAAAATCGGATTTATTGCCAACTTTCACAGTTCACGGCGTAAACTTACAAATATATGGATTTAGCGTTGGTGGGTGGTGCATAACAATTAGACTAACATAGTAAGCAGAAATATAAATACAAAAAGAATCAGAATATCTGAATCTGTTTTATTTATTCGCTATGGAAGATAGACAAACACAAAATGTACTATGCCAGGAAAGAGCAATCATAGAACATATATGGAACATAATAAGGGTAGATAAAATAAATGATATAAAATACAAATAAGATAAAAGTGGGCACTAGCTGTATAGTTACGGGGAATATAACTATAGTTAGTGAGAGAGTATAGAGAAGAATGGATATATATAGTACAGAGGGAGAGGGGTTCTGATGTCCCGCAGCCTCCTGCCAGAAACAAGATATTAAAAGATATTAAAAACAAAATAATGAAAACAAAACACCTTGATAAGGACAGTAGCACAATATAATGGGTTCGTTCGCCACTAGACTGGGTCTCAATGTAAGAATCTGAGAACATTTAAATATAGTTAAATAAAATGGATTGATAATCGCCGTCCAGTTCCTGACTATTTGGACTAATTCAGTGTATAATTTAGTATAATAGAACTCACGAAGCAAGACATTTCTCGTCGTTTTCCTCAAACGTCTTAATAACAACAACAACAACAACAACAACAACAACAGTATGAATCTATCTAACTATGCGTGAGACTAATCATACTGCAAAACTGTTGAGTTTAACTCAACCAAATTGGCCTCCTTTTCACAAGTTTCACTCACTGTTACGCACATTCGCCTTGCGTGTTATGTCGGTCATTTGAAAAGTGTCCCCAAAAACACAATATCCCATGATTCTTAGCGATCCTGGCACGTGGAATGGTGCGGAAGGGGGAGGGGAGTGGGGGATGGGTGGCACAGTAATCCAAGTTGTTTATTTGTTGAGTCTGATTACGAAATAACGGCACGGTATTTTAGCTCTCTGTATTATTCGGCTCCGTGCTGCAGCCTGGCTAAGTGAATCAGTTATTAACAGATTTGACGCCATCAGAATAAAAGCACAACGGCTGTTATGAGGCGCGAGGGGGACTGGCAGCCTCCTGCGCTCGTGTGCAGTTCTTCTGTCAAAACGCGAAACTGCCGCTGTACTGGACTGCGGCCGGTAGCGCGGGGGTGATTCAGTAGGTGTTTACAGACAGAATACCGGAAATAGCTGCGAAAAACCAAACGAGAAGTAGACTATTTAACAATTTTATCAGGCATTCGTGAAGATACCCCTTCTAACAGACGGAGGGACTTTGTCTGCCCTGTAAGCCACGGTAAGTGCCCTATTGGCGGTCCGATACGAGCACGAGGCGCCATTCGCTGGTTAGTGTGTCCGTCAACGCCTCTGTGTGTTTGCTCTGGCATATATAAACCCAGGCTATGCTGAAACGTACAGACCCAGCGACACACACTCACACACAGACACGATTAGAGGCAGCACTGACTTTAAACAACCTAGTAGTCTGCATACACTCACACACACTGACAGCTTTGCAGGAGGACGTTTTTAATCATCTTAGATACTCGATTTTTTTGTTTGTCTGAATGGATACATTTGCATAGTTGCATAGGAAGTAGCTAAGCCGAGGAAGCTAGCTTGCAGGCTAGCTTCATACCCGCCAGACAGACTAGTTGGGCGTATTTTTGTTGTGTTTTGGAGAGAGCAGACATAGTCCAGCAGGAGGGGCGGAGGAAGCAACGCTGACAGCCGTACGGGGAGGGCAGAGTGAGTGAGTGAGAGAGAGAGAGAGAGAGAGAGAGGGCAGAGTGAGTGTGAGAGAGAGAGAGAGAGAGAGGGCAGAGTGAGAGAGAGAGAGAGGGCAGAGGGACTGTGTGTTAGAGGGAGGGGGCGGAGTGAGTGTGCGCGTGTGTGTACAGTTACATATTCATGAGGTCTGAAAGGGGCGTGACTATGCAAATCAGCTGCACTTTTCTAGCCAGTCAGGAGACGTAGTGACAGGGGTGGGGTGTGAGTCTCAAACTCACACACACACACACACACACTACACTGTCTCTCTCACACACTCACACACTACACTGTCTCTCTCTCTCACACACACACACACACATTACACTCTCTCTCTCACACACACGCAGCCTTTCAGAGTGTGTGGTTTTCCCTGGCTGGGTGAGTACGAGTCTGTCAGACCAGACAACAGACCAGACAACAGACCAGACGCCCCTCTCTAAAACCTCCCTCTCTGTCTCCTCAGCTCCATGCCATTGGTCAACGTACTCGGAGCCCCACCTACTGAAAGACGATGATCAGGATGTCATTGGACAAAGAGACTGTCCTTCCCAGAGACCCAGTCCTACCAGCATGCCCTGGGACTGGGGGTGGAGCTCTGAACAACCAATCCAACAGCCACATCCCCAAACCAGGAAAGACACGCCCCCTCTGCCCAAAAAATGGAATCCAGGCTGCACCCACACCCCAGGTCCCGCCTCCTGCCTCCCAGCAGCGAATGGCGAAGAGGCGTTACTCTGTGGGTGTAGGCTTCAAGCATCCAGGCTTCAGCAAGCGCCGTCGCCGTGCCAACAGCGACAGCCAATCAGAGCCCTCCCTCCCCACCAACTTCCTCCTGGGCGGGAACATCTTTGACCCACTGAATCTCAATTCCCTATTGGACGAGGAGGTGAGTCGCACACTGAACGCGGCCACGCCCCAGAGCTCTCCCCTGCCGGCCCGGGCCAGAGACCCCGTTCAGATCCTGGTCCCCCGTGACATCACAGACCCCCTTAACCTGAAGAACGGGGGGCCAGGGGGGCTTCTGCTTTCCCCCCTGAAGAGCAGGAGGAGACACAGAAACAGGCACCACGGGGCCGATGCCCTCTCAGACTCCGCCAGGTCGAAGGTGGCAGGTGAGCTGGGGTTGGGGGTGCAGGCTGCAGTCCCAGCCGCGTCCAGAGAGGGCAGTGTGGTGTCTCCTCTTCCCTACGAGCTCAACACCTCCATCAACTGCAGGGATGAGGTGGTCCCGCCCATCCTGCCGCGGAGACACACCCACCCAGGTCCCTCTTCCAAGACCCGTCACCATGCCGACGGCCATCGCCCACGGAAACGCCGGCGCACAACCTCCACCAGGTCTGAGCAACCTCCGTCTCTGACTCCGCCCCCTATGAGTTTCCACACGCCACTGAGGGCGGGACTTCAGAGACACAAGCCACCGCCCCCTCCGAGGAAGAAGAACAAGTATCTCCACGGCAACTTCAGTCGATACTATGGCTACCGCGGTTGCTACGGCGCTGGAGGCGAAGGACAGGTCGGGCCAGGGGAAGATCCCCGCCTTGACATGCTGCAGGCTGATTGGTTCAGAGGGAAGACAGCAATGGACATTGGCTGCGGCACGGGTCACATGACCCTGGCCATCGCTCGCAGGTTTGGCCCCGCCTACATCCTGGGCATAGACGTAGATGAGCGCCTGGTGCATGCTGCCAGGAAGAACGTACAGCACTTCCTGTCACAAAGCCTCGCAAAAGAAGCTGAGGAGAAGGGGAGGGGAGGGTCACCGGGGGAACCTGCAAAACTAACTCTGACTTCAGAAGTTAAAGGAAGCAGGAGGGAGAGAGAAGAGGAGAGAGAAGAGGAGAGAGAAGAGGAAAGAGAAGAGGAGAGAGGAGAGGATGAGTTGCTGAGGTTACTGACAGTGTTGGGGTGCCCCCCAGACAGGAAGACCCGCGCCCCTTTTCCGGTCTCTCTCCGTGTGACCAGGGGCCCCCTGGCTGCCCCCCCCCTGGCTGCCCCCCCCCACCCCAGAGCATTCCCCCACAACGTCACCTTCCTCACGGTAAGCAGGCAGACAGGGGGGACTCTCTCACACACACACACACTCTGACACACACACTCTCTCACACACACGCACTCTCTCACACACACACGCACTCTCTCACACACACACGCACTCTCACACCACGCACTCTCTCACACACGCACTCTCACACACACGCACTCTCTCACACACGCACTCTCTCACACATGCACTCTCTCACACACGCACTCTCTCACACACACACACTCACACACACACTCTCACACACACACACTCTCTCTTACGCACACTCTCTCTCACACACACTCTCTGACACACACACTCTCACACACACACTCACACACACTCTCTCACATACACACACACACTCTCTCACACACTCTCACACACACACACTCTCTCTCACACACACACACTCGCACACACACAAATTCTCACTCAAACACACTCACACACACACATACACACACACACTCTCTCACACACACACACACAAATTCTCACACAAACACACTCTCACACACTCTCTCTCACACACACACACACAAATTCTCACACAAACACACTTTCTTTCACACACACTCTCTCTCACACACACACACACACACATACACATACTCTCTCTCCCAAACGAACTCTCTCACACACACACCCACACTCTCTCACACACACACTCTCACAAACACACACACCTACACTCTCTACACAATGTGTGTGTGTGTGTGTGTGTGAGAGAGATACTGTATGTGTATGTGTGTGTGTGAGTGAGTGAGTGAGAGAGATACTGTGTGTGTACCTCTGAATGTCACATATATCCTTTGACAACATTATGTAATGTCAGCAGCTGTTAGACCTGTGTGAGTGTGTGTTTACGTGTGTGAGTGTGTTTACGTGTGAGTGTGTGTTTACGTGTGTGAGTGTGTGTTTACGTGTGTGAGTGTGTGTTTACGTGTGTGAGTGTGTGTTTACGTGTGAGTGTGTGTTTACGTGTGAGTGTGTTTACGTGTGTGAGTGTGTGTGTGAGTGTGTGTTTACGTGTGTGAGTGTGTTTACGTGTGTGAGTGTGTTTACATGTGTGAGTGTGTTTACATGTGTGAGTGTGTGTTTACAAGTGTGAGTGTGTGTTTACATGTGTGAGTGTGTGTTTATATGTGTGAGTGTGTTTTTACATGTGTGAGTGTGTGTTTACGTGTGTGAGTGTGTTTACAAGTGTGAGTGTGTTTGTGTACACATGCAAACTAGTTTATGCTCTCGGCCTTGCTGAAATATTATTCCTTCTAAAACTACACTGCTATGCTCTACTGTTTCTGGACTACACTGCTATGCTCTACTGTTTCTGGACTACACTGCTATGCTCTACTGTTGTTGCTACTGCTGCTGTTTTCACTTTTTACTCTGTCTGTTGCCAGGGCAACTATGTGATGGACATTGAGGCGGGGCTGGAGCAGTATGATGTCATCCTGTGTCTGGGTGTGACTAAGTGGGTGCATCTTCACCATGGTGACTGGGGAGTTACCAGGCTGTTCAGACGAGCCTATCAAAGCCTCCGGCCAGGAGGGCACTTCCTGCTCGAGAGCCAATCATGGAGCAGCTACTGTCACAGCAAGAGGACCTCAGTGAGACACACACACTGTATACACACACTGTATACACACACTGTATACACACACTGTACACACACACTGTACACACACACTCACAAAGGGACAGTGTGGTCTGGTCAACATGACAGTATGCTGTTTCCTAGGAGACAACAGTGTGGTCTGGTCAACATGACAGTATGCTGTTTCCTAGGAGACAACAGTGTGGTCTGGTCAACATGACAGTATGCTATTCCCTAGGAAACAACAGTGTGGTCTGGTCAACATGACAGTATGCTGTTTCCTAGGAAACAACAGTGTGGTCTGGTCAACATGACAGTATGGTGTTTCCTAGGAGACAACGGTGTGGTCTGGTCAACATGACAGTATGCTGTTTCCTAGGAGACAACAGTGTGGTCTGGTCAACATGACAGTATGCTGTTTCCTAGGAGACAACGTTGAAGAACTTCCGGAACATTCGTCTGCGTCCAGAGAAGTTCTGCTCCTACCTGACCTCCACCAAGGGAGGGTTCTCTTCCTACCACCTCCTCCTCTCAGACACAGGTAGCTTCTCCTCCTACCACCTCCTCCTCTTAGACACAGGTACCCTCTCCTCCTTCTTCTCCTCCTACCACCTCCTCTCCTCCTAATTCCCTCAGACACAGAGACCTCTTGCATGAGCAGGCAGTTTAGTGTGCGTGTATTATAACTGTGTGTGTGTGCTTGTCTCAGGTTACCACCGGCCTATCTACCTGTTCCACAAAGGCCCCACTTCCAGGAAGTGACACAACAGGAAGTGACACAGGAGGGCGGAACTGGTGGTCAGTCAGGAGCGTGGTGTGTGACTGGACAACCTCTGACTACAAGAAACTGATTGGTCGATTCTGACAGCTAGACCACAGGATTGGACAGTTCTGTGGTTGTGATCTTCATTGTTCACAAAAGACTGTGAGAACACACACAACTCACGCAACACAGACGCACAAATCACACAACACACACACCTAACACATGAATATAACTCACTCCACAACACACAGGACTTGTGGCTGCTGCACTTCTTGTCTTCCTGCTAAGCAGTGTGTGTGTGTGTGTGTGTGTGTGTGTGTGTGTGTGTCAGTGAGAGTGTATGTGTCAGAGTCTGTGTGTGTGTGTTTGTGTGTGTGAGAGAGACATTGTATGTTTGTGTGTGTGTGTGTGTGTGTGAGAGAGAGAGAGTGACAGACAGACATTGTGTGTGTTTGAGAAATTGTGTGTGTGAAAAATTGTGTGTGTGTGTGAGATAGACAGTGTGTATGTGTGTGTGTTTGTGTGTGAGAGAGAGACATTGTGTGTGTGTGTGTGAGAGAGAGACATTGTGTGTGTGTGTGAGAGAGAGAGAGACACTGTGTGTGTGTGTGTGTGTGTGTGTGTGTGTGTGAGAGAGAGAGAGAGAGAGACATTGTGTGTGTGTGTGTGTGAGAGAGAGAGAGACATTGTGTGTGTGTGTGTGTGTGTGAGAGAGAGACATTGTGTGTTAACCATGTTGTAGTTTCTATTTTTCATCAATAAAGTATTGATCAATCTGCCTTTTCTCTATTAGCAAATTACACTGACTGGTTGAGCTGACTGGTTACAAGTAAAAAACGTTTTTTCGTCTTCTAAATTCTGTCTGCAGTCCTCTCTCCTGCCACCAGGTGGGGCTAGAGGCTGACAGGACAGGATTCAAACCAGAAAAACAATGTCCATGATATATTCAATCTTTTCATATTTAAAAATCATACATAGTATATTTGTACACGTGCGTCTAACCAGGCCCCTTTAGAGCAAAACTTCTGACCTCAGTGTTGCTACTGTACTTTGGCAGTATTCATATTTACTTTGGATAAAACTCGGCATCAATAAAAGTAATGTTAATGTAAAACGTTAAATTGATATTTTCTCATTTTTCCTCACTGATGTATAACTGCTTACTGAATGTGCTGATGCTACCCTGCTGAGCCAGGGTTAGGACAAACTGACAAACACACATATTGATTATATTGTGAAGTTTATTGATTATCAAAACCAAATTAGTTGTCACAAACTTGATTTTAACATTTCCATTGTGACATTATGAAAATACTTTGTGAAATTCTGTAATTTCTTGATGGGCAAGATCACATTGTTACTAACTTACTAGTCTTGATTATATCCGATTGTTGATATCCTAACCTTGACCCACGCTTTAACCTTTCACCCTTTACAATCTGCCCCTCATCCTCTCCCTCCTGCTTCCATCTCCCCCACTCCACTCCTCCCTCATCCTCTCCCTCCTCCTTCCATCTCCCCCACTCCACTCCTCCCTCATCCTCTCCCTCCTCCTTCCATCTCCCCCACTCCACTCCTTCCTCATCCTCTCCCTCCTCCTTCCATCTCCCCCACTCCACTCCTCCCTCATCCTCTTCCCATGTCCCCTCTTTAAACTCCTCCCCTGCTCTGTCATTGGCCCTAATTCTGGGTCTCTAGCTCTCAGCAGGGCGGGGCCAGAGGTGGACAAGGCAGAATAAGACCAGCTGAGAAGGTTACCATGGAGATGGTAATATTGTATATAGCTGTAGATGATGTTTGAAGAGACAGGGGAGTCCCACACCTCAACGTCACAGATCTGACCTTCGAACTCTGACACAGTCAGAACTGCTTGGCCCGTGCTGAACCTAGCCTACACACAGAGACACACACACACCGTACACAACACACACACACAGAGACACACACACCGTACATAACACACACACAACAAACACAGAGAAACACATCGGGTTAAGATTACTCAGTGTACTCACTTATCCATCTCCCTTCCTCTCCTATCTCCTATTGTTCTCGTCCACACCTCCTCCTCACCTCCTCCACTCCTCCTCACCTCCTCCACTCCTCACCTCCTCACCTCCTCCTCCACTCCTCCTCACCTCCTCACCTCCTTCACTCCTCCTCACCTCCTCCACTCACCGCTGTATTCAGTATCTTGATGACGCTGCTGGTGCTTCCCCTAAACAGCTGAGCAGTGCCCCCATTGGGGTCCCAGGTAACACACATGCTGGTCCAGCCAGAGAAGACTAAACTGGACCATGGCTGATAGAAAAAGAAGTTCTTTCTGTGTCCAGACAGTGTTAGTATGTCTGTCTGTCCCTCCCTGGACAGAGATAGGGTGAAGCTTGAGCCAATTTGGAGACGGAAAAGGTTCAGATAAGATGTATCGGTAATGTAGCGCAAACACACCGTAACACCTTGTAGAGGGGGGAGAGAGGTGGGGGAGAGAGGGGTGATGGAGGAGGGGGAGAGGAAGGGAAGAGAAGGAGATGGTTCTTATCACAGGAAGTAGAGCTGTCTTGACTTATGCTAGGCTCCTATTCTGTACCTCTCCAAACCACACATGCGCCACTGACCGCTCCCCACTCTCCACTCACACACCCGGGAATTCCCATCGGACCACCCCCTCGCTAAGGAAGATGAGGGTGGCTGAGGGAGTGGGGGGAAGGGCTTTCTCACTCTCTCTTTGAAGAAGACAAGTGAAAACAAGAGAAAACACGAAAGAAGAGAAGAGCTTTTGAGAAGATTCAGAGAGAACAGCAAGAAGGAAGAAAGGAGACTAAGCAAAGAAAAGCATAAGGAAAAAAAACT
>BROE01000023.1:11564007-11572091 GCA_036571765.1 Plecoglossus altivelis | reverse complement strand
TTGTGTGTGGACCTGGTGTGGACCTGTGTGTGTGTGACCTGTGTGTGACCTGTGTGGTGTGACCTGTGTGTGACCTGTGTTGACCTGGTGTGTGTGACCTGTGTGTGACTGTGTGTGACCTGTGTGTGCCCTGTGTGTGCCCTGTACAATCTGTGACCAGAGTGTGTGATTGACCTGTGTGTGACCAACGTTTGTGTGTGACCTGTGTTTGTGTGACCTGTGTGTGACCTGTGTATGTGTGACCTGTGTGTATGTGTGCTGTGTGGTGACCTTGCTGTGACCTGTAGTGTTGACCTGTGTGTGTGTGTGAACTCTGGGTTGACCTGTTGTGTCTTGTGAACCTGTGTTTGACCTGGTGTCTTATTGTTTGTTTGACCTGTGGTGATTTTGTGTGTGACCTGGTGTGTTGTGACTGCGTTGTGACCTGTGTGTTTTGCCTGTGTGTGCTACCTGTCTGTGTGTGTGTTACCTGTGTGTGACCTTGGTGTGTACCTGTGTGTTGTGCCCTTGCCAATGTGTTTGTGCTTGTTCCAATGTGTGTACCTGTGTGTTGCTAACCATCAGGTTACTACATGAAGGCAGACACAGATGTATGTGTACCTGTGTGTACCTGAGTGTACACCTGTGCATGTGTGTGTACACCTGTGTGTACCTGTGTGTACCTGTGTGTGAACCTGTGTGTGTGTGACCTGTGTGTGATGTGACCTGTGTGTGACGCTGTTGTGTGACCGTGTGTGTGTGACTCTGTGTGTGGTTGGATTTGTGTGTGTGTGCGTGTGACCTGTGTGTTGACCTGTGTGTGACCTGTGTGTGTTTGACCATGTTGTGTGTGTGTGACCTAGTGTGTGTGAAGACTGGTGTCGATCTGGGTGGTTGTGTTGAGTTGGCTGTGCGTGACCTGTTCATGTGTGCTGTACGGTGGATGATAGTAACCGTGGTGTTTTTTTTGAGGTGTAACCCTTGTATTTGTGTGTGTTGTTGTAATCTGCTGTGGTGTTTACCTTGCTTATTTTGTGTAACCTGTTAATTTTGTGTGTTGTTGTGTGTGTGTGGTATCCTTGGTACGTGTGTGTGTGTGACGTTGTTCGTACAGTTATGAGGAGTAGCCTGTCAGAGATTATTGGCATCGTGATCTGGCTGCCCGGAACATTCTAGTAAACAGTAACCTGGTCTGCAAGGTGTCAGACTTTGGTCTGTCACGCTTCCTGCAGGAGAACTCCTCTGACCCCACCTACACAAGCTCTCTGGTACGCACCTTACTTACCTTTCTATCTGCCCCTAACTGCCCCTGTATCTGCCCCTAACTGCCCCTGTATCTGCCCCTTACTTACCCTTCTATCTGCCCCTAACTGCCCCTGTATCTGCCCCTAACTGCCCCTGTATCTACCTCTAACTGCCCCTGTATCTACCTCCAACTGTCCCTGTATCTACCTCTAAATACCCTTCTATCTACCCCTAACTGCCCCTGTATCTGCCCCTAACTGCCCCTGTATCTGCCCCTTAATTACTCTTCTATCTGCCCCTAACTGCCCCTGTATCTACCTCTAAATACCCCTCTATCTGCCCCTAACTGCTCCTGTATCTACCTCTAACTGCCCCTGTATCTGCCTCTAACTGCTCCTGTATCTACCTCTAACTGCCCCTGTATCTACCTCTAAATACCCATCAATCTGCCCCTAACTGCCCCTGTATCTGCCCCTAACTGCTCCTGTATCTACCTCTAACTGCCCCTGTATCTACCTCTAAGTACCCCTCTATCTGCCCCTAACTGCCCCTAACTACGCCTTTGTCTGCCCCTAACTATCCCTAACTACCCCTCAGTCTACCCCTAAATACCCCCTCATGTTGCATTTTGGAGTGTAACCTGTGGCCCCGCCCCCCCAGGGAGGAAAGATTCCTATTCGCTGGACGGCTCCAGAGGCCATTGCTTACAGGAAGTTCACCTCTGCATCGGACGCCTGGAGCTACGGAATCCTGATGTGGGAAGTGATGTCATATGGAGAGAGGCCTTACTGGGACATGAGTAATCAGGACGTAAGACTGCAAGACTTTCTTATCATGTTTATTATTATACTGTTTAGTATTTATATTATTTTAGATACATTATTATATATATTTATATTATATTATTTATTATGTTATACTCTATTGTATTATACCCTAATAGTGTGTCTACATTATTATAGTAAATTAATGTACTGGAATATTGTTGTATATAATGAGGGTGTATCATTATACTGTCTTTTCGTGTCTACAGTATTATGGTCTTTTGTGTTCAGTATTATTCAGTCCCTCCGGAAAAACGCGGATTTTTTGGGGGGTGATTGTTGCGGGCAAAAATCCTTGATTATGCGGCAGGTTTTCAAAAAAAAAAAAAAAAAAAAAAGCTATGGAATATGCGGGATATTTTAGCAATTTTAACTATATAATTTTTTAAAAAAATTTAAATTTCATTATTGAGTCGTTGTGTCGTGCGATTATTACGCCTCTCAATAAGACGCGGAGATGTTTGAATATAAAAAGCGCGTTTGAGCGCGAAGCGGAGCGAAGCAAAAATAAATAGCGGAGCGGAGGTAGAGGAAAGATCATAGGAGAGACACGTAACATTGTTCTGAAACACATGGCGGAGGCAGAGAAGTTTTGACACAAGTCATCCAAGGTTGGGGAGCATTTCACACTAAATCATTCAAAAAGTGTGTTAATTGCCAAATTTGCTAAATAAATTTTTTCACAAACGAAAACGAGACGATAAAAAAAAAAACAGCTTTGAATGACAAAAACCAAGACTCGGGGCTCTCAAGTTTTGAAGACAGACAAGGGTGACGTCTCTAACACCTTTCTTTTTTGATTGGTTGTTGCGTTAAATCTTACCCAGATACAATAGTAGTATTTTCTGATTGGCTATTGTGTAGCCGCTTTCTTTTTTTGATTGACTAATAAGTGGCAGGCTTGACAACAGCGGAGACGCGCTGGCTTTGCATTGCAATGCAAAGTGTCTGAACAAATTCTGCCGTTCAAACAAATCCTGTTAAGTTTTCTGATTTGTATTTTTCTTCATGAAAAAAAAGTATTTTTCTGTCAGCAAAAATATAAATCTTTTTGTGCACTTTATAAAAAACCCCAGATATATTGTTTTTTGTTTTTTATTACTTTAACAGCTCAGGGATGTTAAAAGAGCAACCTGTTTTTGCACGTTCTGAGGATTTTTTGCACTGTGAATTTGCACTGTCAGTTCTGTTTTTGAATAAAAGGTTAGAATTTATTATTTTTTTTAATCGAAATAAACGTTAGTTGCAGCCCTAGTTTACAGTATTATTCAGTCCCTCCGGAAAAACGCGGATTTTTTTTGTGATTGTTGCGGGCAAAAATCCTTGATTATGCGGCAGGTTTTCTTTAAAAGTGTAATATTTTTTGGATGACATTTTTTTAGATTTTATGGATGAAATTTCGGGAACTTGCAAAAACTGCAGTTTCATCATGGTTTCACCGCGGGGTTTGCAGATGATGTTCACGTCGCGTAATTACGTCACTTCATAAGGTTTCCATGGCAATAGGGGGAAAATAATGGCGCTTTACTTGTGTGAAGTAAACGCAACATTTTTCAACTTTCTGCTAAGATATATGTGACTTTTTTGCAACGAAAATACAGGGATTATGAAATCATGCTAGCCCCGCATATTTTGCTTGTTGAAATCGGCAATTTATGTGGCGAAAGTGCGGCGTATTTGAAAAAATGTGACCCCCGCATCAATAACAATAATCAGACTTTGTCTTATTATTCATGAAATCAGGCGATCGGATAATCGCGTTTTTCTGGAGGGACTGATTATGGTTTGTTGTCATGTAATGTAATGTCATGTAATGTCATGTCCCCCAGGTGATTAACGCGGTGGAACAGGATTACCGACTGCCCCCGCCCCCAGACTGCCCCGCCCCCCTGCATGGTCTCATGTTAGACTGCTGGCAGAAGGAGCGCTCCACGCGACCACGATTCACCTGTCTGGTCGCCTCGCTTGATAGGCTGATACGAAACCCCGCCTCCCTCAAAGCTTCACCACCTGAAGGCCCGGGGTAAGGAGGAGGAGGAGAGGGAGGGAGGGAGGGAGGAGGGAAGGAGGAGGAGGGAAGGAGGAGGGGGAGGAGGGAAGGTTTTAAAGGTCTTATTGGAAAAGTCCCACTTTCATGTTTCTAAACTGGCACACTGTCAACACTTTTTACTGTAGCACACGCACAAAAACACGCACGCTCACTACACACACACACGCTATACACACACACTACACAGTGTGTACACACTCAGTCCTAACTCCCCTTCTATCTGTCTGCAGGCCCTCCCAGCCCCTGCTGGACCAGCGTGTTCCTCCCTCCCTCTCCTCCTGTGGCTCCGTGGGGGCGTGGCTTAGGGCCATTAAGATGGAGCGCTATGAGGAAGCCTTCTTGCAGGCTGGGTTCACCTCTCTGGACATCGTCTCTCAGCTGTCAACAGAGTAGGTCTCTTACACACACAAAACTCACATGCACGCACACACTCCACAACAGTGAATTGTTAATGGTGTGTGTGTGTGTGTGTGTGTGTGCGTGTGTGTGTGTTGTGTGTGTGTGTGTGTGTGTTGTGTGTGTGTGTGTGTGTGTGCGTGTTGTGTGTGTGTTGTGTGTGTGTGTGCGTGTGTGTGCGTGTGTGTGTGCAGGGATCTGTTGCGCGTGGGCGTGACCCTGGCAGGACACCAGAAGAAGATCCTCTCATCCATTCAGACGCTTCGATTCCGGAAGGCCCCACCCACTCTCCCTTACTGACCTATCAGCTTCCGGCAACTCCACGACTGGCCAATCACATGACCATGATATGAGCCAAAGCCTCAGGATGACATCACAATACCAACACACACCTCGACCACCTATCACTGGGCTTATCTGCATGATGGGGGTGTGGCCAAAAAAGATGTGTCATCTACTGGAACAGAGAGGGAAGGACAGAGGGAAGGAGAGACAGAAGGAGAGAGGGAAGGAGAGAGGGAAGGATACAGAAGACCTGACCTGAACTCTAAAACTTACCTGGAATCCTGAACTCTCTAGGATCTAGAACTCTCCAAAATTCTCCAGAATTCTGGAACACTCCAGAACCCTTGACTAAGCACCCTGGAGCAAGTTCCAGAATGTGCACGGCATTCTGAACAAACACGGTAGCTCCGAGTGTTACTGCAGTGATGATGATGATGGTGATGGTGATGGTGATGAATCTATATCTTAGCACTTTTCTTTCCTAGGCTCTCTGATGGTCATGGCTGAGAATCTAATCTCTCTGAACACTCTGACCTCTGACCTCTGACTCCTGGCCTTCACATTGAAGGGCTCATTCCACATTCATGTTAGTAATCTAGTTTATAAAGTTGTTCATTGTGTATAATATTGTTGACTGTTTATAATGTTGTTTACTGTTTTTATTGATGAAGATGAGGATGAAGGAGTTTTTCTAACCAACATTCCTACTATGAGTATATTATATATCTGACCTGCTATTGGCTAAAAAGGCATGTCTGTCATCCGTCTAGCCAATCGCAATAAAGATGACATGCAGTCCTACCTATACATCTTCCTTCAGTGTGTGCGTGACTGTGTGTGTATTCATGGATGAGGGGGGAGGGAGTGAGGAGAGGGGGTGGGAGTGAGGAGAGGGGGAGGGAGGGAGGGAGGGAGGAAGAGATGTGGAGGGAGGGAGGCAGAGATGTGGAGGGAGGAAGAGATGTGGAGGGAGGGAGGGCAGGAGGAAGGAAGGAGACACTGAAATTAAAGTTGTTTTCATTCATTTAATTCACATC
Organism: Plecoglossus altivelis; assembly: GCA_036571765.1. Lineage (NCBI taxonomy): Eukaryota > Metazoa > Chordata > Actinopteri > Osmeriformes > Plecoglossidae > Plecoglossus > Plecoglossus altivelis. Next base: position 11,566,275 of record BROE01000023.1, on the reverse strand, counting down.
AGTGCAACCATGTTCTCTCTACAACTGAACCACACACACACACAGACACATTATGCTGAACTTTGACCCCTGGCCATGTGCTCTGGTCACCATGGAGACTCACAGAGTGTGTGTATGTGTGTGAGTGACACACTGGGTAACTCGAAACACAGGAAACGTTTGGTTTTGATTAAGAGCGCGACTGTCTGGCAGCTTTCTGAGTGACTGGAGAGTGTGTGTGTGGTTGTGTGTGTGTGTGTGGTTGTGTGTGTGTGTGTGGTTGTGTGTGAGTGTAGAGTCCTGACATGGGAAATAGATTCATTTTAATGAGCACATTTTTCCTCAGGAGGGAGGGACCTAGTGGGGTAGCAGGCAGGGGAGAGGGGGAGGGAGAAGGGGGGCAGGGGGTAATTCCAGGGGTATTGAGGGTATTAAACATAATTGGAAACTTGTGCTGAATCCACAGACAGTCTGACCTGCATACACAGGAGGGGAAGAAGGGAGAAGAGAAGAGAGGCGAGGAGAGGAGAGGAAAAGAGAGGTGAAGAGAGGAGAGGAGTAGAGGGAGAGGAGAGGAAAAGAGAGGAGAGGAAAGGAGTAGAGAGGAGAGGAGGAGAGGGAGAGGAGAAGAGGAAGAGGAGAAGAGAAGAGGGAGAAGAGAGGAGAGAAGAGGAGAGGAGAGGAAAAGAGAGGGAGAGAAAAAAAGGCAGAGGAGAGGAGAGAAGAGGAGAAGAGGGAGAAGAGAGGAGAAGAGAGGAGAAGAGGGAGAAGAGAGGAGAAGAGAGGAGAAGAGGGAGAAGAGAGGAGAAGAGAGTGCTAGATGTAGAGGGAGAAGAGTAGGGCAGAGAGGAGGAAGAGGAGAAGAGAGGAGAAGAGGGAGAAGAGAGGAGAAGAGAGGAGAAGAGGGAGAAGAGAGGAGAAGAGGGAGAAGAGAGGAGAAAGGAGAAGAGAGGAGAAGAGGGAGAAGAGAGGAGAAGAGGGAAGGAGAGGAGAGGAGAAGAGAGGAGAGGAGAAGAGGGAGAAGAGAGGAGAAGAGGGAGAGGAGAAGAGGGAGAAGAGAGGAGAGGAGAGGAGAGCAGAGGAGAAGAGAAGAGGGAGAGGAGAGGAGGGAGAAGAGAGGAGAGGAGAGGAGAGGAGGGAGAGAGAGGAGCAGGAGAAGAGAGGAGAGGAGAAGGAGAGGAGAGGAAGAAGAGAGGGAGAGGAGGGAGAGGAGAGAAGAAGTAGGCGAGAGGAGAAGCAGGAGGAGAGGAGAGGAAGGAGAGGAGGAGAAGAGAGGAGAGGAGAGGAGAGGAAGAGAAGAGAGGAGAGAGAGGAAGGAGAGGAGGGAGAAGAGAGGAGAGGAGAGGAGAGGAGAGGAGAGGAGAATGGGGAAGGAGAGGAGAGGAAGAGGAGCGGAGAAGAGCAGGAGAGGAGGAGAAGAGGAAGGGAAGGAGGGAGAGGAGAAGAGGGAGAGGAGAGGAAGAGTGAGTAAGAGAGGAGAGGAGAGGAAGGAGCGGAGAAGAAGGAGAGGAGGAGGAGAGGAGAAGAGAGGAGAGAAGGGAGAAAGAGTTAGCGGAGGAGTAAGGAGTGGTGAGAAGAGAGGAGAGGAGAGGAGAGGAGAGGAGAAGAGAAGGAAGGGAGAAGAAGGAGAAAGGAGAAGAGAGGAGAGGAGAGGTAGAGGGAGAGGAGAAGAGGGAGAAGAGAGGAGAGGAGTAGTGAGAGGAGAGAAGAAGAGGCAGAGGAGAAGGGAGAAGAGGAGAAAGAGGAGAGGAGAGGAGGGAGAAAGAGAGGAAGAAAGAGGAGGATGAGGGAGGAGGAGAAAGAGGAGAGGAGAGGAGAGGAGAAGAGAGGAGAGGAGAGTGAGAAGAGAGAAGGAGGGAGAGGAGGAGGAGGGAGAGGAGAGGAAGGAGGGGAGAGGAGAGGAGAGGAGAAGGAGGAGAGGAGAGAAGATGGAGAAGAGAGGAGAGGAGGGAGAAGAAAGAGAGGTAGAGGAGAGGAGAGGAGAAGGGGAGAGGAGAGGGAGGAGGAAGAGAGGGAAGAGGAGAGGAGAGGAGAAGAGAGGAGAGGAGAGTGACAGGAGGAGATTACATCCCGCGGTATGTTTAATCTATACGCACTGTAAACTGGTATGTGTGTGTGTGTGTTCAGAGAGGATTTGGCTGAAACACTGACCTACCCCTCTTTCTTTGCAACAATCAATATTGACAGATGGGCAGGGTGTATGTAACCCCAAACCCAGAGCTCTGAAGGAAAGGAAATGGATGTATAGAAGGATGGAAACATTGATAGAGGAATAACAAAAGGAGAATT
>BROE01000023.1:11556507-11561507 GCA_036571765.1 Plecoglossus altivelis | reverse complement strand
TCCCTCTCATTCCCCTCCCCTTCCTCCCCTGCCCCCTCCCCTCCCCTTCTCCCCTGCCCTCCTTCTCATTCCCCTCCCCTCCCTCTCATCCCCTCCCTCCCCTACCTTCAGCCCCTCTCCTTTTATAGAAATAACCTAGACACAAACCACCAAACACACAGCGATAAACACCTGTCTCCGAACAATCTGTGTGTGTCTCCTGTCTGTTTGTGTGTTTCATGCAAACAGAGAGAAGACAATGGTGATTAAATCAAAACACATGCGATCGAACCACATCTGGATCCAGACTCACAGTCTACTCACTTTTCATGTCCAAGAGCTTTGGTGAGGGACCCATTCTCTCTCCAGGTGGTCTGTTCCTGTCGGGTGGGGAACCCCAGGGGATTGTGGGTAGGGGCTCCCCTCTCCCCTGCCCCCTCCCCTCCCCCTCTCCCCTGCCCTCCCTCGCATCCCCTCCCTCCCTTCTCCATCCTCCCTCCCCCTCCTCCCTCCCCTCCTGTTTATAGAATAACCTAGACACCAAACCACCAAACACACAGCATAAACACTCTGTCTCCGACAATCTGTGTGTGTCTCTGTTCTGTTGTGGTGTTTTTCATGCAAACAGAGAGAAGACAATGGTGATTAAATCAAAACACATGCGATCGAACCACATCTGGATCCAGACTCACAGTCTACTCACTTTTCATGTCCAAGAGCTTTGGTGAGGGACCCATTCTCTCTCCAGGTGGTCTGTTCCTGTCGGGTGGGGAACCCCAGGGGATTGTGGGTAGGGGCTTCCATCCTTGACCCTTCAACTTCCTCCGTGTGTGTCTGTGTGTGTGTATGATGTGCGTCGACATGTGTGTGTGTGTCTATAACAACATGCTATGTGTGTGTGTGTACTATAACTGTGTGTGTGTGTGTCTGTAGTGTGTATGATGTGGTGTCTGGTTTTCTGTGTGTGTTATGATGTGTGTGTGTGTCTAAACATCAGATTGTGTGTGTATTTATATGTGTATGTGTGAGTGTGTGTGTTATGAGTGTGTGTGATTGATGTGTGTTGTGTCTGTGTGTGGATGTCTGTGTGTGTGTATGAACTGTGTGTGTTGGTTGAGGTCTGACTACTGTGTATGATGTGTGTGTATGATGTGTGCTGCTGTGTGTGTGTAATTGAGTGGCTGGTTGTATGATGTGTTGTGTGTGTGCATGTGTTGTGTCTGTGTGTGTGATGATGTGTGGTGTCTGTTGTGTGTTCTGTGTGTGTGTATAGATGTGTGCTACCAAACTTAATCAACATGGACCAACAGAAGGCACCATACAAGTGCACACAAACATAATCAACATGACCAACAGAAGTGCACATACAAGTGCACACATGTAAGCATACACACACACACACACACACACACACGTGCACACACACACGTGCACACACACACACACACACATGCACACACACACGTGCACACACGTGCACACACAGCTGGAACAGTTTTTTAAACGTAAACATACAATTCATTTTCCTTGTAATCCCTCTATTTCTGCACCCCTCCCATCTCTCTCTCCCCTCCCTCCCCTACCTCATCTCCTCCCCTACCTTCTCTCCCCCTTTGCCCCTCTTCTCTCCCCTTCCTCCCACATCTTCCCTCTCTCCCAATCTCCTACCCTCCCATCTGTCTCCCCTTCCCTCCCCCATCTCCTCCCCTCCCTCCTGTCTCTCCTCTCCCTCCTGTCTCTCCTGTCCTGTCTCTCCCCTCCCTCCTGTCTCTCCTCTCCTGTCTCTCCTCTCCCTCCTGTCTCTCTCCTCCCTCCTGTCTCTCCCCTCCTCTCCCTCCAGTCTCTCCCCTCCCTCCTGTCTCTCCTCTCCTGTCTCTCCCCTCCCTCCTGTCTCTCCCCTCCCTCCTGTCTCTCCTCTCCCTCCAGTCTCTCCCCTCCCTCCAGTCTCTCCTGTCCCCTACCTGAACCAGACTCACACAGATAAACTAACCAGCTCTTCTACGCAGGTGAACTGGGTCTGAGTTTCCTGTGACAGCTAGAGAGAGAATGAACACACAATTAAACAGAGAAGAGATCTAACAGTTCTGTGTGAACGTGTGTTTGTGAGTGTGAACGTGTGTTTGTGAGTGTGAACCTGTGTTTGTGAGTGTGAACGTGTGTTTGTGAGTGTGAACGTGTGTTTGTGAGTGGAGGGCTTCGAGTGGCTTCGAATTTTTGAAGCTTTCAGACTTCTTGACGTCTCACAGACCACACTCACACACACACGCACTCTCATAGACCACACACACACACACTCACAGACCACACGCACACTCACAGACCACATGCACACACACATGCACACTCACTCACACACTCTCGCTCACACACGCACACACGAACAAACACACATTTTTTTCTCACACACACACACCAGGAAATGAGGTTCTTATTGTAAACACACACACACTCACGGAAGACGCTCAGCACTGTACTCACAACCGCGTGACACAACACCAAGTTTTGCGACAACACATATCATGCACGCTGTACAACAACACCTCCCATGTTGCTCACGTGGTAACACAACACTAATAAAAACATCCACACACGAATTCACCAACACACCACACTCGCTCACCACACACACACACACACACACAGTGGCAGCATGGAGACAGGAAGTGCTGCTGGGGAAGCAGATTTGACTTCCTGTCCTGACCTTTATTGTTTGGTCCGTAACCGTGGCAATGACTGGGAGGGGAGGTCCCCAGGTGGTTTCCGTGGCGACGAGCAGCAGGAGACACACCCACCTCTGTTTGTCCTGAAGGCTCTTGTCCTGAAAATGTGTGAGTGTGTGTGTGTGTGTGAGCGTGTGTGTGTGTGTGTGAGCATGTGTGTGTGAGCGTGTGTGTGAGCGTGTGTGTGTGTGTGTGAGCGTGTGTGTGTGTCGTGTGAGCATGTGGTTGTGTGAGCGTGTGTGGTGAGCGTGGTGTGTGTGTGTGTGAGGTTGTGTTGTGTGTGAGCGTGGTGTTGGGGTGGTGAAGCGTGTGTGTGTTGTAATTTATAGAGGAATCCAAAAGTGTTCGAGGGACTAAATGTCATTACTCAGAAGATCGGTTGAATAAACACAATCACAGAAATAATCTGAGGTCTGATTACACACGTGCCATCACACACATCACTCATGTGCCAAGCTTGGCTGAGGTACGGTCATCAGTCAGCTTAAGCCCATTTTAACTTGACAAAAATTTCAGTAAAAATTCTATTTAAAAAGTTCTCTAGTTTAACAATTATATAATGTGTAAATATAAATACAATATACAGATCTTCTTATAATATCTTTGAACACATATCAATATCTTGATCTCTCAGTATTATGAGACAGAACCAAGAGCTACTCAACTGTTAATTCTCTCAGTGTTTATGTCATAAACACTACATAACATTATGTAGTGTTTATGACATAAAGTACATATAGTTCTCATATAGTTACAACTGCAGTAACTACTAAGGCTACAGCTGTAGTTTAAAATTTGACCACAAGGTGACGCCATCATCTCATATGAAGTTTGTCAAAATCTCACGCACCATGTAAAGTAACATCTCAGCTACCAGACCCAGTTCAAAGTAACCACATCTCAGCTACCAGACAGACAAGTGTAAAGTCACCTTCTCAGCTACCAGGAACAGTGTAAAGTAACCACACCTCAGCTACCAGGCAGCGTAAAGTAACATCTCAGCTACCAGACACAGTGTAAAGTAACATCTCAACTACCACACACAGCGCAAAGTAACATCTCAGCTACAAGACACAGTGGTAGAAGTAACATCTCAGCTATCAGACACAGTTTAAAGTAACCACATCTCATCTAGCAGACACAGTGTAAAGTAACATCTTGCTACCAGACAGTGTAAAGTAACATATCTGATAACAGACACAGTGTAAAGTAACATATCTGATAACAGACACAGTGTAAAGTAACATATCTGATAACAGACACAGTGTAAAGTAACATCTCTGATACCAGACACAGCGTAAAGTAACATCTCAACTAGCAGACACAGTGTAAAGTAACATCTCAGCTACCAGACACAGTGTAAAGTAACATCTCAGCTACCAGACAGTGTAAAGTAACATCTCAGCTACCAGACACAGTGTAAAGTAACATCTCAGCTACCAGACACAGTGTAAAGTAACATAGCTACCAGACACAGTGTAAAGTAACATCTCCGCTACCAGACACAGTGTAAAGTACATCTCAGCTACCAGACACAGGGTAAGAAAGTAACATCTTAGCTACCAGATACAGTGTAAAGTAACATCTCCGACCAGACACAGTGTATAGTAACCACATCTCAGCTACCAGACACAGTGTAAGGTAACATCTCAGCTACCAGAAACAGTGTAAAGTAACATCTCAACACCAGACACAGTGTAAAGTAACATTTCAGCTAGCAGACACAGTGTTAAGTAACATCTCAGCTACCAAACGTAGTTTTAAAGTAACATCTCCGCTACCAGACACAGTGTAAAGTAACATCTCAGCTACCAGACAAAGTGTAAAGTAACATCTCAGCTACCAGACAAAGTGTAAAGTAACATATCAGCTAGCATATACAGTGTAAAGTAACATCTCAGCTAACAGACACAGTGTAAAGTAACATCTCAGCTAACAGACACAGTGTAAAGTAACATCTCAGCTACCAGACACAGTGTAAAGTAACATCTCAGCTACCAGACACAGTGTAAAGTAACATCTCAGCTACCAGACACAGTGTAAAGTAACGATATCTCAGCTACCAGACACAGTCTTCGTGAAGTGAGTAGTTGTTCTAGTCCTGCTCTGGGCGATATGAATAGTTCTGAACTCGGCAAGAAGATTTGCTGACTTTATTGGCTGGTCATTGGATGTGAAGGATCAAGGGAAGATGAAGGGAAACCATGCATGACAGAAGCACTCTGGAAGAACAAAACTCAAATATAGATACACGTTCATTTAAGCTACTAATATCATTTATGTAAAGTTTCAAAAATGTCA
>BROE01000023.1:11542924-11556007 GCA_036571765.1 Plecoglossus altivelis | reverse complement strand
AACATCTCAGCTACCAGACACAGTGTAAAGTAACATCTCAGCTCCCAGACACAGTCTCTGAAGTGAGTAGTTGTTCTAGTCCTGCTCTGGGCGATATGAATAGTTCTGAACTCGGCAAGAAGATTTGCTGACTTTATTGGCTGGTCATTGGATGTGAAGGATCAAGGGAAGATGAAGGGAAACCATGCATGACAGAAGCACTCTGGAAGAACAAAACTCAAATATAGATACACGTTCATTTAAGCTACTAATATCATTTATGTAAAGTTTCAAAAATGTCAAAAAGCAATTCAACCGCATCGTATTACAACACACTCAAATAACATAATGATGCCATGAACATAATTAATATAATAATACGTTTTGAAATATGACCATGCTCATTTCAACGTCACCCACTAAATAACACAATTTAAAAAGTAAATCAATTTACTGTATCTGAAGCAAGCGAAAGTAGTGAATTCTCTTGTCATAAATATAACTCTCCTGACAGTGTATTTTACAGTATGTACACGGCAAGGCTCAACTTCCCGCCCAAAAGTACCTTTGAGTTCATTATCAAATACAGTGTTTATAAGAACAGCATCAATATAGGTCCAGTCACGGGCAGTGACATGGTGATGCTAACTATAAACACCCTATCTCCCACCCCTCATCTCTTCCCTCCTCTCCCCTCCTATCTCCCACCCCTCATCTCTTCCCTCCTCTCCCCTCCTATCTCCCTCCCTCCCCCTCATCTCTTTCCCTCCTCTCCCTCCTATTCCCACCCTCATCTCTTTCCCTCTCCCTCCGCCTCCTATCTCCCACCCCTCATCTTTTCCCTCCTCTCTCCCCTCCTATCTCCCAACCCCTCATCTCTTCCCCTCCTCTTCCCTTTCCTTATCTCCCACCCCCTCATCTCTTCCCTCCTCTCCCTCCATCTCCCCACCCTCATCTCTTCCCTCCTCTCCCCTTCCTATCTCCCACCCTTCAATCTCTTCCCTTCCTCTCCCCTCCCTATGCTTCCCACCCCTCCCCTCCTATCTCCCACCCCTCATCTCTTCCCTTCTCTCTCCCCTCCTATCTCTCTCTTATCTCTCACCCTGCATCTCTTCCCTCCTCTTCCCCTCTACTCCCCCTCCTCATCTTTCCACTACTCTCCCCTCCTATCTCCCACCCCTCATCTTCTTCCCTCCTCTCCTCCCCTCCTATCTTCCCACCCCTCATCTCTCCCTCCTATCATCCCTTCCTCCCCCTCTACCTCCACCTATTCACCACCCCTCTTCCTCTTTCTCCACCTTCTCCTCCCTCCTATCTCCCACCCCTCATCTCCTCCCTTCCTCTCCCTCCTATCGCCCACCCCTCATCTCCTCCCTCATCTGCCCTACTACTTCCATCCCTCCCCTCTCATCTCCTCCCTCCTCTCCCCTCCCTCCTCTCCCCTCCTCCTTCCCTCCCCTCTCATCTCCTCCCTCCTCTCCCCTCCTCCTTCCCTCCCCTCTCATCTCCTCTCTCCTCTCCCCTCCCTTCCTTCCCTCTCATCTCCTCCCTCCTCTCCCCTCCTCCTTCCCTCCCCTCTCATCTCCTCCTTCCTCTGCCCTCCTCCTTTCCCTGTCTCCATTACACTCATGACCCCTGACCCTGGAGTGGGTTAAGTGGGCGGGGTTTAAGGACTTAGTGTTTGTGGCAAAGTAGATAGTAACTAGTCTAAGTAAACCAGCCCTTTAGAAACACCACAGTTCCTTAGCAACGCAGCTTAGCAACGCAGCTTAGCAACGCAACGTCCAAAGGGCTGCAGACACATAGAAGCTTTGTTCCCCTCCTTATCGGGGGTTCAGACGAAGACTCTGTAAGGACCTGAACCCAGGTTTACCCTACATCCATGACACAGACACACACACTCTCTCTCTCCCCCCCCCCCTCTCTCTCTCTCCCTCTCTCTCTCCCCCCTCTTCTCTCTCTTCTTGCCGCGCGCCCCCCCCTTCTCTCTCTCTCTCCCTCCCCCCCCCCTCTCTCTCTCCCCCTCCCCCCCCCTCTCTCTCTCTCCTCCTCTCACACAAACAGCAGAACGTACCCAGTAGAAGCGTGAGAGCGATGACCCACAACATGTAAAAGGTTTATAACTGGATAACTGGAAAGAAGGATATAGAAAGGTCTGTGTAGATACAGACAAATATAGACAGTGAATCTAGACTGAGGGACATTGTCAGGAGTCTTCTAATGATAACAGATAGAAACAGATAGAAAAGAATGGATGGTGTAAATAAAGGAGTAACATGGTCGATTCACTTCTTCTCCTCCAGAATAAGGCAGAAGTTTCTCTCCCTCCTCCGTCTCAAATCCCCCCGCTTGGAGGGATGGAGGAGTAGGCGGAGCTAAGTGGCTAGACCCCTCCTCTCCAACTCCTTAGTCTGCTTCAACTCCTTGATCCTGAGAGAGAGAGAGAGAGAGAGAGAGAGAGAAAGAGAGAGAGAGAGGAGAGATGGAAGGAGAGATACAGAGAGGAGAGATCGAGGGAGAGAGAGGACAGAGATGAAGGGAGAGAGGAGAGAAATGGAGGGAGAGATAGAGGAGAAATTGAGGGAGAGAGAGGAGAAAGGAGAGATGGAGGGAGAGGGACAGAGAGAAACGTTTAAAAGATGTTTCTTGTGATAAAGAATTGAGACTCCTGTATGACCTCTGAATGACCCCGGTTGACCTCTAACCTGTGTCTGCAGCGCCGTAGAAACCTCATAATCTTCCTGGCTGCCTGGTCCTGTTTCTTAGTCAGGAACGACCCTCTGGAGAGGAGGAGAGGAGGAGGAGAGGAGGAGGAGAGTGGGAGGAGGGTGGAGAGGAGGAGAGGAGGGGGAGAGGAGAAGAAGAGGAAAGGAGGAGGAGAGGAGTAGAAGAGGAGAGGAGAAGAGGAGAAGAGGAGGAGAGTTGGAGGAGGGGGAGAGGAGGGGGAGATGAGGAGGAGAGGAGGGGGAGAGGAGAAGAAGAGGAGAGGAGGAAAGGAGGGGGAGAGGAGAAGAGGAGGAGAGGAGAGGAGAAGGGGAGGAGAGGGTTGGAGGTGATATAGGGGCCAAAGGCGAATGAGGTGTTCCTCTTCCTAACCTGAGTCTGTGTGCGGGTGTTTGAGGGTGTGTGTGGCTGCTGGATGAGAGGGGCTTACCTGAGTCTTGGAGGGTGGGTGCGGCGGTGTGTGTAGCTGCGATAGTACTGCTGGATGAGAACAGCTGCTCTTCTGCTCTGCTGAAACCTCTTCTGCTCATAGTAGCTCCGGAACTTACTCTGGATCAAGATGGCTGCCTGGGTCATCTTCTTGTACAGGGCATACTGCACGCACACACACACACACACACACACACCACACACACACACACACACACACACCACACACCACACACACACACCACACACACACCACACACACACACACCACACACACACACACCACACACACACACACAAACACACCACACACACACACACCCACACACACCACACACGCACACAGACACACACACACACACCACCCACACCACACACACACAAAAACACATAAACCATAAAACACCACACACACACACACCACACGCACACACACACACAGGGGTTAGGCCACATCATATACAGTAGACACACACACATGAACCCACAACAACACACACAGACTGAACACCCTACACAGACACTACAAACCCACATTCTATACACACACACAGTTACAGCTGTTTGGGGGTTACCTTCAAAGCTATCCATGTTAGCTAACGTGAGAATTACAAAGAGAGGGACGGAGGGAGGGAGAAGGAAGGAAGGAAGGAAGGAAGGAAAGAAAGAAGGAAGGATGGAGAGAAAGGGAGGGTTAAAGAATGAAAGCACAAAGAAAGTTAGTCACCACCTGTAGTCACCAAGTTCAGAATTCACATGTTTAGTGTGTGTGCCTGTTTAGAGTGTGTGTGCCTGTTGTGTGTGTGTGTGTCTGTTTAGTGTGTGTGTGCCTGTTGAGTGTGTGTGCCTGCTTAGTGTGTGTGTGCCTGTTTAGTGTGTGTGTGCCTGCTTAGTGTGTGTGTGCCTGTTTAGTGTGTGTGTGTATAAGCGTGTATAAGTGTGTGTGTATAAGTGAGAGTCAGTGTGTGTGTCTTGGAGACAGTGTGTGTGTGTGAAACAGACAGAGAGAAACAGACAGAGACAGTGTGTGTGTGTGCCTGTTTAGTGTGTGTGTGCCTGTTTAGTGTGTGTGTTCATGCCTGCTTTAGTGTGTGTGTGTGCATAAGAATCAAGAGCGACACTAGTTTCAGTCGTGTGTGTGTGTGCATATGAGAGTGTGTGTGTGCCTGTTTAGTGTGTGTGCCTGTTTAGTGTGTGTGTGCCTGTTTAGTGTGTGTGTGCCTGTTTAGTGTGTGTGCCTGTTTAGTGTGTGTGTGCCTGTTTAGTGTGTGTGTGCCTGCTTAGTGCGTGTGTGCCTGTCTTAGTGTGTTGTGTTGCCTGCTTAGTGTTGGTGCTTGCTTAGTGGTGTGTGCCTGCTTAGTTGTAGTGTGTGCTGTTTAGTGCTGTGTGTGGCCTGCTTAGTGTGTGGATGTGCCTGTTTAGTGTGTTGTGTGCCTGGTTTTAGTGTGTGTTGTGCCTTCTTTAGTTGTGTTGTGGGGGCCCTTTGTTGTTTTTAAAGGTTTCAGGCCCCCCCTGTGTCGTGTTCGGGCCCAACTGTTTAGTGTGTGTGTGCCTGTTTAGTGTGTGATGTGCCTGTTTAGTGTTGTGTGACTGCTTAGTGGATGTTGTTTGGTGCCTTCTTAGTGTGTGTGCTGCCTGTTTAGTTGTGGCTGTGACTCCTGTTAGTGTGGTGTTGTGACTGTTTGTTGTTGTTGTTGTGTTGTGTTTAGTGTGTGTGTGCCGCTTAGTGTGTGTGTGTCCTTCTTAGTGTTGTGCCTGTTTAGTGTTGTGTTGTGCCTGCTTAGGTGTATGTGTGCCTGTTTGAGTGTGTGTGTGACTGTTAGTGTGTGTGTGCCTGTTAGTGTGTGTGTGCCTGCTTAGTGTGTGTGTGTGCCTTCTTAGTGTGTGCCTGTTTAGTGTGTGTGTGCCTGTTTAGTGTGTGTGCCTGTTTAGTGTGTGTGTGCCTGTTTAGTGTGTGTGTGCCTGTTTAGTGTGTGTGTGCCTGTTTAGTGTGTGTGCCTGTTTAGTGTGTGTGCCTGTTTAGTGTTGTGTGCCTGTTTTTTAGTACTGTTGTGTGCCTTTTAGCTGTTTGGTGGTGTGCTCTCACGCGCCGTTAGGGGTTAGGGTCTCTCTTCTCTGTGCTTAGTGAAAACGTCTCTGTGGGAGAGGAAGTTACCTGTTTGTACTTCCTGTAGCAGCGCTGGATGACGGCAGCAGCCATGTCCTGTTGCTCCTTCAACCTCCGACCCTGAGGACACAGGATTACTGACCTCTGACCCTGAGGACACAGGATTACTGACCTCTGACCTTGAGGACACAGGATTACTGACCTCTGACCCTGAGGACACAGGATTACTGACCTCTGACCTCCAAGGTCAAGCCGATGTGTGTTGTGTGTGTGTGTTGGTGCTGTGGTTGGTGTGTGTGTAAGTGCGTGTGTGTGGAGTGATGTGTGTGCGTGTGTGGTGTGTGTGTGTCTGGTGTGGGTGTGCCGCGGGTGTGCTTTATGTGGCCTTGTCCGTGTGTGTGTGGTGTGGATGTGCGGTGTGGTGTGTGTATGTGAAATGTGTGTGTCTCCACCTGTGTGCGTCTCCGTGTGTCGCTCGCGTAGCGACCCTGCGCTCCGGGTTTATATCCACCTAGCCTTGTGGTGTGTGTGAAAAAAGGTGTGTTGGCTGTGGTGGTATGTGTGTGTGGTGAGACTTGTGTGTGGTTGAGGTGTGTGTGTGTGCTGCGTGTGTGGTGTGTGGTGTGTGGGTGCGTGATGTGTGTGTGTGATGTTGTGATCCGTGTGTGATGGTGGCGTGGGCGGTTGGTGTGTGTGGTGATTGCGTGGTGTGTGTGTGTGGGTGTGTTGTGGGTGTGTGTGTCTGTGCTGTGTGGTGTGTATGTGTGTGTGTGTGGTGTGTGTGGTGTGTATGTGTGTGTGTGGTGTGTGTGTGTGTGTGTGTATGTGGTGTGTATGTATGTGTGTGTGTGTGGTGTGTGTACCTTGTATCTGCGGAAGGCGTTCTGGATGATGCGAGCAGCCTCATACAGCTCTCTCTGCTCTCTGTCCGTCAACGTCAGCAGGGAGAAATCCCTCTCTATCCTCCCATTGGCCGATGCATTAAGAAACTCCGCCCATGCCGTGCTACTAGGGGGGCGGAGCCTCTGCAAGGCCAGGGTGCTGAGGGGGGAGGGGGGACGCACACACCTGTACACACACACACACACACACACACATGTAAAAGGACACATACGTACAGGCACCTGGGAGGTGTGTACCTGGGAGGAGAGGGGGGTGTGTACCTGGGAGGAGAGGGGGGTGTGTACCTGGGAGGAGAGGGGGGTGTGTACCTGGGAGGAGAGGGGGGTGTGTCCAGGTAGGTAGCTAGCCACGTGTCGTTTTCCCTCCTTTCTCTCAGGGGAGACTCCGCCCCCCGGGGGAAATCCTCACGTTTGATTCGCTCAGGCGTTGCCTCAATGATCTGCTCTGCCAGCGTTGCCATGTCAACCTGGGAACAAGAGGCAGAACCAACAGCTGTGTGAATGTGTGTCTGAATGTGTGTGTGTGTGTGTGTATGAATGTGTGTGTGTGTGTGTGTGTATGAATGTGTGTGTGTGTATGAATGTGTGTGTGTGTGTGTATGAATGTGTGTGTGTGTATGAATGTGTGTGTGTGTGTGAGAGAAAGACAAAGGGAGAGAGAGAGTGTGTATGAATGTGTGTGTGTGGTGTGCTTGAATAGTGTGTGTGGTGTATGAATGTGTGTGTGTGCTGTGTATGAATGTTGCCTTCTGTGTGTATGAGATGTGTGTGTGTATAATAGAGAGAAAGGGAGGCAGGGAGGTGTGTGTGTGTGGGTTGAATGTGTGTGTGTGTGTGCTGAATGTGTGTGTGTGTGTCTGAATGTGGTGTGTCCTAGTATGTGTATGAATGGTGAGTGTGTGTGTATGAATGTGTGTGTTTGTATGAATTGTTGTGTGGGTGTTTGAATGTGTGTGTGTGTGAGTATGAATGTGTGTGTGTGTATGAATGTGTGTGTGTGTGTGTATGAATGTGTGTGTGTGTGTGTGTATGAATGTGTATGAATGTGTGTGTGTTTGTGTATGAAATGTGTGGTGTGTGTGTTGGTATGGGAATGTGTGTGTGTGTATGAATGTGTGTGTGTGTGTCTGACCTGTAGGACTTCAGCAGGAAGGTACTCATCTTCATTCTCTGTGTTTTCACTGTAGCCAAGAACCTGCTGCTGGAAGGCCTGTGAGTGTGTGTGTGAGTGTGTGTGTGAGTGTGTGTGTGAGTGTGTGTGTGAGTGTGTGTGTGAGCGCTGGGCGTGAGGGTGGGGGGGTCCAGGGGGGGAAGGGGGGCTGGCAGCCTCATAGTCCATGAGGAAAAGGGTGGGCGGTTAGGTCTGGGGGGCCTGGGGGTCAAAGGGTGTGGAGGGAGGGAGGGAGAGGGGGGGAGGGAGGAGGGGGAGGCAGAAGGGGAGGTGTCCATGAGGTCGGGGGGACTGTAAAGGGGCGCGGAGCCACTGGAGTAGGCGGAGCTAGGGGAGGGGGAGGGCTCACTGGGAGAAGGAATACTACTGGCTGAACTCAAACCTGTGGGAGGAGCCAAAATGAAGCCAAAAGTTACATGTAAAGGGTAAATTATGAATACATTGGCCCCGGCCAAAGACTAAAAATATTTTAACAATATATTTCATTCTGAGAACGATTAAAATGACAACCTTAATATTATTAATAATAACATTAATAGTAATAATATTATTAATAATAACATTAATAGTAATAACTACATGACAAAAGCAGGGAGACTACAGCAGCATTTTGTGAACATTTTGAAAAACTTAAAAAAGTAAATTTACAGGCAACAAATGAACAAATTATGGATAAAAGACATCTGGCTGGATAAGAGCCAGATCAAGCATTTTAAATAAAAATTATTTAATCCTTAAATCGTTTTTGAAAATGACCGATACTGATAAGCATAAAATGCTTAATCTGAGCACATATTCTGCCCCCTGGATAATCAGTGGAGGCTAATGTGAGTGTCTCACCTGTGTCTGGGCTGGTGGACAGAGGAGAGGGAGGCACCTGTGTGGCGGGAGGTTGTGTGTGTGTGAGTGTGTGCAGCTCCTCTAGGGCCTGCGCCAGGCGGGTGTGACCACGAGAGCGCGCCACAGCGAGGGGGAGGCGGCCTAAGGAATCAGGGATCCCGAGGGCGTTAGGGTTCCAGCCATACAGGAGCTCTGCTGATGTCTGATGACCCAGAGCACACGCCCACATCTGGAGGGGGAGGAACACATCACATCACTTCCTGTTTTCATAATGATACTTCTTGTTAGACAATCACAGACAGATAGTATGTGTGTGTGTCACCAGGGGTGTGTAGGAGTGTGTGGGAGTGTGTGTCTCACCAGGGGTGTGTGTGTGTGTGTTTTTGTTTGTTTGTGTGTGTGGTGTGTGGGAGTGTGTGTCTCACCAGGGGTGTGTAGGAGAGTGTGTCTCACCAGGGGTGTGTAGGAGTGTGTGTCTCACCAGGGGTGTGTGTGTCAACCATGGGGTGTGTAGGAGTGAGTTGTCTCACCAGGGGTGTGTAGGAGAGTGTGTCTCACCAGGGGTGTGTAGGAGTGTGTGTCTCACCAGGGGTGTGTAGGAGTGTGTGTCTCACCAGGGGTGTGTGTGTCACCAGGGGTGTGTAGGAGTGTGTGTGTCACCAGGGGTGTGTAGGAGTGTGTGTCTCACCAGGGGTGTGCAGGAGAAGTGATCCACGTTGAGAGGGTCAACCTCCTGCTCCAGATTCAGACTGGCAGCGTTCTCAGTCCTGTGGGACAAACATCAACAAACTGGTCAAGTGACTGAGCCCTCGGTGAGGTGTGGATGAGGTGTGGATGAGGGTGTGGATGAGGTGTGTGTACCTCCAGAGGATGAGGGTGTGGATGAGGTGTGGATGAGGGTGTGGATGAGGTGTGTGTACCTCCAGAGGATGAGGGTGTGGATGAGGTGTGTGTACCTCCAGCGGATGAGGGTGTGGATGAGGTGTCGCGTGTGTAATCCCAGCGGATGAGGTGTGGCGTGTGTAATCCCAGCGGATGAGAGTGTGGATGAGGTGTGTGTACCTCCAGCGGATGAGGGTGTGGATGAGGTGTGTGTATCCTTGTGCAGCAGCCAAGTGTAGCAGAGTCATCCCTCGGTGACGGACTGAGTGGAGGAGGAGCCTGTCTCGTCCGTCCCAGCATCCGCCCGCCATCATCCGCTCACACACTCCCACGATGCGTCGCTCAAACCACTGGGACGACTGCGGGAACACACATTTATTACTTCATACACATCTAACTGATTCGTTAGTTCATATAAAAGCTAAAGCCAGAACAGTCAGCGGTCTGTTGTCTTATACACAGTTAGAACAATCGACATTTCACGTCTTTATGAAAAGGAAAAACACGATTGTCAAGATGTTACATTAGATATGATATGATGTCTCTCTCCTCTCTCTTTTCCTTCTCTCTCCCCTTCCTCTCTCTCTCCTCTCTCTTTTCCTTCTCTCTCCCCTTCCTCTCTCTCTCCTCTCTCTCTTCCTTCTCTCTCCCCTTCCTCTCTCTATCCTCTCTCTTTTCCTTCTCTCTTCCCTTCCTCTCTCCCTCCTCTCTCTTCCTTCTCTCTCCCCTTCCTCTCTCTTCCTTCTCTCTCCCCTTCCTCTCTCTCTCCTCTCTCTCTTCCTTCTCTCTCCCCTTCCTATCCCCTTCCTCTCTCTTTTCCTTCTCTCTTCCCTTCCTCTCTATTCACAATCTCAGTTTACAGTAGCTTTCCACTGCTAGACACCTGATAGGAACCCCCTACACTCACTGTCTCTCTCTCACACACACACTGTCTCTCTCTCTCTCTCTCTCACACACACACACTGTCTCACTCTCTCTCTCACACACACACACCACACACACACACACACACACACACACACACACTGTCTCACTCTCTCTCTCTCACACACACACACACACACTGTCTCTCTCTCTCTCACACACACACTGTCTCTCTCTCTCTCTCTCTCACACACACACACACACACACACACAGTCTCTCTCTCTCTCCTCTCTCACACACACACACACACTGTCTCTCTCTCTCTCACACACACACTGTCTCTCTCACACACACACACACTGTCTCTCTCTCTCTCACACACACACTGTCTCTCTCTCTCTCACACACACACTGTCTCTCTCCTCTCTCTCTCTCTCACACACACACTAGCTCTCTCTCTCACACACACTAGCTCTCTCTCTCTCACACACACTAGCTCTCTCTCTCTCACACACAAAAACACACAAAAAGACAAAAACACACTCACCCCCACACACACACACACACTGTCTCTGCCCCTAACACACACACTGTCTCTCTCCCCCTCCCTCATGTTTTTCCCTCCCTGCTTCCATGGCATAGCCAGCCACCTCCCTCCTCCTCCCCCCTGCTCCTCCCCCTCTGACGCAGATCAGAGAGAGGAAGGAATGTGTGTGTGTGTGTGTGTTGTGTGAGTGTGTTTGTGTTTTGTGTGTGTGGGGGGCTTGTGTGTTAATGATTGAGTGTGTGCTTATGTGTGTGGTGTGTGTATGTTCATGTGTGTTTTAATGTACGTGTTCATGTGTTAATGTATGTGTTCATGTTCTAATGAGTGAGTGTGTTTTAATGTACGTGTTCATGTGTTAATGTATGTGTTCATGTGTTAATAAGTGAGTGTGTTTTAATGAGTGAGAGTGTGTGTTAATGAGTGAGTGTTAATGTGTGTGTGTTTACCTGGCTTGGGTCTTCAGGCCTGGATGTAGGAGTGTGTGTTGACAGATGTTGTTGTGTTTGGTTTTGTTGTTGTTGCTGCTGTTGACTGGTTGAAGCCATCTCTGCCATCCTCTTCTCCATCTGTTCCAACCTCTCCAAGATTGACACACGGAACTGGTTATCTGCACACACGCACGCACGCACGAACAAACACACACGCGCGCACACACACACACACACGCAGGTAAGTGTGTTTCCTGTCAGCCGGCCTATGAAGCTATGACTGTGTGTTAGGGTTAGTATAACACATTGTGGTCTTCTCCCTGAATGTCACTCCACACACACACACACACACACACACACGCACACACACACACACACACACACACACACACACACACACACATACACAAACACACACACACACAGGCAGTCATGCAGACAGGCAGTGATACAGACGAGAGAAACAGACAGGAAGACAAATAAATATGCAGACAGACAAAACAGACAGACAGACAGACAGACAGGCAGACAGACAGACAGGTAGACAGGCAGGCAGACAGACAGGTAGACAGACAGGTAGATAGACAGGTAGACAGACAAAACAGACAGACAGACAGGAAGACAAATAAATATGCTGACAGACAAAACAGACAGACAGGCAGACAGACAAACAGACAGACAGGCAGGCAGGCAGACAGACAGGTAGACAGGCAGGCAGACAGACAAAACAGACAGACAGGCAGGCGGGCAGGCAGGCAGACAGGCAGACAGGCAGGCAGACAGACAGACAGCAGACAGACAGACAGACAGACAGACATATTGACAGACAGACAGACAGACAGACAGACAGGCAGGCAGACCAGCAGACAGACAGGACAGGTAGACCTACCTAACTCTGCTTGCTTCATCTTCTTGTCATTATCACAAGTTGTAACCCGACCTACCTGAAATCTATCTACCTGGTGCGTCTCGTGCAATCACTAGCACCTCTGTGTCTACCTGTCTGTCTCAATCACAGCACCTGCCTGTGTCTACCTGTCTGTCTCAATCACAGCACCTGCCTGTGTCTACCTGTCTGTCTCAATCACAGCACCTGGCTGTGTCTACCTGTCTGTCTCAATCACAGCACCTGGCTGTGTCTACCTGTCTGTCTCAATCACAGCACCTGCCTGTGTCTACCTGTCTGTCTCAATCACAGCACCTGGCTGTGTCTACCTGTCTGTCTCAATCACAGCACCTGCCTTCATCCCTCCATCACTCTCTCTCTCTCACTCTACTTCTTCTACAGTCAGGCAGATGAAAGGCATTCTGGGAAAACAAAGCAACAAAGCACTCTAAACACACCGCAACACTTTCACACAGTCACACAAACCCTCACCCCAACACAGCCGATGAGGAAGTTTGAGCAGATAACTGATAAAAAAAATGATGAAAAAAGAGGAGGAGGAAGAAACAGGGAGAAAGAGGGAGGAGGAAGAAAGAGAGAGAGGAGCGGAGAGAGTGAGAGAGGAGAGAGGGAGAGAGAGAGCAGAGGAGACAGAAGGAGAGAGAGGAGAGAGTGAGAGAGAGAGCAGAGGAGACAGAAGGAGAGAGAGGAGAGAGTGAGAGAGAGAAGAGGAAAGAGAGGAGAGAGGGAAAGCGAGAGAGAAAGGAGAGAGAGAAGAGATAGAGAGGAAGAGAGAGGCTTCCACTCGTGCAGTCTGTCTAACTGCCTGCCTGCCTGCCTATCTGCCTGCCTGCCTGTCTAACTGCCTGCCTGCCTGCCTATCTGCCTGCCTGCCTGTCTGGTTAGTGACCACCCTGTCCACTCTTAATGTTGGACTGGCCCCCTTTCACCCAGTGTCAGTGTTCCCTCAAACACACACACACCTCAAACCCCCCTCACACACCCACCTCCCTCAAACACACAGACCACATAGAGATATTGGAATGATGTTAGAGAGGAAAGAAGCTAAAAAGAGAGAGGGGGAAAGAAAGAGGGGGGAGAGAAGGATGGGAGAGAAGGGGGGAGAGAGAGGGGGGAGAGAGAGGGAGAGAGAGAGAGAGAGAGAGAGGAGAGGGGGAGAGAGGGGGGAGAGAGAGAGTGGGAGAGAGAGGGGGGGGAGAGAGAGAGAGGGGGAGAGGGCGAGAGAGAGAGGGCAAGAGAGAGAGAGAGGAGGGGAGAGGGGGAGAGAGAGAGAGAGAGCGCTTGTGCTCACCCTGTGCTGCT
>BROE01000023.1:11530943-11540943 GCA_036571765.1 Plecoglossus altivelis | reverse complement strand
CCTGTGATCAGTACCTTCAGCATGTCCTAACACACACACCTGTGATCAGTACCTTCAGCATGTCCTAACACACACACCTGTGATCAGTACCTTCACCCCACCCTAACACACACACACCCATCCCCCCCTCCCTCTCCCTTCCCTCTCACCTCTGGGTAAGACCATTCAGGTGAGAAGTCTGTGATGGTTGCCAGGCATCGTTGCTGGGGGCCGTTGCTAGGAGTGAGGGTGGGGAAGGGGAGGAAAGAGGAGGAGGGGGAGGGCTGGGGCGGGACCATGTACCTCACCCCTGGGGGGAAGGGGGCGGGGTTAGGTGGGTTGGGGGAGGGGCTAAGATCCTCTGTGATGAGCTCAGAGATGAGGCTGTCAAATGACATCTCTAGCTCCTCTCCTCTGCCCCCTGACCCTGCTGTGTCCATGGGCGTGTCCTCACTCTCGTAACCACGCCCTCTCTCTTCTTTCACCCTAATTGGACCATTGGCTCTGGCTCTTGTCCTCGCCATGTTAACATTAGCCATATTAGCATTAGCTTCATTAGCATTATCTGTATTTCCTATAGTCGTATGGGCACTAGCCATATTAGTGTTAGCTATGTTAACATTAGTCATGTTAGCATTGGCAACGTTGGCTAAAAGAGCTGAGTTTCTCATGGACTCTGACAGGGATGGCTGGAGATGCAACATCCTCTCTCTCTCCCTCTCCATCCCTCTCTCTCTCTCCCTCTCCACACCTCTCTCTCTTTCCCTCTCCATCCCTCTCTCTCTCTCCCTCTCCATCCCTCTCTCTCTTTCCCTCTCCATCCCTCTTTCTCTTTCCCTCTCCAACCTTCTCTCCATCCTTCTCTCCATCTCCATCCCTCTCTCAATGTCTTTCTCCTGACTCTGCAATTTCTGTTGGAGGAGAAGCAGGTGGTTGTGTGAGTTTAGAGGTGGAGGTTGGGTGTCTGTGGGCAGCAGCCCTTCCTTCCAGGGCTGATTGGGGAGGGCTTTCTGAGCGTCTTGACAAATGAGCAACAGCGGTGAGTTGTCTCCGGCGCGTTGCCGCGGCGACGATTCTGGGATTGCGCTTTGGAGCAGGGCTAGCTTGGTAGGGGGGTGACCCCCCTCTACTCCCTCCCCACTTTCTCCCCCCGTCCTCCCCCCCTCTGCCTTCCCCAGCAGCCCCAGGTCCAGACACAATGGCAGAAGGGATGGGGTGGAGTGGGGGGGAGAGAGAGAGAAAGAGAGGGATGGAGGGAGAGAGGAGGAGGAAGAAGAGGAGGAGGAAGAGGAGGAGGGAGGACCTAATGACTGGAGCCCCACCCTTCTCTCAGCCTCAGAAGAGAGGGAGGAGAGCGAGGAAGGAGGGGAGGAAGAGGAGGGAGGGGAGGTGGGGGAGAGGGAGAGGGTGAGGGAGGGAGGCTGGGGGGATGAGGATGGGGGAGGAGAAGGGGAGGAGGGGAGGACAGGTCCTCCGTACGTCTGTCCTTCTTTGGGACTGTTGAGGAAGGAGTCTGGATCGAAGACTGGAGGGGCACAAGTAGGGGGGGAGGGAGGGGGGAGGAGGTAGGAGGGAGGTGGAGGGAGTGTAAGGGGGGTGAAGGAGTGGGAGGAGTCCTCCTATAACAGGGGAGGGCAGGAGGGTGAGGCTGAGGGTGGCCGGGGGGGTAGAGGGGGAGGCTACGGCAGGGGGGAGGGTGTGTCGGGTTTGGGAGGAGGGAGGGGGGACAGAACAAGCCGTCCTGAGCCGCTCAGAGACACACTCTGCTCCTCACACCCCATCCCTGCCGTTGTCATGACGATCACCGTGTTCTGGGCCAGTGCCACGGTCGTCATGCCCCGCCTGTCACTATAGAAACCGTTGCTCAATGTGACGGTCGGCCGGTGGGTCTGAGGAGGGCTGGAGGAAGAGGAGGAGGAGGAAGAGGGGGAGGAGACGCCTGTAACCCCCCCTACCTCCGCAGGAAGGAGACCCTGGGGGGGGATACCAGAGGGGAGACTCCTTTCCTCCCCCCCTGCCTCACCTTCCCGGAGGGGGGAGGAGGCAGGGAGCTTGGGGGAGATGATGCGGTGTTTAGTGCTGTTGCACCGGTGAGGAATGTTCACTCCTGAAGACACTGGGGGGAGAAAGAAGGGGGAGGGAGAGGGATAGGGGAGGGATAGGAGGTAGGGAAACGGGAGAGGGAGGGGAGGGAGAGGGAAGGGATAGGGGAGGAGAGGTAGGAAGAGAAGGGGGAGGGAGAGAGAAGGGGGAGGGAGAGGGAGGAGAGGGGAAGGAGAGGATGAGGGGAGGGTAGAGGGGAGGAGAGAGAAGGGGAGGGGAGAGAGAAGGGGGAGGGAGATAGGGGAGGGAGGGGGAGGGCGAGGGGAGGGAGAGAGAAGGGGGAGTGGAGAGGAGAGTGGAGAGGGGGAGGGAGAGGGAGGGTTAGGGGGAGGGAGAGAGAAGGGGGAGGGAGAGGAGAGGGAGAGGGGAGGGAGAGAGAAGGGGGAGGAGAGGAGAGGGAGAGGGAGGGAAGAGGAAGACAGGGGAGGGAGAGAGAAGGGGGAGGGGGGAGAGGGAGAGGGGAAGGGCGAGAAGAAAGAGTAAAGGGAGGGAGAGGAGAGGGGTGGAGCGGGGAGGGAGAAGAAAGGGGATGAGAAAAGGGGAGGGAGAGGGGAAGGAAAGGGGAGGGAGAGGGAGAGGGAGAGAGGAGAGAGAGGGGAGGGGAGGGGGAGAGGAGGGAGAGGGAGAGAGAATCAAGATCAGTGTTGGACTGCTAAACATATGCTCCATACTGTCATTGAATATGTTACACTGCAGATTAAAGATTGGTATGTGTGCGTGGCTGAGGTGTGTGTGCACCTGTGCTGCAGAGACAGGTGTGTGTGCGTGGCTGAGGCTTGGTGTGTTGTCTATCCAGGAGCTGCTGGACCAGATGTTCTATTGAAGATCCTTCTCCACAGACCCACTTGATGCTGTGGACTACACACACAGTAGGTTTAAACACTTATACAGCCTATAGAATTAAAACACATTATTCCAGGTTTGGAGATGCACTCGTCTCCCACACACTCACACATGGGCCTAAGCTGAGCCTGCAGTTCCTCTCTGTTCCAGCGTCCTGTGTCTCTCCTCTCCAGAGCTGACATCACCGGCCCACTTGCCTTCCCAGAATCCTCCAGGGGCGGCACGTTCAGGTAGTGGACCAATACCATGTCAGGGTTCTGGAAGGGGCGGGGCCATCAGGTTGAGGATCAATACCGGAGTCCACAGGGTGTGGGGTCAGAGGTCAGGGTGTTAGATTAGGGTGTGGGGTCAGAGGTCAGGGTGTTAGATTAGGGTGTGGGGTCAGAGGTCAGGGCTCACCTGCAGCAGCCAGTAGCACCTCCTGTGGAATGTTGGGACGATGGAGGAGTGGACATAGCAACCGTACAGACACTGTGGAGACAGTTACCATGGAGACACACTGTTACCATGGAGACACATGTTAGAGTCTGTGTGTGTGTGTGTTAGTGTGGTTTGTGTGTTAGTGTGGTGTGTGT
Organism: Plecoglossus altivelis; assembly: GCA_036571765.1. Classification (NCBI taxonomy): domain Eukaryota; kingdom Metazoa; phylum Chordata; class Actinopteri; order Osmeriformes; family Plecoglossidae; genus Plecoglossus; species Plecoglossus altivelis. Next base: position 11,537,443 of record BROE01000023.1, on the reverse strand, counting down.
GTTAGTGTGGTGTGTGTGAGAGAGTGTGTGTTAGTGTGGTGTGTGTGTGTGTGTGTTAGCATGTGTGTTAGTGTGTGTGTGTGTTAGCGTGAGTGTGTGTGTGTTAGCGTATGTGTGTTAGTGTGTGTGTTAGTGTGAGTGTGTTAGTGTGTGTGTGTGTGTGTGTATTAGTGTGTGTGTGTGTATTAGTGTGTGTGTGTGTGTTAGTGTGAGTGTGTCACCTCCATGCCCTGGACCTTCAACTTCATGTGATCCTCCCTGGTGGTCTTGCCATCCCTCCTCTTCTTCCAGCAGTATCCATCTTTCCTGTACTTCACCTTCTTCCTGTTGTACAGCAGGATACTGCCATTCTGGGGCCTGCACAGACACACACAGGGTTAGGATGCTGGATACTTGGTGTGTGTCTACTGTGTGTGCACGCGCCCACATGTGTGTGTGTACCTGGTCTTCAGAGTAGAGGACAGCCATTCCTCATGTCTGTCAAATGAAATCAAGTAGGAAGCAATTTCCTGAGCAGAAACACAGCCCACTGTTAGTGACCCTCACATACCCTGACCCCTGACCCTCAAACACCCTGACCCTCGCCCCCTGACCCCTGACACGTACCTCATTAGTGTTCCAGCGCAGGCGGTCCTTGGGGAGACAGCTAGCCCTGGGCAGAGACTGCAACAGCTGGGAGGAGAGGTACACCTTCCTAACCCCACCCTGGGAGTCTGGGGGAGGGAGGGGAGAGGAGGGGGAGGAAGGGAGGGAGAGAAGGGAAAAGGAGAGACAGGTGAGTGAGAGAGGAGAATAAGAGAGAGAGAGGAATGAGAGAGAGTGTGTGATGTCATCAGTGTGCGCCAGTCTCACCGGTCAGTGACACTTCTCTCTCCTTGCTTGTCATCACGATCTCCTGCAGCTCACACACTCCAGGAAGGCCCACACGGCGACACTACATGAAGAAACACACAATCAATACCACACCTACACACACCACACCTACACACCACACCTACACACCACACCTACACACACCACACCATGTATAAACACAATCAATACCACACCTAGACACACCACACCTACACACATCTATACACCACACCTTCACACACACCTACACACATCTACATACACACAGAAACCTACACATCACACCTACACACACACACAAGCCTACACACACATACACCTACACACATCTACACACCACACTTACACACACACACACAAACCTACACACACATACACCTACACACATCACAAACTCTATTGCTGTCTCAGCCTCACACACCAGAAACACTCATGCTTTTAAACGCAATAACTCTGACTATATAACTTCAGTACTGGACACACGCAGTCAATAGCAGGCTACAGTCACTTGTAACTTAATCTGTTCAGCATCTCATTTAGTTAATGAAGTTCACACACACATAGGTGGATCAAGTTCAGGGCGTGCGGATGGTTTCCATGACAATCTGATAACAGTATTTTGGCTACGTATCATGTCCGAAGTTCATAAACACAAGCACCCATACACGCTCTCACTCATTGAACTTCCGTGAGTAGCTGTCAAAAACTACTGCCCTCAGACCGCCTGCCTTCACCATCTCTACCGAGCCCCGGTACCCCGCACCCGACTGCCCGGTGCCCGTCTAGGAACGGTCAGGCCCCGGCCGGCGGCTAGCCTGCTATCGGTCGCCACTCCCCACGCTCCCGTTCCCGGCGGGTGGATACGTTAACACTCAGTTCTCCCCCCGATGCTTCGAGACCATTTTAATAAGCACCAGGCTCCGTATCGCTGGCCACGCGATAACGGTTATTAGACTGTTCTAATACCACACGTTAATGACGGTTGAAGCTCAGCTCTACGGTTAGCCGTGAGTCGTTCCAACTAATCGACGTGCACAGTAGCCCCGGTTCAGCGGGATGACTAGCATGGTTCTATTTTATTATTAAACCCCAGTAGCTCTAGCTGAGCTAGTAGCTAACCCACAGCTGCTGAAATACTACAGAAACGTTACCGTCGAAACGGTAGTCACTACGCCTTAATACCGTCGCTCACGGGGTGCCAGCGCTTTGCTGTCAAAGCCGGACCGTGGTGTCAACTCGGTCCGAACCAACAGAAGACCCGAACGGGTCCAGAAAACAACTACTTCTCACCTTCCGCCTTCAGACCGGTCGCCATCTTCTCCACTACAATGACGTCACTCCGTAGGAGAGAAAGAGAGAGAGAGAGAGAGAGAGAGAGAGAGAGAGAGAGAGAGAGAGAGAGAGAGAGGAAAGTTAGAGAGATAGAGGAGGAGAGGCATGGATTAAGAAAAGCAAGTACATGATAAAGAGGGCTTCAAAACCATGACGAGAACAGAAAGAGGGGAAAAAAGTAGAAGCTAACATTTAGTCCAATTAATGTTGACACCTAAGAAAATGTAATTACACACACACCGACTACCTTACTAAAAATAAAGCAAGCCATCATCCGATCTTCTGTATCTCAGTGTTTATTGGTTCCCATATTGGAAATGTCAACAGGAATGTGCCACCTAGTGGTCAAGATGAGCAACTGCAGCGTCAGCAACACTCACAGGGCAGATTATCCTGATGTTCTCCAAATAACGACACAGAGAAACGGTACATTAGAGAAAATATCTGTTTTAATTCGTATAAAACCCTGCATAGCGCCCATGAGAGCTAGACCACGCCTCAGGGGCTGGCTGCACTGCCTCTCTCTGCCTGGGGGGGCGCTGTTTCACACAGACAGCAGGCTGGCTGCGCTGCCTCTCTCTGCCTGGGGGGGCGCTGTTTCACACAGACAGCAGGCTGGCTGCACTGCCTCTCTCTGCCTGGGGGGGCGCTGTTTCACACAGACAGCAGGCTGGCTGCAGCCGGCCTCTCTAGGTCTCTCATCATTTGCTGGCCTCGCCCCTGTGGGTCGAGTGGGGCGCTGTTATTCACAACAGAACAACAGCAGCAGTTTGGCTGCAGCCAGGACACAGAAACCTGACGCCCAATGACAAAAACACAGGTTGAGAACAACAGAACAAACCAGAAAACCATCAATAACCTGGTGTGTAACGAGAACGGGTCAGAACCAATCACAGTAGCCATGCAAACACGGAACAGGGAGGTAGAGAGGAGGGAGGACAGGAGAGAGGAGAGGGTTAAAGGGGAGGAGGAAGAATAGATAGGAGGGGAGATAGAATAAGGAGGAAGAGAGGGGTAGAGAGGAGGAGAGGAAGGAGGAGAAAAGAGAGGGAGAATGAGGAGAAGGAAAAGAAGTGAGAGGATTTCTTTTTTTATCTGGATACCTTTTTTAATCGGCGGGGAATTAGATTATTATGGGGTGGCATGGTGGATTGCTTTTCTTTGTTTAATTCAACTTTGTATTATCATACGATATGTTCTGATATATTAGCTGATGCTTCTACACTATATCTCTTATTAAAATTAGTATAGACTGTTATATCAATCGTTCTGTAACTGTTTAATTATTCCAAGTTTTATGTGAACATATTTTCCTTATATTTGTGGAGTTTATATTCAGATATTATTTAATATAGAGATAAATACTATAGCATACAAGAGAGAGGTAGACAGGAGGGAAGAGGAGGAGAAGAGAGGGGTAGGGAGGAGGAGGGGAGAGGAGGAGGAGAGAGAAGAGAGGGGTAGAGAGGAGAGGAGAGAATGGTAGAAAGGAGAAGAGAGAAGGAGAGAGCAGGCGAGAGAAGGAGAGAGGGGTAGAGAAAAGGAGAGAGGAGAACTGTAGTAGGGTCTGGGTCCTAGTTCAGGACAGGTTCAGAGATGAGACTGGAAGCAAGCAGGAGGTAAACATCACAAGTTTGTGTTAAAAAGAGAAGAAATATCAGGAAGAGAGGAAAGGGAGGATGACAGAGCGAAGTGGCTTTATTCACAGTGTGTGTAAAATCAGTTTATGTCTGGCTGGAGAGAGCAGGGAGGTGAGGAGGAGGGGAGGGTAGGCTGGAGGGCAGGTGCCCCAGGGAAGGGGTTCTGATCCAGGGTAGTGGCATCACAGGCCCTGCCTGATGCTCTGGATGATCTGGAAGATGGCTGAGGAACAGAACAAAGTACTTAGATCATCTGCAGACAATGTTCTCTAACACACACACACACACTCTTACCTTCACAACGCACACACGCACACACTGTCCTACCTTCACAACACACACACACACACACACACGCACACACAGTCCTACCTTCACAACGCACGCACGCACGCACGCACGCACGCACGCACACACAACCTACCTGATCCACACACCACAAACACGAAAAGAGCGAGCAGCCACGGCCCCACGGGAGACTTCTCCTCACCCACCACCCGCTGAAACACACACAAACACACTATAATAAACACACACAGCATGATAACACACACCGATGGATACTAGTCCATCCGGACATTCAGGTCATATATCAAGAGACTGGATCTAACGCCCCCCCCCCCCCCCCCCCCCCCCCCCGCGCGCTCATCTGCACGCGGCATTTACCTGGCAAACGAGCCCGTGCGCTACGAACCGATACTGTTTGCTGTTAAAGGAGAGAGTGTTTTCGCCGTCTGGCGAATATTTAGTCTAATGTGCAATAGTATTTCGGTTAGCCTACGCCTAGTAATACATTTAAGATACACCAGCAGCTAGCTAGCTAGTAACATTAGCCACTCTCGACTCATATCAGCTTTCTATACAGGTCGGACGGTGGAGCTACGCTAGGTCTTATCGTAGCCAGACATATTTGCTAGTCAACTATTAACGTAATCATTTTTGTGCTTTGATTTGACAATAAAGGAATGGGTGTGAATGGCGACATACGGGTATCAGAGGCAGAAACTAGAGGAAACAGTGAGGGGTAACTGGGAGCCCGCTGACAGTAACGTTACCGTGGTTTTCTGGACGTGTCCGCGCTGCGTGATGGTTTTGCTGTGTTTCTCGTTAGCCACTTTCATCCGCTGGATCGCCGACATGGTGACACTTCTACAGCGACGTAAACACGGTTATCCAAGAATGTAGAAGACGTAACGGAATTAAATATTCTATAGGATGTTGTCCGGTGCCGGTGTCCGCCAAGGGTGGGAGTTTTCCGGCGGAATCTAGGGAATCTATTCACGGTTCCCGAGCACTTCGCCTCCTAGCTTGCCAAGCTAACGGGGCTAACGAAAGTTGACGAGTCTTTTCTCCGCGTCACGTGAGGAAGGAGAGTTTCTAAACCAATAGTATTTCACACACGACGACAGCCCTTACCTCCTCCAAACACCGAGGGTCTGCCAAATAAGGGTTCACCCACTTTAAATATATATCTACAGCTGCCTTTACCTTGTTCAGATTGCTAGAACATGCAAAAATACAACTTTACATTCATGAATTGCTTTGTTAAATGCAAAAGTTTCTCGTAACCGAATAATCCCCGCTGTGGAAAGCGTACTGCATAAGCCAATCCGTACTGTTTCCAGTATTCATGTATTCGGTGTATCTAATATCCTTGTTAAGAATGATGTGTATGATCATAAATAATCAACTAAAATAAATAACTGCTATCTTTTGCATGTACCCTTATAGCTGCGTTATTGTACCTGCTCTGTCCTCTAGATTATCAATCGAGTCCTAATTATGGAAAACGTGACACACACTTCAGTAATGGATACAGAAAACAGGACAGTAGAGTAGCTGATAGAGAGGTACTTTAAGATGACACGAACACATGTCTTCATAACAATAACATAACACACACACATTCATAACAGTTATGACATGACCAGGAACACAAACACAAGAGAATATCTGTCAAGTCAGAACACACACATACACAACAGAATATCTGTCAAGTCAGAACACACACATACACATAAGCAACAGAATATCTGTCAAGTCAGAACACACACATACACACAGTGCTGGCAGAAATCAAAACCAGAAGTCATAGAAGGTTCCACATTGAGCTCCTAGAGGTCAGAGGTCATGTAGGGTCACATAGGGGTCACATCTAGAGGTCCTAGATCCTTACACCGAATCATAAGTGTCGTAGTTCAGGGGTCAGGATTGGCTTTCTCTCCGTGTGACCTCACACACTTGCCAATGAGAACGTGAGGCCCTGGCCTGTTGTCCAATCAGCATCCTAGCCCACTGATTGAGCCAATACGATCAACCTTCATGCCGAAGCAACCTCGGAGCGGGCTCTTCCTGCCACGCCCCCGGAACTTCCTCTGGAGCAGGAAGTCCAGAGCGGGCCTGGGCACCGCCCCCCGATGAGCTCCAGCCAATCCCATTGCAGCTTGGGAGGAGGGGATGGGGTCATTGCCTGACCCCTCGGGGGCTGAGGCCTTGATGAGGGAACTCAGGTGGGTGCCAAACAGGTCCTCCAGGATCTGCAGGTCACAGGGTCAGAGGTCACAGGGTCAGAGGTCAGACTGAACAGTTTTGTGTGGACTCACTGACAGAGCAGAACACAGAGAGACGTAAGGGAGAAGGGGGGAGGGGAGGGCAGGGCAGGGCAGGGGAGGG
>BROE01000023.1:11516773-11530448 GCA_036571765.1 Plecoglossus altivelis | reverse complement strand
AGGGGAGGGGAGGGGTGAGAAAGTAAGTGAAGGTAGGAGAGAATGGAATATGTCCCTGAATGATTGAAACCTTCAAACAAAGGTTGTAGAATTTAGAATCCTCACAGTCAGACATCTAGAATGATCTGTTCTTATGTTCCAGAAGGAGGTTTGAGAATGGAGGAGAATGTATGAGTCGAAGGTGGGAACGTTATGTTCTGGATGAAGATGATGATGATGATGATGATGATGATAAACTGAATGATGACTGCAAGGAAGATCTGAATGATGGTTATGGTGATGATGAAGATGAGACAGTCAGACTGACCTGAGTGTTTTTGGGAGTTGAGGGTCGTGACTCCCCTCCCGTCACCAGGAGGAGGAGGAGGAGGAGGAGAGATGAAAAACGACACATCTTGGTTCTGGTATGTTTCTAAGATGCTCATATATCTCCTCCGGTTACGAAGGTTTCACTCAAGCTCAAAAAGGTTCCGTTCAGGTTCTCAAAAGGTTCCACCCTGGTTCCAACAGAAGTGTTGTTCAGGTTTCAACAGTGTTGCATTCAGCTTACGAACTGTGCGTTCATGTCAACAGCGTGGTATCCAGGATGGTCCAGGAGCACTGCTGTCTCTGTCCTGAGATCAGAACGGGTCTGGAAGGAGAAGCTGAAACCACTGCAGATATACACCCTGCATGTGATGTCACACATTCCTACACACCAGTCCTGGAGACCACCCCCCCCTTTCCTCCTCCTGCCCTCCTCCTCTCCTCCTCCACTCCTCCACCACTCCTCCTCCTCCTCTCCTCCTCCTCTCCTCCTCCACTCCTCCTCCTGCCCTCCTCCTCTCCTGCTCTCCTCTTTACTCTTCTATCCTCCTCCCCTCCTCTCAACTTTCCCCCCTTTCCTCGTCCTACCCTCCTCGTCTCACCGCATCCCTTCCCTTTCCTCTCCCTCTCCTCCCTCCTCTCCTCCTCCACTCCTCCTCCTCTCCCTCTCCTCCCTCCTCTCTCTCTTACAGTGTCCTCTATCTTTTGATTCCTCCGTCCTCTCCTCTATCTTCTCATCCCCCCATTCTGTTCCATTTCCTCTCCTCTATCTTCTCATCCCTCCATTCTGTTCCATTTCCTCTCCTCTTACATGCGTCTCTCATCCATCATCCCTCCTTCCCACGCCATCACCCTGCCTCCTCCCTCTCATTCTCATTCACTCAGTCACACACACACACACACACACACACACACTCACATACATGGTTACAATAGTTTAACAAATATATTCTCCCTCCCCTCCGCTCCCCTCCCTCCCCTCTGTTTGACTCAGGCTGTCACCCAACTAGTGCACTAACTGTATGATTTAATAAGTTTCCTTCACTTTCAAACACACACCTGTACCCACACACACATACACACACATACCCTTACACACAGATACATATACCCACACACCCATACACACACCCATACACACACCCATACACACACATACACACACACACACACACCCATACATACGCACACGCAAACACACACACACGGCTTCCAGGCTGATTCCAAGGACCTCTGACCTTTCTGGCCCCGCCCCCTGTAAAGCGTTTCTGTGGTGACGTGTCTGTCCGTCAAACTATTCCCTCAGAAAGGGGGAGGGGCTACAGTGTTCCTCAAATGCTGCCTGTCGCCTTGGAGACAGGCATAGGTGAGACCTCCTAACCTACAGGGAGAGTGTGTGTGTATGTGTGTGTGTGTGTGAGAGTGTGTGTGTGAGCGTGTATCTGTGAGAGTGTGTGTATGAGAGCGTATGTGTGAGAGAGTGTGTGTATGAGAGCGTGTGTGTGAGAGAGTGTGTGTGAGAGTGCGTGTGTGAGAGTGCGTGTGTGAGAGTGTGTGTGTGAGTGTGTGAGAGCGTGTGTGGGAGAGCTTGTGTGAGTGTGTGTGTGTGTGAGAGAGCGTGCGTGTGTGTGTGTACGTGTGTGAGCGTGTGTGCGTGTGTGTGTGTGAGAGCGTGTGTGGGAGAGCTTGTGTGAGTGTGTGTGTGTGTGTGTACGTGTGTGTGTGTGTGTGTGAGAGAGCGTGCGTGTGTGTACGTGTGTGTGTGTGTGTGTGTGTGTGTGTGTGTGAAGCTTGCGTCCAGTCTGACGTCAGCAGCAGTGTATTGAATGTAGACAGGAGGAGGGGTGTGTCTGTCTGAGGGGGCAACAATAGCAGACAGGGGGGTAATAAACAGGCCCATTATCACCCTGTTACCCCCACACACCACCCTGGGTGATTGATGAGTTCTCACGAGTGTGTGTGTGTGTGTGTGTATGTGTGTGTGTATGTGTTTGCGCACAAATGTCTGTACACCTTCTGACGCATGCAACATTCCTTAACCCCAGCCCACGACACCACCCTGTGCCAAACACACACTCACTCACACGCACACACTCACTCACACGCACACACACACACACACTCAGTGTGATGGTAAGCAAAACTTCCATTACACTGAGCTTCACTAAGCAACAGCTCAATCAGTCGCAACACAAACTCTTTCAGTACAACACTCTGACGTCAGATGGTGTGTGTGTGTGTGTGTGTGTGCGCGTGTGTGTGAGTGTGTGTGTGTGTTCTGATCTCAAACGTGTCATGCCAAGAGATGTTCTAGGGTTGATATCAAAAGTCCATTGATGATCCATGAGCCTTGTGTGTTTCTGCACGTAGACGGTTCTTTAGTAACAGAATCATCTTGTTTTTGGATCCACGCTTTGTTCAGTCAGTCAGGTGTACACACAACTCCACTTGATAGTGATCTCTAACCCCACCTGATATTGAGTGATCTCTAACCCCACCTGATAGTGATCTCTAACCCCACCTGATATTGAGTGATCTCTAACTCCACCTGATAGTGATCTCTAACCCCACCTGATATTGATCTCTAACCCCACCTGATAGTGATCTCTAACCCCACCTGATAGTGATCTCTAACCCCACCTGATAGTGATCTCTAACTCCACCTTGACCCTGCCACATTGTGCAGTTTAGCTGTGGCAGTTTGACGTGTTTCTACCCATTAAGACACCCTAACTACCCACCCTAACTACCCAGCTAGACACCCTAACTACCCACCCTAACTACCCAGCTAGACACCCTAACTACCCACCCTAACTACCCAGCTAGACACCCTAACTACCCACCTAACTGTTGGTCAGTGATGTCCTCATTGCACGCTCTCACTCCAGCTGTATGCAGGTACAAGACAGCGTTGGCTTGCAGCGTTAGATAACAACCCAGGTTGGTCTCAAAGTGGAGCCATCATAACAACAACAACAACAACAACAACAACAACCTCTGCTTTAATTGTCATTTTTATTTTGGATTGTGTGTGTGTGCGTGTGTTTAAGTGTGTGACAGTGTGTGTGTGCGTGTAAGTGTGATGAGTTACAAAAATCAGTGGAATTGGAAACGGTCAAGTCAGTGTGACTTCCAACGGTCAAGTCAGACAGTGTGACTTCCAACGGTCAAGTCAGACAGTGTGACTTCCAACGGTCAAGTCAGACAGTGTGACTTCCAGTCCGTCACAGCATCATCCTGGAGGCTCTTAGTTGATCTTGGGATGGCGGTAATCCTTACCGGCAAATTTAGCCTTGTCTCCCAACTCCTCTTCAATCCTGAGGAGAGGGAGGAGAAGAGTGAGAGAAAGAACAAAAGTGTGAGAGAGAGAGTGTGTGTGTGTGCGCGCGCAAGAACACAAGTGTGAGAGAGAGAGTGTGTGTGTGTGTGTGTATGTGCGCAAGAACACAAGTGAGAGTGTGCAAGTGTCTCACCTCATCAGCTGGTTGTATTTAGCCAGGCGTTCTGACCTGCAGGGGGCGCCGGTCTTGATCTGAGAGAGAACAGACATGAGAAGTGTGTGTGTGTGTGTGTGTGTGTGTGTATATATAAAGTGCAGGTGAGTCTAGCCAGTGCGTTACCTGTCCGGTGCAGAGCCCCACCACCAAGTCAGCGATGAAGGTGTCTTCAGTCTCTCCAGAGCGATGACTGACCATCACTCCCCAACCATTAGACTGGGCCAGCTTGCACCTGCACACACACACACAGTTAGACGGGCCCTTGCATGACACAGACTGGCCTAGCTCCCCCCCCGTGGAGCTCGTCCAGGGGACCCACCCACATACTCACGCCTGGATGGACTCTGTGACGGAGCCAATCTGGTTGACCTTCAACAGCAGACAGTTGCAGGCCTTTTTGTCCACAGCCTGCTGGATGCGTTTGGGGTTGGTGACTGTCAAGTCATCACCCACCACCTGGATGTCGACCGAGCCTGTGAACTTGGACCAGTTCTCCCAATCATCCTGGTCAAACGGATCCTCAATGGACTGGACTGCAGGGGGGAGATGGAGAGGGTTAGCTGGACTGCAGGGGGGAGATGGAGAGGGTTAGCAGGGTTCCTGGGAAGTGCCTGTGTGCAAGCATGTGCGTGTACACAGACCTGGGTAGTTCTTGATGAAAGTCTTGTACAGATCTCCCAGCTGCTCTCCAGAAATGTGTCTGGCTGGATCATCGGGAGACTTGAAGTCCAGATCGTACTTTCCAGCCTTGAAGAACTCTGAGGCTGCCACGTCCATGCCTATGATGATCTTGTCAGGGTATCCTGCCTTCTCGATGGCAGACTTCAGCAGCTCCAGGGCTGGGGAGGGGACAAGAAGTAAGGGGGGGGGGGGACGTTTGATCAAAACCCTTGTTGAAGGGAAGCCATTAGCCTGTATTTCCCATCCAGCTCACCGAGCCGCTTACACACACTAACTAGCTACACGGTTGATGCTAACAAGTCCAACCACTCGCAGCCTCTTCTCCCTCCGCCTCTCCCCTCCTCACCCTCGTTGTTCTCCAGGATGTTGGGAGCGAAACCGCCCTCGTCCCCCACGTTGGTGGCGTCTTTGCCATACTTGGCCTTGATGACGTTCTTCAGGTTGTGGTACACCTCAGCACCGATGCGCATCGCCTCGTGGAAGTTGGCGGCCCCTACTGGCAAGATCATGAACTCCTGCATGGCCAGTTTGTTCCCAGCATGAGAACCTCCATTGATCACATTGAACGCCTGTAGAGAGGAGACTGTCAGAAAGCACTCGACCAGACGCCCTGTTGCTCATTTATATCTGTGGAATGGAACAAGGTGGGACACTGGTACACACACAGCTCTCTGCAGGTACACACACACAGCTCTCTCTGCAGGTACACACTCACAGGTACAGGCAGGATGACATCTTTGTGCCCTGCCAGGTCAGCGATGTGTCTGTAGAGGGGGACTCCTTTCTCTGCTGCTCCAGCCTTGCACACCGCCAGAGACACACCCAGGATGGCGTTCGCCCCAAACTGGGCTGCAAAACCAAGAGACCGGATTACACACACACACATACACAGTACACACACACACACTACACAGTACACAGTACACACACACGGCAAAGCGAAAAGGTGAGGAGACAACAGCTTACATTTGTTTTCAGTTCCATCCAACTCCAACATGAACTTATCGATCTTCTCCTGCTCCACCACACTGAACTTCTACACAGACAGAAAGAAAGAGAGAGAGCGTGAGTGCGCAGGCCTCCCTGTGCATGTGTGTAGACATACACACACACTGTATACATGCATTTACACACTGTATACATGCATACACACACACTGTATACATACATACACTGCATACATACATACATACACTGCATACATACCTTCTCAATCAGTTTGGCGGCAATGTCCTTGTTCACATGATCCACAGCCTTCTGTGTACCTGAAGACCAACAGACCCCAGATCAGACCAGACCAACAGACCCCAGGTCAGACCAGAGCAACAGACCCCAGGTCAGACCAGAGCAACAGACCCCAGGTCAGACCAGAGCAACAGACCCCAGGTCAGGCCAGACCAACAGACCCCAGATCAGAATGATGACCCCCCCCCCCTGCCTCACCTTTCCCCAGGTAGCGACTCTTGTCACCGTCTCTGAGCTCCAAAGCCTCGTGTACTCCAGTAGATGCCCCGCTAGGGACGGCAGCCCTGAATCTCCCTGCACACACACAACACACACACAGTGTTTGCAGATGCACGGTGTGCATGTATATATGCTGTATTACAGTGTGTGTGTGTGTGCGCGCGCCACACCTTTAGCAGTGAAGAGGTCAACCTCCACAGTAGGGTTGCCCCTGGAGTCCAGAATCTCCCGGGCATGGATTTTAGTGATCGACATCCTAACTGGAGAGAGAGAGACAGAGAGAGAAAGAGAGAGACAGAGACAGAGGTCATTACTAATGACCTTCAAAATACTCCATTGTTTTCTGGCATTTTTGTTGACATGTCTGTCTGTAGAATTCTACTGTCTGCGTCTATGGTACGTTTGTGTGCGTGTGCGCGTGTGTGCGCGTGTATAATGCGTGCGAGACCTGCGCTAGCTAGCCGGTGTAGAGCCATGCTCACAGGGAGCAAGGAACATGTGCAAAACAAGCATCACAATGAAGATTGTCCCTCAGCCCATGCCGTAGCCCCTCTCTACCCTCCAGCCAGCCTATCAAGGAACAGAGCTACAGGGAGGACCAATAGGAAGAGAGCTGGAAACCTTTAGCTCCTCCTTCTCCTGTAGTCAAACTTGGAGGAATCTGATTCCACCGTTGTCCTCCTTCAGTGCAGCTGTTACTAGACAAGTGCCCCCACTAAGTGGTGGCATGAATGCTCTCTAAGGAGAGATATTAATACACTACGTGTGTACATGGTTACAATAGTGTGTCCGATGGATGAATACAAATATCTTCTCCCTCCCTCCCCCTTAACCTTTGAATGACTCTTTTTGAACCATGACCTTTCAGTGTCAGTGTCTGGCATTACAGCGAGGCAAGTTGCCAGAGGATATTAATACCCACACGCCATTAAAGACATTCTGTGTGACATTTTGTCTACTGATAGTCTGTCTACAGCCTCCTCGGCTGGTCTCGGCTGGTCTCTCTCACCTCACCAACGCTACTAAGACCTGTCAGGTAACACCCCCTTTTAAGCCCATACCGTACGCGCGCGCACGGTGGAGCGCTGCCCGCCTCCTCAGGTGTTGCATATACCTCGGTTCCTAATCAGCGCGTGACTTAACCGTTGACAAACGCACGGCCATGACGCAACTGACGTACAGGATGTACGTGACAGGGTTACAATCGTTACCGGACTTTGACCGTTCATTTGCGGTCGAAAAACAACCGAGATGCGGATCTGGAGGACGCGTGTAGCGAACCTCCACACCGTGACTGAAACCATGCACGCACACGCTCGTCTACCGATTAAAGCCACCAAAACACTTGAGAAACGCCTCGGATCCACAGTTTCCTGCCGTTTCGCTGACATAACGTCAAGTAAAAGGATGACATATTGAGCTTTGCAGCGAACTGCGCGGTCTCCCTGAAAAAAGGTGAATTATCCAGATATTAATCAGCAATATGAAGTAACCTAGCAACACAAACGAGCACCGTGCATCACTGCTCTTCACGAACTACTATCGCCTACGAACCGTCTTTGACTATCGATTGTAAAATGATGGTCCGTAAAACAAACCCGTGTTTCCGTATTCTGTAAAAACAGCACAAGCAGATTCCAGTCAGTCGTTTCAAACTGCCAAGAAACCCCAAGATCTTACTGCTTCGAAAACACGGGGAAAACTGGACTTACTTGAGGGGTGTGGCGGCTGTACGGCGAAGTTCCGACTGTCCGGATGACTTGAAAAGTACCTACCGGCGTTCCCCGGTTCCTTTTATAAGCAGTGCGGTGGGCCGTGCCCCAAGAAGGAGCGTGCGCTAGGGACCGTCTCAAAACGGATTCCGCGCGCTACAGGCGGAGTTAGTTAGTGTCGACGGCGGGGGACAGAATGACACCCACGTGATTATCGGATTATCTCATATAAATGATAAGATTCATAAATGATCATCTGTGTGGAATCAACATTCCCTCTATCATTGCAGCCCTCCATTCTTCCTCCAATTCTCACTCCTTTAATACATCCTTTCATGCACTTTATATCTTTACCCCTCCATCCAAGCAGCCCATTTTTTCATCCTTCTCTCCCATTCCTCCCCCCTCCTCCCTCCCCCTCCTCTCTCCATTCCCCCCTCCCCTCCCTCCATTCCTTCATCTTACCCTTCCTCCCCCCTTCCTTCCTCCTCCTCTCCCCCACTACCCATCATGTAAGACGCTCCCTAACAGAGAGGAAAGGTCAAAGTTCAGCCTCAGCAGGAACGTGAGACTGAGGTCATAGTTAAAGGCCAGTCCTTTCACCCTGACCTCTCTCTCACACACATCCCCCTACCCCTTTTCCTGTCACACAGTATCTCTCTCACACATGCACCCTAACCTTTCTACTCCACACTTCCATACCCTTTCCTCAATACCACACTAGGCTTTAGAGGGCTAAAATTAACCACATACAAGATTAACCCTTTCTGCAGGAGCGCACACTCGTCTCACACACAGTGTCAGACAGTTCAAGAATGAACATTTCCTTCCTTACTGAGGTTACACATGGTCAGATGAAACATATTTATTCACACACACACAGCTTTGAAGTTCATGAGCCTTCCTCACTGGATGTTTCCCCAAAACACACACACATTTCAATTAAAACGGTTATTTTATTTGGCGTCATGTCTTTATGCAGGGTTGGGGTCAGGGGTCAGTACCCAACGGCCATTAAGCTCTCCTTTATGTCAAACACTTTTTTGTTCAGAGCGCCTCCATGTGTGTCCTTTTGCCCTTTACAGATAATCAGGGCTGGAGAGGAGATGAGTGGACGATGGGGGAGGAGAGGAAGAGGGGAGGGGGGAGAGGAGGAAAGACATTAGATATAAGAATAGAACTAGAACTACAAAATATATGTGTGTGTATGAGTGTTTGTTTCTCTGTGAGAATGTGTGTGTGTGGTGTGTGTGTGCGTGCGTGTGTGGTGTGTTTGTGTGTGTTTGGTGTGTGTGTGTGTGTGTACCCTTCTTAGATTTGGCTATAGCGATGCCGTAAGTCTGTGACTCCTCGGCTGAAGCCTTGGTCTTGATGTCCATCGTATCAGTACCATCTCTCAGCAAGGTGCACTTAATCCCTGCCAGCGTCAGCTTCCCTGAGAACAGGGGGCTGCGGTCTGTCGCCACCAGCATCTTGATCTCTGCTGCCTGAAGGAGACATCACAGCAGGGTTAGAGTACAACACCTTCACACCACCCTGCTCCTCTCTGCTCCACACCACAATGCTCCTCTCTGCTCCACACCACCCTGCTCCTCTCTGCTCCACACCACCCTGCTCCACACCACCCTGCTCCTCTCTGCTCCACACCACCCTGCTCCTCTCTGCTCCACACCACCCTGCTCCACACCACCCTGCTCCTCTCTGCTCCACACCACAATGCTCCTCTCTGCTCCACACCACCCTGCTCCTCTCTGCTCCACACCACCCTGCTCCTCTCTGCTCCACACCACAATGCTCCTCTCTGCTCCACACCACAATGCTCCTCTCTGCTCCACACCACAATGCTCCTCTCTGCTCCACACCACAATGCTCCTCTCTGCTCCACACCACAATGCTCCTCTCTGCTCCACACCACAATGCTCCTCTCTGCTCCACACCACCCTGCTCCTCTCTGCTCCACACCACCCTGCTCCACACCACCCTGCTCCTCTCAAATAATCAGAAAATCACTAGACAAGCGGTAAAAGACAAGAACCTTTTTCACAACTTCCCTCACTGCCTTCCTCCCTCCCTCCCTCCCTCCCTTTCCCTTCCCTTCCATCCCTCTCCTCCCTCCCGTCTCTCACTTGCCTTCCTCCTCCATCCCTCCGCTCTCTCTCTCTTCCGTTTTTTTTCCCTCTCTCTCTCCCGCTCATCCTCGTCTCTCTCCCCCGTATCTCTCTCTCTGCTCACACTGTACCCCCTTCTCTCTCCTCCCATCTCTTCTATCTAAATTCCTAAGATTTTCAACCACGGAATTCCTGCAGCTCTAGTCTGGTCATGCCCCCTACCTATGCCACACCCCTCTCAGACACACACACCCTTTTCCCTGCCCCTGGCTTAGGCTGCTCTCCATCACCACCCTGCTCGCTCTCTGCTCCACATCCACCTGCTCCTCTCTGCTCCACACCACCCTGCTCCACACCCCTGCTCCTCTCAAATAATCAGCCAAATACCACTAGAAAGCGGTAAAAGACAAGAACCTTTTTCACAACTTCCCTCACTGCCTTCCTCCCTCCCTCCCTCCCCTCTCTTCATCCCTTTCTCCCTCCCTCTCTCACTGCCTTCCTCCCTCCATCCCTCCCTCTCTCTCTCTTCCTCTCTCTCCCTCATCCCCTCTCTCTCTCCCCTATCCTCTCTCTCTCTCACACTGTACCCCCCTTCTCTCTCCTCCCATCTCTTCTATCTAAATTCCTAAGATTTTCAACCACGGAATTCCTGCAGCTCTAGTCTGGTCATGCCCCCTACCTATGCCACACCCCTCTCAGACACACACACACGGGTAGAAACACTCATGCAAATACCAATACATGCACAGACACACACATTACCCGTGTCCGTAACTTACACACGCACACACACACACTGTGCTATTCTCTCAACTCACCACTAGAGAGCAGCGGAAGTTACCCCAGCCCACAACACATGCACAACAAGTTAAGAGATGGGCAAAATTAACATTACGAAATATGGAGAAAATCAGACATGAACAAAGATGTAGGAAATGAGACATTGAAAATGGTGGTTGAAATCAGGGAGGGAAATGAAGGAGAGAGACAGAACACAACAGGCTGAAACATGAAGGAAGGATTCAAAAACAAGAACACACACACACTCTTACACACACACACACACACTGCTGCCTTCAAAGATCATCCACTTCCTGAAACTCTCTCACTCACACACACACACACACACACACACACATACTGTTACACACGCACACACTCTCTTTCTCACACACTCACACACACACACACACACACACACACACACACCCACACACACCAAAAAGAGTTCTCTCTTCTGAAAAATAACACATGAATTCAATCTGACTTCCCTCCTGTGCAACTTCGTGTGGTGTTTTGTGAGTGTGTGTGTTTGTGATTTTGTGGAAGTGTTGAAGCACTGAAGGTATGTGTAGAAACGCCACGCCCTCTTAGACTGGGCCAGCAGCATGCTAGGTGTGTGTGTTTGGTCACAAACCTTAAAAAGATACTTTATGCCTTTTTATTAGAAATCTTTTACACTGAGATACAGTGTGACTGAGTGTGTGTCTGAGTGAGTGTGTGTGTGTGTGAGTGTGTGTGTGAGTGTGTGTGTGAGTGTGTGTGTGAGTGTGTGAGAAAGAGAGTGTGTGTGTGTGAGTGTGTGACTAGCACTTAGCAGGCAGAAGAAGAAGTGAGACAGCATCGCGCGCCCCTTAAACCACTTCCTGTATTTCGTGCAGTTTGAAACATCACCAAATAAGGAGCGGAGACAACTCGCGGGGTGCTTCCGCACCCCGGAAAATGGCCTCCACAGGGCTCGTGCGCATCCTTGCCTCCACCAAACCTGAATCCACACACACACGGGCATGCAAAGGAGG
The DNA here is from genome assembly GCA_036571765.1 of Plecoglossus altivelis. Taxonomy (NCBI): domain Eukaryota; kingdom Metazoa; phylum Chordata; class Actinopteri; order Osmeriformes; family Plecoglossidae; genus Plecoglossus; species Plecoglossus altivelis. Next base: position 11,518,881 of record BROE01000023.1, on the reverse strand, counting down.
TCCCTACCGTGATGCTCTTGAACCCTTGTGTCGCCGACCACACTGACTCTTCGTCCTTCGTGTACCCCACGATCGCGCAATCCATGATATTGTCCCCTTTCAGTCTATCCAACCACGAGTCCCACGACATGATAGATCCTATAGAGGGGGAGAGAGACTGCGCATGAGTATACTAAAGTACCAGATCATGTAGAAAATTGTACAAATTCTGTCAAATACTTCAAGCTGAAGAGGATAGCAGCGGGAAAAGTTCACAAAAAAGCGTATCAAGTAAATGCTTCAATAATGACAAATGCATGTACCAAAAACAAATTGTTGTAAACTTTCAAACTTGAGTTTTGTGTCGCCGCAAGTGTGTGTGTGTGTGTGTGTGTGTGTATATATATATGTGTGTGTGTGTGTTTGGGACGTACCTGTTGGAGACACGAGACGAGAAGAAAGTGATGCAGGAAGAAGAGGTCTCGACCTGTTATATAGCAGCGGCTAGGTCCCGCGCCCATGCCTTGGGCTTACTTCCTCATGACACGCGCGCACACGCAGCGAGAACGACGTGCAGTTTTAGATCTTTACAAAACGAATATTCCGACTTTCCGATCAATTTTCTTCCTCTGTTGAAACCAAATTATGTATCTCCGTGCACGCGCCACAATTGCACATGCAGCCCAGGGCAACGTTTACCTGTTTCAGCGATGTGTGCGTGTGTGTGTGTATGGTGTGTGCGTATGTGTGTGTGTATGGTGTGTGTGTGTGTATGGTGTGTGTGTGTGTGTATGGTGTGTGTGTGTGCTTGTGTGTGTATGGTGTGTGTGTGTGTGTGTGTATGGTGTGTGCGTGTGTGTGTATGGTGTGTGTGTGTGTATGGTGTGTGCGTATGTGTGTGTGTATACGGTGTGTATGGTTGTGTGTGTACGATGTGTGTGTGTATGGTGTATGTGTGTGCTTGTGTGTGTGTGTGTATGGTGTGTGTGTGTGTATGGTGTGTGTGTGTGTGCGTGTGTGTGTATGGTGTGTGTGTGTGTGTGTACGGTGTGTGTATGGTGTGTGTGTGTGTGTGTGTGCGTGTGTACTGTGTGTGTGCGTGTGTGTGTGTGTGTGTGTGTGTACGGTGTGTGTATGTGAGGGGGACAAGCAGGATATGGAAGTATGTAGTTCCCCAGGTTTAACTTGTTTTTATCTACAAATACACACTGTGTGCTAATACACACAGTGTGTATTAGCATTTCATGGCCTGGTCATACATTCTCAGGAACTCAGCAACATTGAAAAGATAAAAAAGTATTTGAAGTGGAGATGCACCTTTACTAGGCTCATCAGCCAATCAGAAGACAGTGTTGTCTGAACGGAGCAGACAATGGTTAGTGTGCGCTGTGTGTGTATCTGTGTACAAGGGTGTGTGTTGCATCTTCTCTGCTTCCAGATAGGGAGGAGAGGGAGCATGGGAGAGAGGATGGGTGAGAGAGAGGGAGGGTGGGGGAGAGAGAGAGGGTGGGGAGAGAGAGAGGGTGGGAGAGAGGGAGGTGGGAGAGAGAAAGGGTGGGAGAGGGGGGTGGGAGAGAGGGAGGGTGTGAGAGAGAGGCAGGGTGGGAGAGAGAGGGAGGTGGGGGAGAGAGGGAGGGTGGGGGAGAGAGGGACGGTGTGAGAGAGAGGGAGAGAGGGAGGGTGTGAGAGAGAGAGAAAGGTATGATGGCCTCAGAATCTACCCATGGAGGCAGAACACACTCACACATACACACACACACACTCATGGGTGTGTGTGTGTTATGTGTAGTGTGTGGTGTGTGTAATGTATGATTGGAGTATGTATGTGTGTGTGTGATGTGTCTATGTGTGAGTTGTGTGTATGTGTGAGTGTGTGTGTTGTGTGTGGTAAGTGTGTGTGTGTGTGCTATATGTGTCTGTGTGTGCGGTGTGTTTGTGAGTGAGTGTGTATGTGAACGTGGTGTATGTTGTGTTGTGTGTTGTGTGTGGTGTGAGTGTGTGATGTGGTCAATATGTGTGTGGAGTGAGTGTGTATGTGTGTGTGAGTGAGTGTGGTGTGTGAGTGTGTGCGTGTGAGTGGTGTATGAGTGTGTGCGTGTGCATGTGGTGTGTGAGTGTGTATGTGTGTG